>OX578139.1:104143387-104423387 GCA_951213105.1 Amaurobius ferox | reverse complement strand
ATCATTTGCCTAACTGAAACATGGTTAAATAGTGATATTGGTAGTTATGAAATTTTTGATGATAAATATAATGTTTTTAGGTGTGATAGAGATCCAGTTGCTACTGGGGTATATCGAGGCGGAGGTGTTCTTATTGCCATAAAAAAAGTCTTTGAATCCATTGAACAAAATGATGTATGATTTGAAAACGAGTGCTTATGAATTCGTGTCAGTGCTTCTTATACCTCCAAATTCTATATTTGTGTCATTTACTTCGTGCCTAATACTACTGTTGATAAATATGAAAGTTTATTTAAAAGCATTGAAAAAAAATTCTGTACTTCACCCGATTATATATTTATATTTGAAGATTTTATTCTTTCATCTTTAAATTTCAACCACTCAAATATTGGTACCTTATCTGGCCGCACTCAAGTTGAGTACTCCATTTCTAACTTTATGCAGTTCCTAAATCTTGATCAGTTAAACACTATTTGTAATAAATATGGTAAAATTCTTGATCTTATCTTGACCAACTATAAGCAGATCATTATTGAACACTCTACCTTCAGTTTCGTGAAAGAAGATCCCTAGCATCCTGCTCTGGAGGGATCTATCTTGATTAAAATGGTGAGCAGAAATCATCGAATTAATAATAATAGGAAATATAACTTTATAGAAAGGCCAATTATCCTATACTATATGACTACTTCTATAATACTGACTGGAACTTTTTAAATATATATACAAATGTCAACGATGCTATATCGAATTTTTATGATTGTGTCTATGGTATATTTGACTTATGTATACCTAAACATATCCCTACTAAGCGTAAATATAAATCGTGGTACTCTTCTAGCACTATCTATAATATTAAAGTAAAAAAAAGTATCGTAATAAATATATTAGAGGTGGTAATAAATATATTAGAGGTGGTGATCTACATGAATTTCATAGACTACGCAAGGTGAAGGAAGGAATCAAAACTGATTTTACTAATCATGTTGCTATCATGGAACTTGAACTTAACAAGAACCCTAAAGCTTTCTGGAATTTTTGTAAAGGCGATTCACCTGGTAGCCATGGGATCTCATAAATGAGTTATAATAAAGCTGATATACTTCTGATAATGATATTGCTAACTGTTTCGCAGATTTCTTTGAATCTGGTTATATCCAGAGTAGCCAACCTATTAATTTTGAACTACTGACCAAGTATTGTGAACTCAGTAACATTGACTCAATTAATGTTAAATATATTTCTGAAAATGATGTTGCCAAATCCCTAAACAAGTTAAAATCCAGCCACTCTATAAGCTGAGATGATGTTCCTTCTTTCATTATTAAAGGTTGTGCTAACTCTCTAATTTACCCCGTGCTTATTTTGTTTAATCATTCGATTAAAACTATAATTTTCCCAATGTCTGGAAATATGGTCAAGTTATTCCTGTACATATAAAGAACAACAAGCATGATATTTCTAACTACAGGCCTATTATCATACTTTTCCCTTTTTCCAAAGTTTTTGAATGTGTTATGCATGAAAGGATCTTTTCCCAAATTAAGCAATGGATTTCTTCGTACCAGCATGGGTTTTTGCCAATGCGATCAACTTTAACTAATTTAGCTTGTTTTACCAGTGATATTATTTATTCTATTATAACCAAGAAGCTACTGGATGTTATTTATACTGACTTTAGTAAAGCTTTTGATCACATCGATCTGGGGTTATTAACCCGTAAACTAATTGCTGGCGGATTCAGTGTTGATTTGTCGAATTGGTTGTACTCTTATATTACAGATAGACTGTATACTGTAAAGAACTTTGGTGTAAACTCTAGACTATACAGTAATATATATATATATATATATATATCAGTACATCCGTAATATTCTAAATTGCAATTACATTTTAAATAAATTACCTCTATCTCGATGTAATCATATTATTGATTTGGGTGTCACTTTCGATGATACTTTTAACTTTCAGAGACATATCGATAATACTATTAAAAGAGCCTACCAAAGATTTGGTTTCACCTTAAGACGATCTCGTGTTTTTGCCTGGTCTGATACTATTATTTGTATTTATAATACCCCTGTTAAGCCAATTTTAAAATATTGTGCAATGATCTGGGATCCTGTTTACAACCTGCATTCTCAACGAATAGAAGTCGTGCAAAATAAACTTTTACGTACTATGGATTACAGATTGTCTGGCTATTATCCTTATGATATGCATACCTGTGAACTCAGACAGAAATATAAGTAAAAAGTGGTCCTGTATCTTGTTTTATTATAAAGTTTTAAGTAATACTATTGATTGCCTCATTTTACTTTCTTGCCTAGAATTTCATATACCTGTCAATGATACTAGGAAGAAAACTTTGTTTCACAATACTACTGTTAAACACAATTACCTAAAATGCTATTCTATTTATAAATTTGTTGATCTATATAATACCTATTGTACTAATATTGATATATTTAATTTGACTCCTGCCTGTTTTAAAAAAGCCTGTTTTAATGCTCTTGCCATATATACTTCTTTGTATTATTGTATTTTATGTTCTGTTCTTTTTATTTTTGTGTGGCTAATGTAACTGGATTTCATCTGTAGTTGCCACGCAAACTGAATAAAATAAAAAAATAAATAAAGTAGACTCTCTGTTACACAAACATATTTTGATATGCCCTTTGCAAATTTTAATTTCCGTTAATTAATGCCTTATGAATTGAATACATTGAATACATTTCATTCTCCCCCTTCCTCCTATTTTGCATACTATAAATATTTTCTTCTATTATAAATTGAACAACTTAAAAAAAACTGAAATTTTTAGATTTTAAAGAGTATCAGTTGACAATTGTGAAATTTTAATTGAAAATAATACTGAAAATTGAAATGCAATAACTTACTATTAGCTACACAAATATATCAGTAGCACGAAAATAGCATTTTGCTATGTCATTTGTAATTTTGATCTCCGTTAATAATTGCTTTATGGATAGAATATATATTTCATTCAACCATCCCCCATTTTTCATGCTATTATGTTCATATAATATTTATTTAATAACTTATAAAAAAAATGATTTTCTTATATTTTAACGGGTAACAGTTGCAATTATGAAATTTTAATTGAAACAAAGATCATTACAATTTGAAATGCAATAATTTACTAGATTCTATTTCTTGTTTTTACATACAACATAAATTGTTTTATTTTAAATATACAGATGACTAATTTTCATATTCCTCTGAAAATTTAGCCATGGACCATTGTGCACCATGGTGAGAACCATTGTACACCGACTCCGGTATACAATATTCCACTTGTCATTTAAAAATTTCTACGGCAAAACGTAACTGTAATTATTACGTAAGTATAGCATAAACCTGAATATATAGACAATATGGATTCTTATTTAAAATGATAATTTTACTCATAGTTTAAAAGGAAAACAACAAAATATACGAAAGTGGTGCGTTGTACCCTAGCCTCCCCTATCTTATATCTGTACATACTTGTTTAAATTCATAAGAAATTATATTAAAGAAATACTGTTGAACATCTAAGAGAAAATCTAAATGGATAGAATTAGTAGAAAAATTTTACATCGACGATTTCCTCTAGCTTGCAGAGATATCAATTTGTCTTCTTTACAACAGAAACAAAATGATTAGTCTCAGAAGAAAATGCTACTTAAAAATCTGACAATTTTTAATTATTATTATTATTATTGCAATATACTGAATCATAAAACTGTATATTTTTACACAAAATCAATTTACTAAATAAAATTTAAAATAAATGCATTCAAAAATATAATCCAACAAACTAAAATTTCCAAGTATTAAAGAAAAAAGTTTTTTAAATATTGAAAAAAACAGATCCAAAAATAAAAAGAGCATTATTTACTTTTAGTCGTTGTATATATTGATGCATTAAAAACAGGATCTTACATGCTGACCTACTGTTAAGGCATTATGAGCCTTAACAGGCTCATTCATCACTATCCTGTCAAGACTAAGAATGCAGTCCGCTCTCAACAAAGAATGCATTGCACTCTCAGCCAATAACGCACTGCACTACTAGTCAAGAATGTAGTATGCAGAGTTAATGTTTACCCTGAAATTATACAAAACTGAAATCAAATAATATGTGCTCACTTTTCACCGCCAATGCTCAGTCTAATTGCTGTAGAGATAAAGGATCTTGCAAAAAAATCAGTTCAGTTATTTTTTTCAAAGGAAAAAAATCTGATGTGGGCAGCACATAACTTTCTCTGCAGACTTATATCCACGGTCTATTTATCTTAATAAAATATCATTCATTTAAATTCAATTTTCGTTCTCATTTAGTAACTGGACATATTTTCAAATGTGGCGTAGAGAAAATACGAAAAAACTAAAATATCTCGAGAACGGCTAGTCCTAGTGTAATGGGGTTGATCTTATTCTTTTCTTCGTTAAAAATTACGTATAAAACAAGCATTTAATGAATATATTTAAGCATACGTAGTTTTTTATTTTAGATTTTGACGATTTTTGCGGGCCATTTTGCAAAAAAAGGCAGGTTATTGTTTTCGAATCATACCAAAATCTATTCAGCACCAGGGTGACCCACAAGCAATTTATTTATCGAATTTTGTGAAATTCGGTCCATTAGTTTTTCAGCTAGAGTGGATACAAGCTTTTGCGGGCCATTTCGCAAAAACAGGCGGGTTCTTTTATCCCGAATCGTACCCAAAACTAATCAGGACAAGATTCGCCCACAAGTGACTTACCAACCAAATTTTATGAATATCGGTCGATTAGTTTTTTAGTTAGAGTGGGTACAAATTCTGCACATACATACAGACAGACACACACACAGACGTCACACTAAAATTAGTTTTTTCGTATTCTAGAGGTCTCGAAACGCGTAGATCCGTGGGCGAAAACTCGAGTTGCGATTTTCGGCATGATTCCATACTTTCCCTATGCATTACCATGTATTGCAGGGAAAGTAAAAATGTATATTTAATAAAATACGAGTTCTCATATTTCATTCTCGTAAGGAATACTCGTATAGTTTTAAAGTTTTAGTTAGATGATAGATAAAAAAATGAATAACATTGGACAAAATTAATGGATGCATACTTTTAAGCAGAAATAAATTGAAACTATTAAAGAAACTATTTTTATTATCTATTATTGTTTAATTTATTTCACAAGTAATTTTCTCGGAACTACTTTTCTACTTTCCGAGTCCCTAGGTAGTTTTACACTTTGTTGTCCTTGAATAGAGAAATGTTTATGTATTTGTAGAGAAAGTCGTATACAAAGCTCATCAAAATATTTTCTTGTTTAAGATAAGTGTACACAGCATACATTTGTTTCAGAATCAAACTCAAAGCATTCCACTTTTAAAACCTTTTGCAGTTAAGAGTAGTAATAAAGATACTCTTTTATTCTCAAAATATTTGTTTCTCTAAGCATATTTTAAAGTATCACATCGTTTAACACACACTGAAACTATTTATTTAATCTAATTAGATACTCCGGAAAATATCCTTAACACCAATAGTTTTTAAGTTCAATAAAGTAAATGTAAAATATTTCTGTAATTTCTGCTTACATAAAAAATACAACCGGAGAAAATTAAAAAGTTTATGTACTCTTCGAGTAAAATATCGCAAAATATTTGATTGTTTTTATTCTGAGTTCTGTTAAATAAAAGCATCCAAACCCCCTTGCACAAATTTAAAAATAAATAATTCTTCAAAGAAATGCCTTCAAAATTCGAGAAATAATTTAAATGTTTCAAGTAGGTTAGCAAATTTTAAGAAATAAGTTTTTCTTTTCAATAAAATGAGAAAAGCAATTATTTTTATTGTTTACTTGTAGCTTTTAATACGTAATAATGTAGAGTTTCTAAGTTTACCTCTGTGGGGGAACTTTAAAACGTTATTATTCCCTCCCAAACGAATTGTTTATCTTAGTTCCCCCAACCACTTACAATTTTTCTAATATTAATAGTTTTATTCCTTCTAATATTTAAAATTAGGCATATCATAATTTGTATTAAATCAGTATTAAAAATATTTGAAGTGTCAGTCTCTATACTCGACTTAATTTATCAATATCCTTTAGTGTTCAGTACATCTTTGTGAGACCATATGTGAGACCATATCTTTCAATGTTATAATTATAAATTCTGTACAATACACAATGTTGTTTCAAAAAGAGCATTGTACGACAAGAATAATAAAATGCAGGAATAAGAATAGAACATCCAGTCTGGCGCCATGGTGGAAACTTGCGCATTGGAATATTTATGGTGGTGCATTTTCCTTCTGGGCAGTGTGACGCAAGTTGCGAGTAGACAGGTAGCTTTACATTACTCAATTGTGAATTCAACTAGAATTTTAAAGCGGGATGTTCATAGCCCTCTAGCAGGAAATGTCAACAACCTGACTGAAACCTTAAGAGTCAACAACAACTGACTGAAATAATTTGTAAAAAAGGAGAACAAAGCAAACATCTCTGCAATGAAATGAGAACAAGAAAAAACGTCCATTGTTCGGCAAGTAGTGTCTTGATATAATAACCTGTTACGCCTGTTAACTGACGAATGACAGCAACGCTTACGGCCGAACTCCGCACAGATTATTGACATGTCCATTGACATTCAATGGACCGGCTACCTCTTGAAAACTGAACAATTTCAAACAAGTCAAGTGATACCAGGGGAGGGTATAGCCCAGTGATTCATCCACTAAGATAGCACTCAAACGATCCAAATTCGATACTCGGAGCTGTCCAAACTTTCCTCATGTTTATACGGAGAACAAACATGTTAAATCTAACAGTGGCGACACGTCACGATTTCAAATACTAATTACTAATAAATGACAAATCTCTTTTTACTAATAAATGACAAATTTGGAACCATAGTTTAAATGATTTACTCAATCTACTTGATTCAGTCAATAATTTTTATCCCTCTATTAATTTTACCATTAAACATGAATCCAATTGTTCTTTACCTTTTTTAGACGTTATTATTTCCCATAACATTTCTACTATTCAGTCTTCTGTATTTCGTAAATCTGCGTTTACCAACACGTGCATTCCGGCCAATTCTTTTCATCCTATTTCTTCTAAAAAGGCTTCCTTTATCGCATATTGCATATTTCAATCCCGCTTTTAATGTTAGTTCGACTATTATTTCTTTAAATAATGAAATTGATTTAATTTTTAAACTCTGTCAAGATGCCGGCTACTCTTAGGTGTTTATCCATAATATTTACATTAAGATCCACCAAAAGTTTTTACAACCCTTTTCTAGTCTTATTCCTATTAATGATCGTTTACAGCTTAAAGCCAGTTGTCCTTACCATCCTAAAATTTTGCGCCCCCTTATTAATTTTTGTACTGAATTTAAATTTAAACCCGCTCATTCAGCTGTTACCACTTTGTTCAATCGCAATCGAACTAATAAATTTAAGGATAATATTAACTTTAAAAATCTTTCTGGGGTGTATGCTGTACCCCTCCTTTTTCCGGATAATATCTATGAATTTTATATCGGTAGTACTAAACTTACGGTTGGTATCCGTTTGTACGAACATGCAAAAGACATAAAAAATGGTAAATTAACGACTTCCCTTGCCCAATTTGTAAATAAAGATAATTTTCGCCCTCTTTTTGAAAAAACTTTTCTTTAATTTAGCTGTAATAGCCCCCGTTCGATCTTGCTATATGAATCCCTTTTGATTTATTTATATCGTTCTTCTATTTGTAATTTTGACCCTTCTCAGGTCCTAAGTTATGCTTTGCGACTCGTTCTCGGTGTCTTGCTTGTTAAGCCTTTGCATAGCTACATTGATTTATAATTATTGTGATTTTTAAAAAATCTCATATATTTTTAAACCGCTTTGAAGTATTTGCTTTTGAACCTTGTATAAATTATATTCTGACTCATAATCCACCTTTTTGTATAACTGACAATTTCATGATATGCAAATTTTACTTAACAGTATTAAATTGTGTTTAAGTACATTGGCTTCGTTTCTAATTGTATTGCCACTGAGGATGAACATGGAAGATGTTCGAAAACGCTTTGGCTATTTTTTTTACGTCTGTAGGATGATTTTAAAATAAAATGACTATTGCATCTGTGAGATTTGTCATTTATTAGTAATTGGTATTTTAAATCTCTTTGTTCGAAAGTCCCTTCGAGATATTGATGGTAGGGCTATAATCCTTGTGGATGTCATCCCTATGAGTTCCGGTCTAAATTGGGTGGCACAGTCCCAGCCGCATGAACAGATACCCCACACATACGCGTAGATCGGACGGTCTGGATTAGAAAGAAAGTGATATTAGGTGTCCATTCAGATCATTAAATAGTTTAAGATTGATGATAGTAATAAATTAAATCCAATGAATTTATCACATTTTGCATGGGAAATTTAGGTATAATTATCTCCCCTTATAATTAATGTAAGGACTGAAAATAATAGTAATGTATTAATAATGAATAACTTGAGTTAAAAAGAATATTTTATGAACTACCGCTTGATTGCAAAATTTACTTTTCAACTAAGATAAGTGTTCCGATAGAGCAGTTTAATTGGCGGGTAATTTTCAGGTCATACCACAATGTCACAACTGATTGTAATGTAACCATTTCTCACTAATCACTTTTTAATACTTTACAACAAAGTTGAAAAGTGTTTATGACTTTGTTCATTCTGTCTGTCTGTCCGTTAGCACGATAACTGCCGTAAAAATGACTTAATCAAAGTGAAATTTTAGTATGTTGTTCTGACCGTCTGTAGAACCTTTGGGAATATAGATGAATAATATCACCCAATTAGTTTTGGATTGAACCCGGGTTGAAAAAATGAAATACATTGAGCCCTATGGGACCTAATTTTTCAAACATTTTTTAAGCGGATTTAAAATTCACAAATTGCTTCGAAAATTTTAGGTAATAGTCAAATTGTTCCATAAAATATATGAAAAAAAATTCAGCGAAATATATTTAGTAGTTTTTTAAATAAAAATTAAAATAATAATTACACATCTTATATGAAACGATCACGTGACCATGATATGAAACGATCACATGACCCACTTCAAAATGATATATGGCATCCATCTTGTTTCAAAATCGTGATTTTTTAAAGTTCTTTTTAATTCATATTGAGTGCTGTATCCGTCCTAAAACTACTTTATTTTTGCTTAAATTCTGTGCATCTACATACTAAAACAACACAATGACAATATATTTGAGTTTAAATTCTCATTCAAATTTGATTATTTCTACAACTAAGCCTGTTTTTCACCTATGTAAAATGTAAACAGCAAAATATGTAGAATGAGTTGTATTAGAATTACTGTATTTCTTTAACACAAAATAATTCAGTCCATGGAGTCTGCATGGCTGATATGAATGAAATGTTAATTGATTTTATAAACAGAAGGACGATTTTTTTCGATGAAGTTTTAAGCATAGAGTTTATGAATTGTAGCTCCATGGTCTTAATTTTTAAATAAAATAAATTATTATAGTATTGTAATGAATGAAATGAATGAAATCCTGCTTTTATAGAGAGATCCAGGCGTGTTATTTCTTCTATGACGTCATTTGAATTTATTTCAGTTGTTTTCGATGAAGTTTTCAAATATAATAAATTATCGTAGTATTATGATAGTTTTAAAAATATTATCGTGGAATGTATTGCATTTTAGAGATATTTAAACCAGGTAATTTATATTTCAATGCAGTCATTTGAATGAAGTTCATTTTTTTCAATGAAGGTTTAAGTTTTCAAATATAATATATCAATGTAGTATTGTGATAAGTATTAAAATATTACCGAGGAATGTATTGCATTTTCGACTTTTTTAAATAAAATTGCATTGAAGTTGGAAAGTGTTTCATAATCAATGCTTTAAGCATGATTAATCTTTCTTGTTTAATTATGATTTTCTCCCCTATTATTATTTCATCTGATTTTGCGCCATATAATGGTGTCCTTAAATCGAACTTCCCACTCTTATATCATGGCTATTCGAAAGGAAAGAATGTGCATGAATTTTGATTTCGTACGGAAGTTATTTTTAAATATTTCTTGAACCTTTTGCTTACTGGAGGGACAGCGCCAATCCTAAACAAAGAACCTGTATAAAAGACAGGACATTGGCGTCTAGTCATTGACCCGCCCGTAAGCAAAAGGTTAAAATTATTCGAAAGTTTATTTTTGTTTTCGAGTTTATAACTGTTTAGTGAACGAATTAGATGAATTTAGCTTATTTTTATCAGTATGAATTATTTTGATATCAATTACCTGCTTTACCGAAATTCTAAGACACCTGTCATGGGAAATAATACATGGTAGGTCCACCTCTGGATTGTAGAACTGCAGAAACACGATGGGACATGGATTCCACGAGCTTTCTGGAGACTTTCTGAACGCCATGTTTCCGGAAGAACGGTCCACAATTATTTAATATTAATAGGTGGTGAATCTCTGCTTTCAACATGACCCTAAACTTACACAAACCATAATACAATGATTTGGCGGCTTTAGATGTGTGTGGTGGCGAATTTTCATGTTGGAAGAGGCCAAGCTCATGGAAGTGAATGTGTGACATAAATGACGATAATACACCTGAAAAAAATGTTGATATACGTTTATCGATCAGAAAAGTTTGTATACGTGTGAGCGATCCTTATTTGTGCGAGATGAACACATCCCATCCATACCATTACTAAGCCACTTCCAGCTTGTACAGTCCCTTATTAACATTCTCGATACATTGATTCATGGGATTTTCTTCCCTCCAAGATTCTTCTATCTGCCTGGCTAAGTTGCAAAAGCTACTCTTCCGACCATGCTATTCGTTCCAGTCTTAGAATGTCCAGCGGGGGTATTATTGAGTCTAGATGAGGCTCAAAGCTCTGTCGAGAGGTAAGCAATAACTGTCGGCTGGGCGTCTACTATTAAAGCCCATATCATGCAGGAAACGTTATACAGTCCTGACGATGATGTTAGAAGATACCCCCAGCATTGAATTGCGATGTCATTTGCGGCAGTGTTGCATGACTGTCGCTTGAAAAGGTTCTCGACAGAAGCTGCCGATTGCAATCATCCAGGCTCTTTCAACGGCTACATTGTTCCCGTAAGTTCAATATTTTACCGGAATTCTTGTATTGGAGGTAAACCCTTGAAATCGTCAAACGTTCAAATTCAAACTATTCCTGTATCTCCGAAATGCAATGACCCATATCACGAGCACCTACTACCATACCTAACACATTTAGTACTTCCTTAATGAAAGCAGACCTATTGAAATTACTTGGCGACAATATTTTCAAAGGGGTTTTTATCCCTCTTCATCAGGTAACCAGTGTCTTTAACAAACACCAAGCTTGAATTATTCTCACGAACAACTGTTTTATATTTTGTGGTACTTCATACCTCACAGAAATTCGCTTCAACTATAATATCCTGTCATCCTCACTGCGTAATCAGATTTTCAAGTTTACACAGATGTCTACGCTATAAGTAAGTGCAAGAAAGGACGTGCTACTACGTATTTCAAATGGGGTCGTTTATTCCAGTGTTTCTGGCACTTCAGTATATAGCCTATATGCGAACCATTAGTGTCAAGTTAGATTGACAAAAACTCGATAATAAAGAGGTATGTGAAGAACATATCTCAGTTAAGTTAACAAGTACACCTATTTAACGCTATTAATAGTTAACAACTAACATTTTACTGTAATAAACCGAAGTTTTCAATTCAAATCAACCGATTCCTGTAATTAAAATTCAAAATTATATTTTCATATTTCAATAATAAAAGTATTAGAAATAAATGTGTGATGACAAAAATTTGCTTTGTTTTGCATTTTACATGACTGCAGACTATAAGGCATTTATGACTTCAAACAACAAGTACGAGAAGGTGGCAATGAACCTTGCAAGCGTCAAACCATGGAGTTAGAAAGGAGGAGATAAAACTCCTATGGATGAAGCGCTTGAAAATGCCATAATGCTTTGAGAATTATATCTAGGTGTCGCTAGTGTTTGTAAAGCAGTTGCTATTGTTAGTTGACACTATAGAAAGGCGCAGTATTTAGTATATGTATTTTTAATAATTTTTAAATTAAGGTTTCCTTAATTATGAGTATAATTAACCAGTATTTTTTCATAGTTATAGGATAGAGTACAGAATATGTGGAGATAAAAATGAATTGGAAAGTAAAATAATTTTGAATACGTAGGAATATTCTTTATTGCTTCAGTTATTCTTTGCGTTGTACTAATAATTAATTTTTACAAAATTGACAGTTTAAATGAATATTTTAGGTCTTTCGCCATAGAAATACATACAATACAGGACTACTTATTTTATTTCAGCGCCACCTGAAATAATGGCTCAAACGATATTGGCGTTTTCTTAATATGAAGATTTAACTCCTTACTTTTACCTCCATGCGTCAAACAATGAACTCAGTCAGACGGTTGCCAACGGTTCACAGAAAATTCAAACAAATTTATGTGTTGGCAATAAAGAATTCCCACATACATCGGAAGGTCCTTAGGACTTCAAGCAGTTATGCCCAGTATATTTCCGGCCAGTGACAACTTTCTGGCCCCTGCCTACCGGTCAATAGGAGTCAATCTATCAGGATGAATGGGGTACTACCAGCCAATGGCCCATGGAGGAGAAATGAAGGAGGAGCCAGAAGAGCAAGTAAAGTTTTTGTACATGAAATCAGTAAGATAATTGAAAATTGGATTTTGATAAAAAGGTGGTGAATCGAAGTGGTTGTCAGTGAGTTACGAGTTCATGGTAATCGTAGAAAAGAGGTTTAAAATAAAAGTCAGTATAGACACCAAGACGAAACTGAATAATCCGTCCGTTGTAGAATCAACAATATATTCAAATTTTAATGCATAGAGTTTAGTTCAAATTATCAATTTCCCCATATTTTGTATGCTATCGTCATTGTTTCAAGAAGTATTTTTTTATAAGAGTTATGCTATGAAAAATTAACATTTGAATATTCACAGTTCTAATTATGAGAATTATTAAAAATGCAAAGTCTACGTTTCTAGTTATAGTCTTTTAAACTTGTTCAAATGTTCGAAGAATTCCAATCAATTCTAATGAATTTTATAATTATCATAAATCAGAAAATTTTTACAAATGACAACAACTTTAGAACTGTAATCAAATTTTCGAATGTATTTTTGAAAAATCATAGAAAAAATTAATAAAATGTATATTATAAAAATAATGATTTTATACATATTTTTTCCTTTACAAAACTACAGTACCAACTTCAATGCTTGTATTAACTATTTTCCAGATATTGCATATTTTACAAGTAAATTTGTTAAAAATACAGAATTAAAACAGTAAATACTTAATATTAAGTTTCTCAAAAAAATGTTGGCTTAGTATAAGCAAAAATATCTATTACCATCATTCTCCTGGATCTGGATGTTGTATTTATGAGTAAATGTGCGTTTTGTAATAGTTTTGTATTATAACATCAAATAAATTCATTTATTTCACATTACATATACTAAATTTGAATGGCAATTTTAAACGGAGTTAAGAGAAGTTTAAAGAGCTCTTAATGTTTTTACCGATGAGGTCACCAGAAGAGCCAAATTTCATTTTACGTTATGTTAGTTCAATACCAATAAATTACTATACGGTTTTATCCATTTATGTGCATATTTGATGATATTGGGTACAATGTTAACATAGTTACCATAGTAACAGACAAGCTCACATTTTTTGGTGAATAATAATAAGAATAATCAAATTTAGAATTTTGATTTTGAATTGTAGGAATGAATTAGAACATAAACCATCGGTTTTATACAGTTAAATTTCTGTTTTTTAATTTTCAAAGCGTGCAACATATGGACTACTAAATTGCTTAACGGAGTAGTTAACGGAGAATTTTCGCGGCTTTACTTATTGGTTTTACTTATTGTTTAACGAAGGTTCTTTACTTTTTATTGGTTTTGTATTGTCATATTATATACTTGTGAAAAATAGCTTAATTTCAACAATATTATATGCCGTCACAGAGAAAATCGCTAAATTTCAGTTACTGAGCGAACCAGTGGTGGAACAGCACAGTGGTTAGCTCGCGGAACACTTGGACGACATGTTCGTGGAGAACGATTACTCTGCCCAAACTGTCCCTGTATTCCCGCGGTGTACGGGCACGTTAAACATGTGGGTCTGTAAGTCCTTCCTAAAGGTTGTTGGTAGGTTAAGGAAGGTACGGTCCCCGCGGATGCCGCCCTCACTTGGTTCCGGTCTAAATTAGGTGGCATGTCTCGGCCGTCCAAATACACACCTTACAGCTTTGTGTAGATAGGACGGTCAAGGTCGAAGAAGAAGATGTTATTAAAGGCAGAAAATATTGCATCGTGGTCCTGGTACATGATTGTTTGACTGCTAAATAAATTTATGAAACCATTTTCAAAATCATTATATTACACTGGGATAGTCATATATTTTGATATTTATTACGTTATAAGAATACACAAACAATATAGAATATGATAATGTGAGAAAATCAAGTGGAGATTAAAGCTCCAAATATTGCTAGTCTAAGCATACACTATAACTATATTTATGGTTAGACTAGAATCGCCATGCAACATTCTGTGCTTCTTTAAGTCTTGCACAACTTTAATTGCAGAATTTTTTTAAAGTAAATTACCGACGAAATTAAAAAGTTTCTGCAAAATTGTCGTAGAACTTCATAAAACATTTGATTGTTTTCGTCTCAATCGTAAAAAAAAATAAAATAAAATCATTCAACTGAACCATCTACACGCTTGCTCGATTTTAAAAATGAGCAATTCTATTAAAGAAATACCTTTAGAAACGACAAGGAGAAAAATCTAAGCAGTTAAAGTTAAAAGAAAAAATTGAGAAGATAGTTTTTGTCTACAGCATAGAAAAGAAAATTAAAACTTTTAGTGTTTAGCTCGCAGCAGTATCATTCTGTCTTCTTTTCGATTAAACTAAATAATTAGTTTTTAAAAGAAAATACTTTTTGAATTGTTGAATGTAAGACAATTAAATTAGATGTGATTGCCATTAGCGAATCAGAACTATTTTATTAGTTACAGAACTTAGCAAAACAGCGTAAATATTAAAGAAGATTTCATACATAATTTTTATTACAGAAATTCTGATGAAATATATAAAGGTTATTTTTTACAATTTAACATTTACCTATTTATATCAAACACTCCAATAATGAATTTTCAAACAAAATATAGTGAATACATCAATATGAATGGATTTTCCAGGGTTTCGACTAAACAATTGATGAAACCAATAAAACTGTGTTTAAAAAGCCATTTAACATAAAATGAATAGTATCAACCGATTTTGTAGACAAAAATAGTTTTCTTTGTCAGTACAAGCAGAAAGCGCAACCTTCACTCGTCAAAGCAAAATCAGCAACTGCTGTTAAACAGCAAACGTGACTGAAACAGCAAAAGAGGGGGAGGAGGCAACGGTGAGAGGAGAAGAGAGGTAAAAAAACATGAAGGAAGAATCGAGTAGTAGGATGCTATGAATGATCAATAAACTACCAAAGAGGAATGTGAATGTCCAACAAAAATATCAAAGCACTTGTTCAGTAAATAAAACAACGAACGTAAGTATCCTAAAGTTTTATTAATTTTATTAAATTTTCTGTATTAGCAGCAAATTAAACTGTGCGTAAATAATGAATCTTTGAATGCTGGGATTAAAAATGTCCATATCCCAAGATTTTTCACCGTCATTTTCAATTTGGAAAAATATTTTTTCAATACTGCAATTATATCTACATTTTTATAGAAAGCAATATTATCAATTATACAAAACAGGACTTCATCATTGTATTATTTAAATTTTCAAGTATCGTTTGATACCATTTTAGTATACAGTTAAAATGTGTTCTAATTCTAATGAGTTATCTTCATTGAAAATTAAATTAAAAAAATTACTTTAAATTCGATTTGATATTATTTTCCTATCTATTCCGCCTAACTTATTGAATGAATTGAATTATCAATAAATGTTTTATACCGATAATTGCCCTACTTGTTGAGACATTGGCTGCGAAAATTGATGAAATATAATTGTTAATAAACTAATCCATCTGACATATTGAATGAATTAAATAATCAAAAATATTTTATACCGATTATTGTCCCATTTAATAATGGTGGTGATCTAAAGACTGGCTGCGAAAATTGATGAAATAGCATTCTTATAAGCTTTACCGAAGTTTAATACGTAAGTATATTGTATTAGTAGCAAATTGAACAGTGCGTAAATAATGAATCTTTACATGCTGGGATTAAAATTGCCCATATCCCAAGATTTATCACAGTCATTTTCAATTTCGAAAAATATTTTTTCAATACTGCAATTATATCTACATTTTATAGAGAACAATATTATCAATTATACAAAACAAGACTTCACCATTATATTATTTAAATTTTCAAAGATCGTTTGATACCATATTAGTATACAGTTAATTGTTCTAATTCTCTCTCTCTCTCTCTCTCTCTCTAATGAGTTATCTTCATTGAAAATTAAATAAAAAAAATTACTTAAAAATATGTTTGATATTATTTTCCTATCTATTCAGCCTAACTTATTGAATGAATTGAATTATCAATAAATGTTTTATACCGATAATTGCCCTACTTGTTGAGACACTGGCAGCGAAAATTGATGAAATATAATTGTTAATAAACTAATCCATCTGACTTATTGAATGAATTAAATAATCAAAAATATTTTATACCGATTATTGTCCCATTTAATAATGGTGGTGATCTAAAGACTGGCTGCGAAAATTGATGAAATAGCATTCTTATAAGCTTTACCGATGTTTAATACGTAAATAGCAAATTAGTAAAAATTATTACTATTTATTTTATAGAAATGTTCATTGCATATAAAAGTCTAATTATTTAGATCACTGGAATTCTATTGGTTTAGATCACTGGAATTGATTTAGATCACTAGAATTCTATTGACTTAGATCACTGGAATTCTGTTGATTTCAAACTCCTTCGAAAACTCAGAATTTCCAAATGTTTCTATAATTATTCTAAGATGTCGTACAATGATTGAACACTCAATCATGTAAAGTAAGCAATCATTTTATTCATCTTCAGAAAACGATAGACACGCAGTTAAGGCATGCATTTTAAAACGTTGGCATAAAGCATTTTCAAGATCCTGCAAGGTTTTCAAATAAATGTATAAAGCCATTTGTATGAAACTAATGAATCATTATGCATAGTTCAAAATGTCGGCTTTCCATATAAGGCAACAATTTGATCAACACAACTCTCATGGATTTAACTTAATTCAGGAAGAAAGACACTTGTTTAATCATTCATTGCCAACTAATTCGCTAAATTTTTCTTATTTCACTGGATATTAGTTAAATACTAACGTAATTTTAATATGGATCTTGCTTGATATGACAGCATTTTCTTTTCATCCTGAAGAAAGAAGTTGTTTATTGTCTCCGAAACCATTTAATACCTTTAATCAATAATATTTTAAATTTGGCTTGTTCAATTCACGAAGAAAGACACTAGTTTAATATTTCAATGCCAACTAATTCGCCAAATTTTACTTATTTCACTGGATATTAATTAAATGCCAACGTTATTTTGATATGAAATTTGCTTTAGATGGCAGCATTGTCTTTTTGTTTTTAGGAAAGAGATCTTATTGTCTGTAAAGATGTATTTATTGTCACCTAAAACAATTGATATATTTAATTAATAATATGCTGTAATAAATAAGTTTAGTTTTCACTTTCTAAGATGGCTAAATAAGCAAAATCTATGAATAGTTTAATAAAAAGTATCTGAAAGCAACCTGGTTAACTTTTTGTTTGACAAATCCCTTTCCAAACGTAACAAAACAGTCTAAGAAATTGTCACGACTTCCTAAATATCTAATGTCACGTGACAAAGATTTACATTCGAATCGATCATGGAGTCTGTCTAAACAAATTATTTTCAAATCCATTTTGATGGCATTTTTAAGGACCTGAATTATCTTTTAAATCGACGGATAAAAGAATTGTTGCGAAGTGAACGACAAAGGACGGAACGTGTCATTTTTCTTAAACAAAACTGTTTATAATTTCTTCTGTTGCTCTCTTAAAGACTTATTATTTCTTTTTTTCATTAATATATTGAATGTTACTGTGTTTTTAATATTGCGTTTAGAAGAAGTGGCAACTCTTAGATGATGACAGAAGACTTCAATTGCATTGATTGAGGTAAGTAGAAAAGCAATATACATATATATTTTTAGATCAGCACAGATGCAGCAAAAATGTCATTTTAAGTTAAAGAATTGTGCATTACATCCTAATTTTTATGAATTTATTCGACATACATATTGTGAATTCAAAATATTTTTAATCTATTTTGCATTCTTTGGCCTTTAATATTCTATTTAAACATAACTAGATTTATAAACATAACGAGCAATTTTAGTCTAGTTTATTCTTCGTGTTTAATAAGCTACTGAACGTAACTCGATTTATAATTAGGAATTTTGTTTGGAAGAAATGACACCACTTGCTAGAAATATTAGTCTAGTTTATTCTTCGCGTTTAATAAGCTACTGAACGTAACTCGATTTATAATTGGGAATTTTGTTTGGAAGAAATGACACCACTTGCAAGCAATTTTAATCTAGTTTATTCTTCGCGTTTAATAAGCTACTGAACGTAACTCGATTTATAATTAGGAATTTTGTTTGGAAGAAATGACACCACTTGCTAGAAATATTAGTCTAGTTTATTCTTCGCGTTTAATAAGTTACTGAACGTAACTCGATTTATAAATGTCACTTTGTTTTGGAAGAATTGACATAACTTACTAGCATTTTTAGGCGATTTTTATTCTTTGCGTTTAATAGGCTACTGAATGTAACTTATTCATAACTGTGACTTTGTTTCGGAAGAGGACACACCACCTGCTAGCATTTTTAATCTATTTGTTATTTTTTAACGTAATCCGACTTATAATTGTGATTTTGTTTTGAAAGAATTCTTCATATAATCCAACATCTTAATAATTTTCTTTGAAGAATTAAATGCATTTGAAATAATTGTTAAATAATTTTCAGACGCAATTTTAAACTGCTTCTTTTACAAATTATTGCTCAGTCATTCCTAGCATGTGAAAAATAAAAAACATAATACAATGAAAGTTTTTAAGGCTGCATTTTAGAGCACCACATATCCCTATATATATACAATATATAAAATCTGATGTGAGCAACACATGACTTTCCTTATATAATGCGATGAATTTACTACTTTTACAGTAAAAAAAATCGGTTATTCTTATAGTAGATACTTATATTCGTTCCAAGATATTGAATTTTCGACAATTAGTCGTCATTTTTATCCATTTGGCGAGATTTTCGTTAATTTTCTAACATTTAAAAAGTCGCCAAGTTGACGATATTCCGCCAAATTCGTCGCCAAAATCTCGCCAAGCGTTATGGACGGAGAAATAAGTTATTCTTATAGCAGATAAATGACAATTGACGTTCAAACACAAAATTATTACTAAAAGTACCTTTTCTCATGTATGGAACGAGCTAGATCCACGAGAATGATGTCACCCAATTTATCGTATGATATTACATATGAAAAGTGAACATGTTTCTCAACATTTAATTTTTTGTTTTAATTTATGGGATTTTTTGATAAATTTATTTGAAAAATGTGCAATATCTTGAGAACGGTTCGTGCTAGCGATCTAAAGTTTATGCCAATGGTTTTCTAAGGAAAAATTACATAAGAAATGTCTATTTGCGTAACTTTATTAAAGTTTTTTTTTTTTTTTTTGATGATTTTATCAAAATTTCACTCGAAAATTTAGACATTCAATTACATTTAAAAACGATGGGCTTCCAGTATTCCAGGATTGGGATTTTTGTAAAAGTTTCATTTGAATCCCTCCATTGAGATATCGTTTCCACAGTCTCACTGACACACACACACATCCACACACATACTTTTACACACACACACACACAGACATCACCTCAAAAATGTTTGATTCGTGATCAGGGATGCTTGAAACGTTTTCCCCCTTCGAAAACTCGAATTCCAAATTTCGACCACGTCACAATACTTTCCTTATACATTATGTATATAAAGAAAGTAATAATATATATATACAATATACAATACAATACATACATATACAATGTACAATACAATATATACAATATACACATTATACATATATACAATAAGTAGACGGTAAGACAAGTTGTTCATTAATACAGGGAATTTCATACTTTAGTACATATTCCAAACCGTGATGTGTTACATAACAGAGGGTAAATCTAAACAATGGTCATTCATACAGGTTTCACTCAAAGTTATTTTCTATTTTTTCTTAATCCTGAAAGTATACTAATTCTATTGATTCAACTCTATTGCATATAAATGATAAACAAAACCTTCCAAACAAAAAATGATAATTTTTGAATTAGGAAAACCTCAGCACCGTATTGAAGCACAAAATATATAAAATTAAAATTAGAATAAAGAAATAAACTTAAATTTAAAATCTAGCAATTTATTAATTTTCTAAAGAACATGGATTAGTAATGTGTCAATAGTTCTGCACGAAATTTTAGAACAAAATTTGGATTTGTCCTGAAAATTAATGAATTTGTTTTTGGTCTAGCTTATCTTATGTTTCAGCAGAAGAAATAACCGGGATTGCTCGGAATAATACTATAGTGAAATTAAATCTGTATAAAATCTTAAATACTTTCCTTCAAATCTGTTTCTAATTAGATTAAACAAATCAATCAAAATAGTTATATATATATATATATATGTGTGTGTGTGTGTGTGTGTGTGTGTGTATTAAAATTTACAGATATGTTGATGATCTGATTTAATTAGTATTTACTGATGATTATGTCATAGATATAGATTTCTATCCGGATAATTTGAAATTAATTCCTAATGAAGCAGCTATTAGTAATAACATTAATTATTTGAATTTAAGTCTAATTATTGAACCTACTAATGGGATAGTTACTAATTTATATGATAAAAAAGACTATTTTAAATCTAACATCAATAAAATATTACCATTTAATTCCTGCAAATCGATTCAATTGTTTAGAAATATTATACTTAATCAACTTTTTAGCATTTGTAGATTATCAGATAAAAAAATTCATGCTTTTCACATTAATAATCCAAAAATTACCAGTAAATTATATAAATATCCAGCATATTTAGTAAATGGTGTAGTAAAAAAGTTTGGATTAGCTTAATATTCTTAAACTTCTCATCTTAGTATCTTATATTAGCCAAATATCTACATTCTCTTGAATAAACATTACAAGGTAATTGCATCCTTTTATACTTTAACCTCTATGTTATTTATTATATTACATACACCTTTATTTTGAAGCATTTACTGTAGAATATCACATTTTACTGCCTTTTCGCAATACGTTTCGTTATTTTTTACGAATGGCAGGACTCCACTTTTATCTTTTGAGATTGGCAACATTGGTCTATTCATTTAAGGCTCGAATGGATAGGTCATTTTCAGTGTATTTCAGGTATTTTTGTTTCTTATATAATTTTTTAATCTTTACGCTTGTCGTCCAAATAGCAAGAGTTTATAGATAAAAGCTCTTGCTTCAGGAACAAGCATATTTTGTGTTCATTTTCATTAAATATTTGGACTCGAAAAATAATTTTTTCGAAATGAACAATTATTCAGGTCTAGTGTTCTTCAACATGTATAGCTTTAATACTTGGTTATTTTTAGTTTTCCTATTTTCGATTTCACTCCATTGACATTTGCTAATAATCTTTAGCTTGATGACTAGAAATATGCATTCATTTAATTTTCCTCCTGATAGTTGATTCTCTATTTAATACTTCTTTATAATTTATAGGCAAACTTTATGTTAGGGTTTTATTAGTTACAGCCTATCTTTATTCTACCATCGGATTTTTGTATATATATATATATATATATATATATATATTGGAGAGGCGATCAAGAAACATTATCCTGCAAATTTCCTTAGACATTATTATAATACTGTATAAAACGAGGAACGAAACACTTATTTTAAGGTTATAACTTGTACACACCTGTGATGTTATCGATTTTGGAAATGATAACTGTGAGATTCACCTACACGGAACTAACTGATAGCGCACCCTAGTGGTAGTATAATGCTATATATAGTTTGCACTCTCCTTTGTAAACGACTCTTGGTCTTTTTCTTTATGGTTTTTTACTTCGGCTTTGTACTTCGGATTTTTCTTCGATACTTGAGTTTTGTACTCACTTCCACGGTCAGTGTCTTGTGCTCGACACCATTTCGGAAGTCAAGTTTCGGCAAAGTATTTGGTACCGGGAGTGTTACCTGGGTGTAATAGCATGCTATAACCGGAAACGAGTGGTCTCAATCCCCCTCGGCCATTAATGCTTTCCCGTTGGCTTGATTCCCATTTTTTCCTTAATAATTTTATTTGCTATAACTGCTTTACGTACATGCGCAGCATTGCGCCATCTACGTTAAGCCTTTTTAACACTTTACAACAAAGTTGAAAAGTGTTTATGACTTTGTTCATTCTGTCTGTCTGTCTGTCTGTCCGTTAGCACGATAACTGCCGTAAAAATGACTTAATCAAAATGAAATTTTAGTATGTTGTTCAGACGGTCTGTAGGACCTATGGGAATATAAATGAATAATTTCACCCAATTAGCTTTGGATTGAACCCGGGTTGAAAAAATGAAATACAATGAGCCCTATGGGAACTAATTTTTCAAACATTTTTTAAGCGGATTTAAAATTCACCAATTGCTTCGAAAATTTTAGGTAATATTCAAATTGTTCCATAAAATATATAAAAAAAAATTCAGCGAAATATATTCAGTAGTTTTTTAAATAAAAATTAAAATAATAATTACACATCTTATATGAAACGATCACGTGACCATGATATGAAACGATCACATGACCCACTTCAAAATGATATATGGCATCCATCTTGTTTCAAAATCGTGATTTTTTTTAAGTTCTTTTTAATTCAAATTGAGTGTTGTATCCGTCCTAAAACTACTTTATTTTTGCTTAAATTCTGTGCATCTACATACTGAAACAACGCAATGACAATATATTTGAGTTTAAATGCTCATCTAAATTTGATTATTTCTACAACTAAGCCTATTTTTCACCTATGTAAAATATAAACAGCAAAATATATACGAGTAGAATGAGTTGTATTAGAATTCCTGTATTTTTTTAACACAAAATAATTTAGTCCATGGAGTCTGCATGGCTGATATGAATGAAATATTAATTGATTTCATAAAGAGAAGGACGATTTTTTTCAATGAAGTTTCAAGCATAGAGTTTAATTTTTTGTAGCTCCATGGTCTTAAACAAAATGTTTAAATAAAATAAATTATTATAGTATTGTGATGAATGAAATGAATGGGAGAAAGTTATGAATGAAATCCTGTTTTTATAGAGAGATCCACGCGTGTTATTTTTTCTATGACGTCATTTGAATTAATTTCAGTTGTTTCCGATGAAGTTTTCAAATATAATACATTATCGTAGTATTATGATAATTCTAAAACTATTACCGAGGAATGTATAACATTTTAGAGATGTTTAAACCAGGCAATTTATATTTCAATGCCGTCATTTGAATGAAGTTCATTTTTTTAGATGAAGGTTTAAGTTTTCAAATATAATAAATTAATGCAGTATTGTGATAAGTTTTAAAATATTACCGAGGAGTGTATTGCATTTTCGACTTTTTTAAATAAAATTGCATTGAAGTTGGAAAGTGTTTCATAATCAATGCTTTAAGCATGATTGATCTTTCTTGTTTCATACTTATGTATGCTTTCGTTTTCTTCATCTGATTACTTCTGTATTATAATATATATTATGATTATCGTCCAATGCAGCATTGCGCATACGTATGTCATATCTACAGTATATACCTGGGTTACTTCTCGGACCATTTACGTGTTGTGGTGGTCTTCCGTATGTGGTTGAGTTTTGCACTTTTGATCTTCGTGGAAAGAGAATCGAAGTGAGTCGCTCCATATTTTCGTTGTATTATTTTCGATGTATTATGAGTATGGTTAATGTTCTTTATCGCTTTTGACTTCAGTATTTGTATATAGACATTTGATGACATATGCTTGACGGATTAGATTTGGGTTCTACTTGTCACTGTTAACTCTTGAATCTTGTTATGTTTGGTGTTGTATATAGGTTGTATGTGTTCTAGGGTGTATATTTAATGACGTGTTCCTTTATAAAGTTTTAAAGTTTTACATTTTGGGATTTTAAATTTTGAACGATATTTATAATAAATCATTTTACTGCTTGGTGATTGAGCTGATACGATTATGTGTTTATATCCCTTGAGCTATTGTGACCAAACAAAGTTGAAATACGTATAAACTTACTGCATGGTTGTAATGAAAGGATGCAATGCTTTTTTATTTTTACACGATGATTTGAGATACTTGTTATATGAATCTTGATACATTTTGCTATACTCAGGATATCCGACAAATTTGGATACGTCATGTCATGTGAATTGGACTGAATCTTATATCATTTCCACTCCTCAATATGAGTCATAAACTATTGAATATATATTTATCATGAATACATCCTTACATTTTCGCGACTGGCAAATATATAGTAATTTCTGTATATTCTCGGTAATACAGCGATACAGGATAGCTGTATGATCGTCATCCCGTTACCCTTACCATGTCTAGTATATTGCATTATTTCAAGCCTATCTCAAAGCAACCTTCTTTACGGCCAGCAGTAAAACAAAAAAGTGTCCGTAATGTGTTGTTGTTGTTGAAACCCAGACCGTCCGACCTACCAGAAAGGTGTAAGGTAACTGTTTGGACGGTCGGGAAGTGCCACCCAATTCAGACCGGAACCCAGTGGGGGAGGCATCCACAGGGACCGTACCCTCCTTCCCCTACCACCAACCTCTCGGAAGGACTTTCGGACCCACATGTTTAACGTGATCGTACTCCGCATGAACACGGCGGCAGTGTCCGTAATGTGTATAAATGTTCCGATGACAGGATCCATAATCAAAATAGATCAAAACTTTTTAACAATTCATATCGTTATTATTATAAGAACATCAGGAATTTCAAATATAGTAGATGCACGTCTAAACGATGCAAATTATGTCCAGTGACAGACCCCGGACAAATTGCTGAAAATGTTAACCATTACCGCCCATTCTGTAAATCGTACAACTGCATATATTGCATTACATGCAAGACCTGCAATATAAAGTATATAGGACAAACGAAGAATTGCCTACATCTGCGTATCAATCTTCATCGTAGTCAAATTAGTAAGACAAGAAAACAAGAAGCACCGGTTACTAATATAGAATTACGATATTTTAATTTTCATGGTTTTGATGATATAATCATTCATATTATTGACATCGTGCCAAAATTGGATGAAAGAATTTGGTGGGAAAACTTTTGCACATCAAACAATACGGAACGGCATATCCTTACGGTCTCAATTTCATAAAGTAATACCCATAATTTTGAATACTGTAATAACGTACATCAACCATCTGTATTGCAAGATATACCTACAAAGCGGATTGCATGATGGTCAAGAGGTCGACGCAAAAATAAAGTGTCTTTTAACGATGCGTTAAAACGTGTCGAAAATTTCATTGAGAAACTTAAAACCTTTACGGACAGTAAAAACAGCTGGAATAAAAATATCATTTTTAGAATCCCAAAACGTTATATAAAACGTATATGGAAAATAATATATGCATACCCATTTATTGCCGATCCAATTGTCAACAAAGATGTAGCAACTACTAATTATGCAGTACTTCTGGACACGTTCAAATTAAAAGCAAAATTGCTCAATATTGACTTGACTACGCAAGAAAAAATGCAGGCAAATAAAGAATATTTTGTTACAACTTTCCGAAACAAAAGTTATGATCAAATACCTCTTAAAGCATTTTTGAAAGACATGTCTCACCTTATGCCCATACCTAACATCGAAATTAAACTGGCTTACAGATTTGTTAAGACGAACGGTCGAAAAATTTTCAACTACAATCAAATTGGGCAAAATATAGAAAAGTACAAGTCCAGTGAATGTAATTGCGAAAACATCGTGTTTACCGATCATCATCATGGACACATCATAACAGGGGATTTAAATTTCATCTAAGATACCAACCTAAAGTCTATTTTGCAACTTGGAACAAAATTCCGTAATCAAGAATTTGCACATGTAGTGAACAATTTCAAGAAGGATCTTAATGACTTTATATATAGGATGGCCGTGAAATATAGTGTACCATTGGACGCATTTGAAGAATCGAAATTTAATATTGCGGAGTTATTCAATTTTCACTATCATGACTTACGTATTGATAGAAATCAACGTACTGATAAAAATCAAAGCATGATCAAAGAAGTCATTTTGAAAAAATATTGCAACGATTATGTAATAACTTATACCGACAAAGTCGTTTCTAATTATACACTTACTTGTATCAAATATTATGTGGATGTTCTAAGTAATCATTATCAAGATGAACTTATGTATACTAAATTACACCTTACAGGCCGTACTATAGAAAATAAAATAAAGGCCTTATATAAACGGATTGATTATGATTTAAGACAAGTTAAATTTCCTTACCTCATCCTGATTCCGAAATTCCATAAAACCCCTGTAAAATTCCGTCCCGTAACGGTCGGTTTCAAGACTTATCTGACTATAGCTAAATTCTAAGCTATTAGCTCTGCTGAAACATGTAATGACAAAAATCAAGCAAAAATGTACCATTATCGTAAACAATAGTTATGAAGTTCTCAAAAAACTCAAATTCTTTCCTGATCGTTTGAAATTCCGCAGTTACGATTTTAAAGATCTTTTTAATAATATTGACCTTGATGATCTACTTATTATTTTATTGGAGATTTATGAGATTTATCAATTACATGAATATATTATATTAAGTAAATATAAAGCCCTGATCAGGATTGTTCTGTTCGAAAATATACTATTTAACGGTACTAACTATTATCAGCAAGTCAAAGGCATTCCAATGGGTGGAGGATGTTCCTCACTCCTTGCAGACATATACCTGAATAAATACGAGGAAGGCACTCACATATTAAATGAAATACCGTATTTTCGTTTTGTGGATGACATTCTTGTGGGCCAATATGAACAACTGCCTGACTTTGACTTTAGTTTCTACCCAGATAGCTTGGATCTCATAGAAACACACATGGAAAATAACAATCAAGTTGATTTCCTGGATATTAGCATCCTTTACGATAAAAACAACTGTTTATATACCATTTTATACGACAAGAGAAATACTTTCAAGACAAGCATCAACCACGTTATCGATTGGCACTCAAATTTGAGTAAAAATATATTACGAAATATTATTGTAAATCATCTAAAACGTAATAAAAGAATCCATACTTTCAAAAAAGATCGAACTACAAATGACAGAAGAATAGTGCAAGAAGCGATCAAGAAACATTATCCTGCAAATTTCCTTAGACATTATTATAATACTGTATACAACGATGAAGGAAACACTTATTTTAAGGATATAACTTGTACACACCTGTGATGTTATCGATTTTGGAAATGATAACTGTGAGATTCACCTACACGGAACTAACAGATAGCGCACCCTAGTGGTAGTATAATGCTATATATAGTTTGCACTCTCCTTTGTAAACGGCTCTTGGCCTTTTTCATTATGGTTTTCTACTTCGGCTTTGTACTTCGGATTTTTCTTCGATACTTGAGTTTTGTACTCACTTCCACGGTCAGTGTCTTGTGCTCGACACCATTTCGGAAGTCAAGTTTCGGCAAAGTATTTGGTACCGGGAGTGTTACCTGGGTGTAATAGCATTCTATAACCGGGAACGAGGGGTCACAATCCTCCTCGGCCATTAATGCTTTCCCGTTGGCTTGATTCCCATTTTTTCCTTAATAATTTTATTTGCTATAACTGCTTTACGTACTTGTGCAGCATTGCGCCATCTACGTTAAGCCTTTTTTCATACTTATGTATGCTTTCGTTTTCTTCATCTGATTACTTTTGTATTATATTATATATATATATATATATATATATATATATATATATTGGAAGAATATACATATATATATATGGAAGAATTCCAGAACAAGTACCTAATATCCTATATGGATAAAGTAAATAACAACTACGCATTTATTTGCAAACAATTTTATTGAAAAACTAAGAACTTGTTATGAGGACAGCAATATGTACAAACAAAGTCTAGGTAATTATACTATTAATGTTAACCGCATAACAGCTCTTTATAAACGTATTGCAATTAACATTACAACTGTTAAATTCCCATATTTAGTTCTGATACCTTTGTGGTATCGAGATCTGTGAAAGTATATTTTGTTGTGCTCTTTTTCATGTCATGTAAATGTAGAATCCCTCAGCCGATTTTCGGTGGAAATAGGTCAAATTGTGGAGTGTTTGCGACCTTGAAAAGGCGCGCCTGCCAGCCGGCTGAGAGAAAGAAAAACCGTTGAGTTTTAATTTGGTTTTGTTGATTATTTTCCAATGTTCTGTTTTGTACGTGTGATATGTATATGTGTGTGGTGACGTCAGAAAAAGTAAATGTAGAGGGACGCGCTTGGAAGTAGAGGAGAGCTTACCATGGACGAGAGGGCTGTCGGTCGCATATAGATTTTGTTCCAATTTAAAAATGAAACTATTTTAAAGTTTAAATTAACTTTACTAAAATTGCTCTCAGGATGTTTTTCGACCGACAGAGCCCCTCCGAACCGAAATTTAGGTTCGTATGTATTTTTCCTTTAATTGGGAGATTGTAAAATTGAATTGCTGGTTGTATGTCTAGAGAATTTTTAAATGTAAAAAGCCAGATTAAAAGTAATAGATCTGTATCAATCTCCCTTGGCATATACTAATGTTTGAAAAGGTTATTGAATTTGAATAATGTCTATACTTAAAGATTTCCAAGCTGGTTATAGTGATCGAGTATATGTTTAGAAAACCTAACTCATGATTAAAGGAGTTAGAATTGCCATTTTTGAAAAATGTGTTTAAGTTACAAATAATGTCTTATCTGTGCTTCATAAAGTCAATTAAAGAATGTTCCTTTACTATAATGAAATATATAGAGTCTTCTTTTCACTTGTTGTTTTACTTGCTTTTGATTGTTCCCAGCTATTGAGTAGCAGTTTCGCTTCTCACCAGGGAGACGGATTCGTTTCTGGAGTTAAGTACTTACCACTAGGTGATAATTGAAATATACATGTTTTACGCATTTCAGTTTCTACATTTGCATGTGAAAGCAGAATAGTCTTTTAAATCATTGAAAACGCTTTTACACCTTAGATCCATGAAAAGCCTATTAAATTCAGACCTGTAACTATTGGATGTCATACTTACTTAACTAAAGCAAATCAAATTTTCTTAAAGCTATTGACACCTAGTATAATGAAGAAAATTCGAACTAATGGCACCGTTATGGTGAATAACAGCTACGAAGTTGTTGAAAAGATAAAACTATTCCCTGATCGAAGCTAGATTCCCTTTAGAAGCTATGATTTCAAAGACTTTTTTAACAACATTAATTTGCAAGACCTGTTTGAGATTTTGATGGAAACATATTTGGCATCTGATTTACATTTACATTATGACAAAAATAGATTTAAAAACCTTATTAAATTGGTCATATTCGAAAACGTTTTATACAATGGATCTGGATTTTATAAACAGATCAACGACATACCCTTGGGGGGTTTTGATGATTTGCTACAACTCAACTCTACCCGTTTGGAATTAGATACTCTGTAACCATGAACTTATCTATCTCTACATCTGGAATTTATCATGGGTTTCTTCTATGAACTTCTATCGAAGTAGCGCATCTACGAACATACTTTCTGAAACTTTATACATGGTTAGAATATATTTTTATTCATACTTGTTTCATTTTATATGCTTTTATATGTTCTTGTGACTTTAAGATCTTCATTTCGGGATTCCATTTTTCCCCTGGCATACTGTTGATTGTTGTTTCGGGCGTGTAGTGGTTTCTAGGAGCGTTTCCGGGGTTTAAAAGCATGCTTAAACCAGGAAAAGGGGTCGCAATCCCCCTTGACCTCTCTACAACCCCGTAAGCACACAACTTCTAATTGTATTAATCCATTTTCAATCTCATTTTTTCTTATTGTACTTTGAGGCTTAGATAGAGCAGCAAATACGCCTTATTATTCCTTGGATTTTATATTGCATTTTGATTGTACTTGAGGAATATATATATCTATCTATATATATATATATAAATATTTATATATATATATGTATATATATATATATATATATATATATATATATAAATATTTATATATATATGTATATATATATATATATATACATATATATATATATATATATATATATATATATATATATATGTTATATATATATATATACAGGGTCTTTCAAAAGTCCGTATAAACTTTAAAAATTCATTAAAAATAGAAAAATCATCGTATTGAGGTACTGAGGTACGGTTTGTACTATAATATTGCTAGAACGGTTTTTTTTTTTTTTGACGTGAAAAAATTTTGTAGTTTAAAAAATCACCTATAGGTGGCGCTGAACGCATTGGAAAGACAAAGCAAATAACTTACTGTACGTGTCAAATCGTGTGACAGGCCTAAGTAACCCTGAACAGGTGATAAAACCTTTCCTTTCTTTAGATTTTTCCTAAATCGGAATTTTCGCAAAGCATCTGATGCTGATTCTCTGCTCACGTAATGCAGCTTCATTAACAAGGCTTTCGCGATCAAAGTTAACATTCTCGCAAAAACTTCTTTTCACCATTTACTAATGAATCAAATGAAAAATCTACAGAGCACTACAGCTTTTTTATAACAGCCTCATTTGCATACTTCTGGAAGATGTATTCGGTTAAACGCCACCCATAGGGGATTTTTTAAACTTCAAAAATTTTTTATGTCAAAAAAAAAACCCGTCCTGGCACTATTTATGGTACAAGCGGTATCTCAATACAATGATTTTTTGATTTTTAATGAATTTTTAAAATTTATTCGGACTTTTGAAAGACCCTGTATATATATATATATATATATATATAAATATATCCTTATAATATTTAACTTTTATCCTAAAAATTTACAATTAAATGCAAGTAATAATGACTCTAATGTTGCAAACTTTTTAGATTTAAATTTAGAATTAAAAAATTGTAATATGGCTATAAACTTGTATGATAAGAGACAAGATTTTAAATTTAATACATCAAAAATTCTTTTTGACTCCTATTTACATATATCAGTTTTTAGAAATATTATAATAAACCAGGTTCTTAGAATCCATAAAATTTGTGGTGAAAATTATAAATTACCACATTTTATAGAATTTGTGAATACAGAGACTAATAATGCATATCCTCCCAAATTCGTAATTAAAATTATCAACTCAGTGTATCAACTTCCACTCGATAACATCCAAGACAACCTTCCCAATTATAGAGGCTAACAATAATATATATATATATATATAATTATTTATTAATTATATAAGTAAATGAAAATGAAAAATAATAAAATAAGCTAAAAAATTAGAAAAATCAAAAACATCTGAAAATATGATACATTAATATTAACGTTTTCAATTTTATTTTCGCTAAAAAATTGTAACTTTAGCCAGTTTGAAACTACGATTTGAGCGCCCTTATAATGGTATATAGTGGCATTATCGTTTATCCATTTCTTCTATGAATCTCTTGTTTAGTAAGAATTTTCTTCTTTGCTTCATGTTGATATTCTATTTTGCTTATACGGGTAATAGTTCTGTCTCCTGCTCTGACTTACTGGACGGGTATGGAAGTGTCCCTATGAACGTTCGTACTGCCTCCTATGTTGTATTTCGTCATGTTCATTCCGGTGCTTCTAGATATTTATTATACTGTTCAGGTTGGTCGCATATACACGTGGTGAAAGAAGAAGGGTTCCTGCCACATGGTAATGCAAATTTTCCTAATGTTTCTTATCCTCATTTTTTCATCATTTGGTGCCTGTAGTCTGAGTTTGGGCATTTATAGTAATGTACTGTTGTCCAATATGAAACAGACATTTGTTTGAGTTAATTAGAATTAAATACTCAGATCTGAAGATGAATTTAATTCTTTTTAATCTTGGAATTTAGGCCGGTGCTGATCTTTTCTTTCATAGGCATTATGGCATTGTTAATATTTCACAATTGGCAGTAATAATACTTCACATGCTTCTATGGCGATGTTAATATTTCACAATTACTTGAATTAATTATTTTTATTATTACTTCTTTCTAATATATATATATATATATATATATATATATATATATATATATGCGTGTGTGTGTGCATTTCTGTATGTATATATATATGTATACGAGTATAAAATACTTTAAAATCTGCGAGTGAAGTTCATTTTGAAAGCAAGAACAGTGCCAGTAGAAGAGAGAGTCATATAATAAGAAAATGAAGTTTGACGAAGTTCACCAAGAAATTGATGAAGTTCACGTGACACCAAGTTTCGGGCCATAAAGGCCAGCAGATGGATTTGCATATGGCTACCTGCATTCCTTTTTGGTGTTGCAATTTAACTTTTAACGTGTATGTATATATATATATATATATATATAACCATAAAGGAGTTATGAACATGAATGAAAAATACCAAAAATTAGTCGGGGATTCGTGATCCCGCTCCCCGGTTAAGCCAGCTAAATGTCGTGACGATACTCGCAGTAGCCGGCACCTTGCTATAGAGTAGAATACATATGTATTAAATAGACATAGAAACTATGTCACATGATTATCCCGTATACTGGAAGAATCATTGAATAGTTTCTATGTCTATTTTGATACATATATATTCTATTCTACAGTAATGTGCCGGCTACCGGGAGATATTAAGCTGGCTAAACCGGGGAGCGGGGTTCACCCCCCCCCCCCCGGAAAATTTTTGGTATCTTACTTTCATGTTCATTATTCCTTTATGGTTAGATATTGTAATCTTCTTTGTTGAGCCCCTGCTTGCCATAAAAGTGTGGTTTCAGGTTTTTTAACATGGTTTATATACATATATATATATATATATATATATATAAATGTATAAATAAATATATATATATATATAAATGTATAAATATATATATATATATATATATATATATATATATATATATAAATGTATAAATAAATATATATATATATATAAATGTATAAATATATATATATATATATATATATATATATATAAATGTATAAATAAATATATATATATATAAATGTATAAATATATATATATATATATATATATATATATATATATAAATGTATAAATAAATATATATATATATAAATGTATAAATATATATATATATATTTGAAATGTAATAATAAGAATTATGTAAAAATAAAAAAATACAATTCAAGTAATATTAGCATCACCATAGAAGCAAATTCAAAGCCATAATGCCGATAAGAGAAAAGAACAGCACCATCCCAAATTCGATGATTAATTAGAATTAAATTCATCGTCAGGTCTGAGTATTTAATTCCAATTAACCCAAACAAATGCCTGTTTCAGATTAAGCAATAGTACATTACTATAAATACTTAAACTCAGACTACAGGCAACAAAAAATGAAAAAAGGATACATTAAGAAAATTGTATTACCATGCGGCATGAACCATTCTTCTACCACGTGTATACACGATCAACCTCAACAGCTTAATCTAGAAGCACCGGAATGAACAAGTCGAAATTCTACCAGGGAGGCAGTACGAACGTTCACGGAGTTACTCCCAAACCCGTCCAGTGAGTCTAAGCTGGAGACTAGACAAGCAATTCAGAATACAACTTCCCAAATATGCAAACATGAATATGAATATGAATCAAAGATGAAAATTCCTACTAAACAAGTAATTCATATGAAAAATGGATAATCGAGAATGCCACTATACACCATTATAAGGGCGCTCAAAACGTAGTTTCAATACTGACAAAAGTTACATTTTTTTGCGAAAATAAAATTCAAAACATTAATGTTAATGCATCTTATTTTCCTATTTTTTGATTTTTCTAATGTTTTTGACTTAGTTTATTATTTTTCATTTTTATTTATATAATTAATAATTATATATAATATACACACATATATACACATACATATATATATATATATATATATATACACATATACATACACATACACATATATATATATATAATTTTTTTTTTTTTTTTTTTCTCCTGTATGTTCATATATATATATATGAAATATTAACATCACTGTAGAAGCAAAACCACTGCCATAATGCCGACAATAGAAAAGATCAGCACCAGCCTAAATTCGAAGATTAAAAGGAATTAAATTCATCTTAAGGTCTGAATATTTAATTCTAATTAATTGTTTCAGATTGGACAATAGTACATTACTATAAATATCAAAACTCAGACTACAGGCAACAAAAGATGAAAAAATGAAGATAAGAAACATTGAAAAATTTGTGTTACCTTGTAGCAGGAACCCTTCTTCATTCACCACGTGTATATGCAACCAACCACGCGTATATGCATTTTTGGTATCTTACTTTCATGTTCATTATTCCTTTATGGTTAGATATTGTAATCTTCTTTGTTGAGCTGCTGCTTGCCATAAAAGTGTGGTTTCGGGTTTTTTAACATGGTTTGTTTATATATATATATATATATATATATATATATATATATATATATATATATATATATATATATATATATAATATATGAGATAGAAAGTGGAAGTTTATTAAAGATATTGAAGTGTTATAGCATTTATGCGCAAAGCAGCTACAAATACTATGCACGATATAAATATAAAAGGTATAAATAGCATGTAAAAAATTGGAAAAAAGGAGGAAGGCTTAGCGAGAAGCTTACTTAATGGCGGTAAGGGGTTGTGACCTTACACCCCAGTTGTCAATATGCATGTCATAATTGCCGCAGCATTGCACTCCTGAACGCCAGCCCTGGCTGAAGCCAACCTCCGAAGTGACAATAACAATCATCATTAGAACGTTGAAAAAGTAAAGTCCAATGATAAGGTGCAGTCCATTACTGGATGGCATACTAGTCCTTCAGACTACTATGACCTTTATATATCTGCGTGTTATTGTACTGCAGTCCTGTTATTCATAGTATACGAACCTTCATCGACCAAATTGAGACAAAATTGATTTTAACTTTGAACAATATTCATTATTATTACCATAGAAATTATTAATATAATGTTGCATAAAAGGAATGGGGTATTGCTGTAGATATGCTTGTTGTAGAAATGCCCTATCAAAATCAATACGGATTTCGTCATTGTTGATGATTATCTATTCTAGCCAATCCTCCCCAGAATACATTCCTAAAGATAGTCAAGTGAAGATTGGAATTCCAATTTATCAGACCGGTGATAGGTATATTAAAACTTTTTCTTTTATCATAGATAGCAAAATTTACAGGTATTTTACTGAAATCGATGTTTAAATCCAAAAATTCCAATCTCATTCTCTTAATAATATATCCATTACAATCTTAGACTTTGCAGTAACTTTGGAAGAACGCATCTGGTGGGATAATATGCACATTCTACAAAGTAATTCTATATATCCATATGGATTAAATTCAATGATGTTTAACAGATTATATAATAACGAGTTTTACTATAATACTTCTAATAAAGCTATGGTGGAAACAAGGAATAACAATACATGTAGAAGATGGTTCAGAAGTAAAAAAAGAAGAAAAAAACAGAATTATAACGATCGCAAAGAATCTTTTATCAATTTTATGCAACAGGTTTATCAATTTGATGTACATAACATTACAGTTATTAAATTATATGTTTTGAGCATAAGAAAAAAATATTTGCAACAGATGTGGAATATCTGGTCTCAACAAGTTAAAATATGGTCTACAAACGAACTAAACTCATACCAAAAACTTAACTTGGCTACTATGTGTGACTGGATCAAAAAACGATCCACCTTTTTAAATTTGAAATTGAAGGACGAACAGATCGAAGAAAAATGCGATGTGGTATATCTATCGATCTTATTTCAAAATAAAACTTTCAATTCTATCCCTTTTGGTAAGATATTGAAAACACATCAAAAGCAACTTCCTATAACAGATATAAATATTAGAAAGACTTACAGTTACGAAATTCCTTTAGGAAGAAAAATTTACACTTATAACTTATTAAGTAAAAATCTTTTGATTGGAAATAATGTAATATGTAATTGTAACACCAATCCTTATAAAGATCCTGTTATAGGTCATATAGTTACAAGTAATCTTGAAGTAATCAATAATAATGCCTTAATAAGAGCTTTCAAATTAGGCACCAAATACCGCAATCCACAGCAAGGAAATCCACTTGATACATTTACAAAGAATTTAGAAGAATTTATTTATAAGATGTCTATAAAATTCAGCATCCCGGATTTTACATTCAACAAATGGAAATCCAGTGTTTTGAATGATTTCGGGTATTATTACAAAATGTATTATACTCGTCAAAAGGGATGTAAACTGGATATAAAGAATCTTAAGTTATTGCAAGAACAATATATAATAACGTACACAGATAAAGTACCTGGTAATTATGCATTTACTTGCAAATACCTTTACATAAAAACCCTTATGGCAAATTATGAAAATCAAGCATTATACAGCAGGATAACTATGACAAACCAAGTGATTAATAACAGAATCAAAGCCTTATATCTTAAGGCAGGTATTAAGTATACAGAAAGAATAAAATATCCATATTTAATAAATATACCCAAGCTTCATAAAACTCCAAAAAGCTTCAGACCAGTAACAGTAGGATACAAAACTTACCTAACTAAAGCTAACAAATTGCTTCTCGCAATATTGAAACCTATATTAAGGAAAATTAAAGATCGGGGATCTTATATTGTCGGAAATAGCTACTAGGTAATAGAGATCTTGAGGCCTCATCAAACTAAATTATTTTTCAGAACCTATGATTTTAAGGAACTATTTAACAATATTGAACTCCAGGTATTATACCGAATACTGAACTCGTTGTACGGGGAATTTGAAATGCAAAAATATATAGAAATCGAAAGATATAGATCTCTGATAAAGATTGTTATAGAAGAAAACTACCTATATAACGGACTGAATTTCTATAAGCAAATCAAAGGCATCCCCATGGGCGGGGGATGCTCATCAATTTTAGCAGACATCTATCTTGATCATTATGAAAAAACGTCCCATATTAACAATGAAATAATTTACATACGTTACATTGATGATTTGTTAATAGCTTATGAAAACGAAAATTTTCAAATGAATTTTGAATTTTATCACTCAAATTTAATATTGGAAGAAAATCCACCAACCCAGAATAATGTAGTAAATTTTCTAAATCTCAGTATTGATTTCAGCCATAATATACTTTCATTCTATATATATGATAAAAGAATAACTTATAATATTACTGCAGCAGGAATCATACATTGGACCTCTAATTTACACTTGAATATATTTAGAAATGTATTTATTGGTGGTCTGGCGAGAACAAAAAGGATAGTAAGCAGTGACGTCACCAGACTGGAAGGTGACAAAAACTTTCTTACTACAGGCATTCATGCAAAAATATCCAAAGCAATTTATGATACATTACATCAAAAATTACTACGGAAAAAATGAAATATATGGTTTGAGTTTGTGTAAATATTTGAGGTCATTATGAATGTACATCTTTGTAAGTTATGACATCACAGACATCTAAACTGCTGCTTTGAATGTTTTGATGTTATAAATAGGTAGCATGTGCAGGAACTTGGCTCTCTCTATGACTTGGACCATACTTTTTCATATCACCTTCCTTTATCAAGGGTCTTGTGATAATTTTGATTGTCACTCCGGAGGTTGGCTAATGTCAGTTCTGGCGTCCAGGAGTGCATGCCGCGGCATGAAAGACATGCATGTTGATAACTGGGGAGTAAGGTTACTACCCCTTACCGCCATTGTGTAAGCACTTTACGGTACATTCCTTCTTCTTTTATATTTCCATTTATGTCTTTATATATTTTTAGTGTTTTATGCTGCTGTGTGCAAGTACACTAAAACTTATTTCAATTTTCTTTAGAAATCTTTCTATTTTAACACACACACACACACACACACACACACACGTATATATATATATATATATATATATATATATATATATATATATATATATATATATAATAGTTTTATCAAAATACATTGCGAATTACAGGAGATGATATTTGTCTTAAAACTTATTTTCGATTTTTTTACTTTCCTTATATAAATATAATGTATAAAGAAACTATTGTGTCGGGGTCAAACATTCGAATTCCAGTTTTAGATGAGAGAGCACGTTTCAAACATCCCTGAACACGAATCAGGCGTTTTTGAGATAATGTGTGTGTGTGGGGGGGGGGGGGACTGTGTGAATATATGTGTGTGCGTGTGTGTGTCAGTGAGCCTGTGAAGACGATAACTGACGAACGAATGGAGGGATTCGAACAAAATTTTGTACAAAAATTACAATCCATGAATGCTGGAAGCCCATTGTTCTTATACGCAATCGGATGTTCAGAACCCCCTTAAATTTTCGAGTGACATATTGAAAAAATCATAAAAATTTTAAAACCTTTAATGAAGTTATGTAAAAAGTCATTTCTTACGAAATTTTTCATTAGAAAACGATTGACATAAATTTTAGAACGCTAGCCTGAAATGTTCTCGAGATATTGAACATTTTTCAAATAAATTTATCAAAAATTCCCATAAATTAAAAAAAAATATTAACTGTTGAGAAACATGCTCTATTTTCATATGTAATATCATGCGGTAAATTCGAGGACACCACTGTCGTGGATTTAGATCGTTCCATTCATGAAAAAAGACACTTTGAGTAATACTTTGGTATTTGAACGCCAATAGTCATTTTTCTGCTATAAGATTCTCCGTCCATAACGCTTGGCGAGATTTTGGCGACGAATTTGGCGGAATGGCGCCAACATGGCCACTTTTTTAAATGTTGCCAAATTAACGGAAATCTCGCGCCAAATGGAAAAAAATGACGCTAAATAAATAAAAATGACGACAAATTGAAGAAAATGTATTGTTTTGTAAAGAATATAAGTATCTACTGTAATTATAACCTATTTTATTTTACTGTAAGAGTAGTAAATTCATTTCATTATATAAGGAAAATCATGTGCTGCCCACATCAGATTTTTTTCTTTTAAAGCTACGCAAAACCGGATATAGCCATAAAGCTGCTACTTCTTTAAGCTCAATAAACCAGTGAAACATGTATATAAATTCGTTGAACTGCTCCCGAGTTATGACGGTCATAACAGACACATAAAAACAAAATTTTAATCTTAGTTATTGCGTAATTTGATAACATATGTTAAAACCATCAAAATTCATCGCTCCCATCGGGTGATATTTAAGTTCAAAGTGTATATTGTTACGAAAGTATCCTCAGAAATCGTGGATGTACACGCAGGATACAAAAACGAGCCCAAGTTTCTGGATAACTACGTTTATTCACTAGCACAAATTAAACAGGAACAGTATACAATCAAATAGCACTTAAGTACGCCACTAATTTTACAGAATAAGCGATATTATTCTCAAAATGTTGACGATAGTAATATCACAAAACAGCAGCTACTATTCTCAAAACAATGATAACGAAAAAGATCAATCATGCATAAGCATTGATTATGAAACACTTTCCAACTGAAATGTAATTTCATTTAAAAATTTCTAAAATGTGATACATTCAGTGGTGATATCTTTTACATTATCACAGTACTAGAGTAATTTATTATACTTAAATATTTAAAACTCTATCGAAATATAACTCATCTGATTCTTTATGCAAAATCAATGAATATTTCATTCATACAACTTGTATTCCAGACTTCAGAGCTAAATAATTTTGTGTGAAAAAAATTCAGCAATTCTTATGTAATTCATCTTACAAACGCTTGAGATATTTGCATTCTGCATATGTTAAAATTAGGTTTCGTTGAAGAAATAATAAAAGTTTAGGGATCATTTAAAATCACAACTATTGTAATTGCATGGGCACGGAATTTAGATACACAGATAATACACAGATAATATATGTGTGTATGTGTATGTACTCAAAGTATTGGAATCGTGCCGAAGATCGGAACTCGAATTTTCAAAAGATCTACACGTTTTGGGACTTCTAGAACACGAAAAAACTATTTTTAGGAAGACGTTTGTGTGTGTAAGGGTGTATCTGTGTATGTTTCTGTGTGTCTGTGTGGATATTACATCCACTCTAATTGAAAAACTAATGGACCGAATTTCATACAATTTGGCAGGTATGTTTTTTTGTGGGAAATCCTGATGTTCAATAGATTATAGTACGATTCGTAATAAAAGAATCTGCCTTCTTTGCGAAATGGCCGGCAGAAATTGCTTTTATCCACTCTAGCTAAAAACTAATGGAACAAATTTAACAAAATTTGGTGTATGATATTTCAATAACCTACAAGTGATTTATATACCAAATTTAACAAAATTTTGTATATAAATCATTTGTAGGTTATTCTAGTACGATTCGGGAAAAAGGAACGGGCTATTTTTGCGAAATGGCCGCAAAAATCGTTATATGTAAAAATAAAAGAATACATGTGCTCAATTATATCCATTAAATTCCTATTTTATACGTGATTTTTGACAACAAAAAGAATAAGACTAACCCCATTACTCTAGGACTAGCCGTTCTTGAGATATTCTAGTTTTTTCGCGTTTTCGCTACGCCACCTTTGACAATAAGTCCAGCTATCAAATGAGAACCAAATTTAAGTTTAACGTGTAAATTCAATGTCATTTAAAATACTTATGGTTGTTATTTTGTGCAGATAAACTCAAATTATTATTGAATAAATAAAGAGAACGAATATGAGTCTGCGGGGAAAGACATGTGCTGTCCACATCAGAATTTTTAACAATATTACAACAATGATTTATAGAAGTGAACGGGGATTATTTTCAGGCCATTTCGAAAAAAAATGTATGATCTATATTTAAAGATCCATCAAATTTTTGTCGAATAAAATGTTCAACAAATTTAAGCTGTGTACCAAATTTTAACTCTCTAGGACGTAGGAAAATGCATTAAAAATGCCATCAAATAAGTATATCATGAAGAGTTATATAAAATTTAAAAATAATGAAAAATTGTTATCTACCAAATTTATTTTAAAATGTGAGTCTCTCCCATATGCAAAACGTTTAAACAAATGGAAAGATATTTATTATATAATATATCTCTCTTTTCTTTCTGGAAGACATCCCAAAGTCAGAATTTAATTTAATATGTTTTTTCCCTATATTAAATAATTTTTAATTAAAAAACTACTTAACATATTTTACTGATTTTTTTTTATATATTCTATGGGATAATGTGAATATTTCCTAAAAATTTCGAAGCAATTCATGAATTTTAAATTTACTTAAAAAATGTTTGAAAAATTAGGTCCCATAGGGTTCAATGTATTTCAATTTTTCAACCCGGGTTTAATAAAAAATTAATTGGGTGATATTATTTATTTATATTCCCACAGGTCCTACACACCGTCTGAACAACATACTAAAATTTCATTTTGATAAAGTCATTTTTACTGCAGTTATCGTGCTAACGGACAGACAGACAGACAGACAGACAGACAGACAGAATGAACAAAGTCATAAACACTTTTCAACTTTGTTGTAAAGTGTTAATAAAAATCACAGTTCAATGTAGCTCGTGTCACGTCCATTTATCAACGCCACTCCAACAGAGGATCACTTTTATAGTCTCCAGATAGAAACTTCTGGAAATATCTATATCTCAAAGAATACTCTTTCTACTCGTTCTGAAATATTCTGGATGTCGCGAAATTGGCAATTAATCGCTAAATCTGGCAAACCCTTCTTCTAACTGGGAAATCCTAGAAACCCTGCGTCCACGTCATGCACTGTGTTTTCTTCGCCTGTCTTTCGGGACAAACGAAAGAGAAGGCGCCAAACGAAATATTGCGCATTCGCAACAATATTGATATTTCTCCTCTTATATATTAGGTTTTTTTATTACTCTCTAAACAAATAATTCTCCACTACTCATTTTGACGACTTCTACTGAAGATTTTGCATTTATTTTTAAATCGAAGAAAAAACAAGCCGAAGTTGCGTCTCATTTAACTTCTAAAGGAAATAAAAACATTCATCATTGCCTGAAAATCTGTCACGTTTGTTTTACAATTTGTGGCATTTCTTGCAAGAAGAAAAATCTTTCTATTATTTTCTTCACAAGATGGTGTTGAACAGGAACGGTTTTCCTTTATCATTTCTGTAACAGTAAAATGTCACGTTAAGTTTGAGTTTCCTATTAAGGTAGTCTTATTATTACATTATTTTTATGACACGATTTTGAAACAAAAATGTGCGACACATAACGCGTAAATAATTTTGAAAAAATTTTCCATGATTTAAAATTGATCACTTGTGGTTCCAGATAAGATGGTGTGGTTTCAATGCACATTTGGCGTAAAGTATAAAGTTTATAAAACTCTAATCATTTGTCGGATCAACATTGAAATAACTTCATAACCCTAATTTAACATTTTCGTTGAATTATTGAAAAATGTGCTCTTTCGTTTGTATATACATTCACAAAATACTAGATACCCTCGGCAACAATCTCAATTTATTTTTGATAAATCTTTTAAATTTCAGTAACTTTGAGATGCATTCAATAGCATTACTTATAGCCGAAATACGGCTATAGTATGCTGTTGCTTCGAACTCCGCAGAGACACTTGGGACACTATGCTTTAGTGTATACCCTGTGCTTTCACCAGTTGAATAATACGAATATTGCGGAAGTGTATCAATAGAACCGTAAATAAATATATGGCTTATGCTCTCTATACACTTGGTATATTCCCGGTGGTAGACCACTCTGCTATGACCACTCTGCAGGTCAAGGCTTCCAGTTGACACTCTTTACGATCTCAATAAAAAATTGCTGCTTAAAAATACACACACCTGGAAAACCGGCCGTCCAAATAGATGCTCAAGTCCTCAGGACGAGCCGGACGGTCTGGGTCTTCAACACACCTGGAAGAAAAACATCTGATGTGAGTAGCTCACGACTTTCCCTGCAGACTCATATTCATGTTCTCTATTACTTCAATAATCGATTATATTGTGTTTAATTACACAAAATGACGTCCACAATTATTAACACTTTACAACATAGTTGAAAAGTGTTTATGACTTTGTTCATTCTGTCTGTCTGTCTGTCTGTCCGTTAGCACGATAACTACCGTAAAAATGGCTTTATCAAAATGAAATTTTTAACACTTTACAACATAGTTGAAAAGTGTTTATGACTTTGTTCATTCATTCTGTCTGTCTGTCTATCTGTCTGACCGTTATCACGATAACTGCCGTAAGAATGGCTATATCAAAATGAAATTTTAGTATGTTTTCAGACGGTCTCTGGGATCTATGGGAATATAAATAAATAATATCACCCAATTAGTTTTTTTATTGAACTCGGGTTGAAAAAATGAGATACATTGAACCCGATGGGACCTAATTTTTCAAACACGTGACCCACTTCAAAATGAAATATGGCATCCATCTTGTCCCAAATTGTGATTTTTAAAGTTCATTTTAATTTATATTGAGTGTTGTATCCGTCCTAAAACCGCTTTATTTTTGCTTAAATTCTGTGCATCTACATACTGAAACAACGCAATTACAATATATTTGAGTTTAAATTATCATCCAAATTTGATTATTTGTACAACGAAGCCTATTTTTCACTTATGTAAAATGTAAACAGCAAAATATGTAGAATGAGTTGTATAAGAATTGCTGTATTTCTTTAACGCAAAATTATTTAGCTCATGGAGTTTGTATAGCTGATATGAATGAAATATTCATTGATTTTACAGGAGAAGGACGATTTTTTTCGATGAAGTTTTAAATATAGAGTTTAATTACTTGTAGCTGCATGGTCTTAATTTTTAAATAAAATAAATTATTATTGTATTGTGATGAATCAAATGAATGGGAAAATGTTATGAATAAAATGCTGCTTTTATAGAGCCAGGCGTGTTATTTTTTCTATGATGTCATTTGAATGAATTTCAGTTGTTTTCGATAATGTTTTCAAATATAATAAATTATCGTAGTATTATGATAATTTTAAAAGTATTACCGAGTAATGTATTGCATTTTAGAGATGTTTAAACCAGGCAATTTATATTTCAATGCCGTTATTTGAATGAAGTTCATTTTTTTCGATGAAGGTTTAAGTTTTCAAATATAATAAATTTATATATTATTGTGATAAGTTTTAAAATATTACCGAGGAATGTATTGCATTTTAGAGATGTTTAAATAAAATTGCATTAAAGTTGGAAAGTGTTTCATAATCAATGCTTTAAGCATGATTGATCTTTCTAGTTTAAAATAACACTGAATTGGCACTTTTAATTCAACTTTCGCTCTCTGATAACTGGACTTTTTTTTAACGGTGGCGCAGTGTAAATGAGAAAAATTTAAAATATCTCGAGAACCTTAATGTAAAGGGATTGGTTTTATTCTTTTCATTGTTAAAATTATGTATCAAACAAGCATTTAATTGATATGTTTGAGCATGCGTAGTATTTTATTTTATATTTTGGCTATTTGTGCTGACCATTTCATAAATAAAGACATGTTGTTGTTGCTGTTGTTGTTTTTATTCGTACCAAAATCTAATCAGCACTACGGTATCTCACGGGTGACTTATCTTCGAAATTTTGCAAAATTTGGTCAATTATCTTTACTTTTACTAGAGTGGATATATAAGATTTTATGGACCATTTCGTAAAAAAGGCAGGTTAATTTTACCCGAATCGTACCAAAAACTAATCAGCACCAGGGTCACATACAAGTGACTTACCTACCAAATTTTATGAAATTATGTATATTAGTTTTTGAGTTAGAGTGAATACATACATTACACAGACATGCACACAGACATACACACAGACAGACAGACACACAGACACATACACACAGAGACAGACACACAGTCACATACACACAGAGACATACACACAGACGCATACACACAGAGACAGACACACAGACAGACAGACACACACACAGCTGTCACGCTAAAAATAGTGTTTTCGTGTTCTAGAAGTCCCGAATCTTGTAGATCCGTCGAAAACTCGAGTTGCGATTTTTGGTAAAATTCCAATACTTTCACAATACTTACCATGTATTTCAGGAAAGTAAAACGCCGATTTGGAATAAGTCGTTGTAAGTAGAAAAAAAATCTTTAACATTAGCTTGATATTTTTTAATTTTTTATAACAATAAAAATTTCTATATCAGTGAATCTAATTGCGAAATTAAAACATCCTTTAAGTGAAACTTGTTGGCGCGATTTTCAATAGTATATTTGCAAATAATTAAAAATCTATTATTTAGTTTCCATTTTGAAAATCTAATGTTCTTCAATACAATAAAGATTTTTTTTAAGCAACGACTATGACTTTTAAGGACGTGAATTATCCGAGAAAAACCAGAAACCCTTAACAAGTAATATCTATGCGATGTATTCAATAGACCTCAGAAGCACTGTGGTACTTAAACCGCAGAACCCCAATAAATACCCGCATCCTACGCAGGCAGATCACGACTGACGGTAGACACCAAAATATGCTAAAATCGGATCGATAATCGACAAAATAGATAAATAAATTGCAAACACGCTATATGGTTGTATAACCCGTTACACTCTGGTACATTATCTTAAGCGGCCATTCCATGGTTTACAATAAACAACAAAATTGTTAAAATCGACAAGTCGGGTACAGTTCCCTAGTATTATTTTAATTAAAAATATTCTAAAATATTTCCATGACTTTTAAATTCTATACTACTATTAAACTACAGAGTACTCGCTCACGGTTCCTGATTTTCCTTTGTAACTTTCAAACTAATGAATGCAATTCAATGAAATTTAACATGAACTTACATTGGTGTTGTGGTGAAAAATCTACTTAAGGGGTGGTTTACTTTTAAATGAATGAGTTTTGTTAATTAAATTATAAATCTTAATTAAAGTGGTCGTGAATCGTAACATTTGTACATTGCTATCGTGGCCACAATAACCCACCATTACCTATTTTCAAGAGTTCCTTAACATAATCATCAAATCAAAACACTACACATTAAAATTCACATCTTTAAATTTTAAAATAAATTATCATTTATTCACACCTCTATTATTGTTATAATTAAAATTACATCAACTTTAACAATCGCTTAAAGAGGAGAAATGCACCGTATGAAACCAGATCTTTTGAATCTTATTCAAAAAGATCAAAAATTGACCTAACATACATGAAGACTGGCGCATGCCTCTGTATTTCAGGTCTGTAGCTCAGCATGACTGTCACCTCTACAGATAATTTTTCTTACATTTAGACTCAGACTTCGTCTTTTTCTATCACATTCCCAATACTCAAAATGAATAACCACTCTCTCTGAGTAACACTGCTTGAAAACACCATTCTTTCTCTCTTAATAACACTGCTTGAATAATTTCAAATTCTCATTGTATATCCGTTGACTTTCCTCCTTGTAGTCACATCATTTGGCCTGAGGTTCAGATACGCCCTCCTTGATCTCATTGGATGCTCCTCAGTGCGATGTCGTATCTTTGCATTATTGGCTCTTTCAGTTTCTAATGGCGCTTGGTTTAAATTTTAGCCCTAGGATATTTTCCCCCAACCACACCTGCAATTTGTGTGACTTGTATTTATTGGGGTTATGACTTTCCGGGCCAAGACTGTCATAAAACGTTGACTAAAAATCTCGATTTGTATCGTTGTAAACACTAAATACGTCGTAAACATACCTCCTGCTCTCACAGGTATAGTTTGAGAAGCATGGAAGGTCACGAGTGACGGCACCACTCTCTAGCCCAAAGTGAGAAAAATACTGCTGGCCTTCTCACAGAAGTCCTTATGTAATCTGTCGCAGGAGATAGAGAAATTACCACAAGCACGTGTTAACGAGCTACAAGAATGACGAAACTACATCTCATACACCAAGCAATATCCGTGTCAAATTTCACTGAATGATGTCCACTAGTTTGAAGGTTATAAGAGAAAATCGGGGACATAGAGTGAGTGAAACACTCTGTACATTGTTTTATATTCGATTCCATTATGATTCTAACTATACAAATTATTTTAAAGAACCTATATTAACTGCAAATCAAAAAAACCAGTAAATATAAATGGAGAAACACGCATAATTCATCTTTGAAACAAATTAAACAATTCATCATTTCTTGTTGCTTTCATAATTATGATGCTATATGGGTTATTGAATTGGAGTGGATTTTAAAACGTTACTTCTGTTTTATATGTTGTGACAACTCTTGCCAAATAACAGAGGCTTATTGTTTTTACAACGAGGAGAAAGAGATTGAGAAATAGAAATAAAGATTTTCTCGTTTATACAGTTGCAGTTAAAATGTCATTTCAAGTTAGATACTTGCCAATGAAATGCATAGATGTATTAAACTAGTTTCAATGAAAAAGAATCAAAGCACTTAACTTTTATTCAAAATTTTGTTGATACCTTGATGTGTATTTATCTCTTTTAACAATTTATTAACAATATTTTTATCAATATTTATTTTTTCTCACCGATGCAAAATATATATACATGCACACACACACTCACGCACACACACACACACATACATACATACATATACATATACAAGTATATATATATATACATATACAAGTATATATATATATATATATATATATATATAGATGTATGTATACATATATTTTCTATTTTTTCCCTCTTTCTTTGTATTCTTTGATTCTTCAACATTAAATTATGTGTGTACCTATCTTTATAATGACAAATGAAACATACCCATGAATTATTTTTCCCAAAAAATATACAAGTTCTTTGTCTTCACTGGCGCGACAGCCCCATGTGGACCCTAGCCTTCCTTAGAATTCCATTCCATGCCGTCCTGTTCTTGGCCAAGGTTTTCCAATTAATCACCTTTAAAGTTTTCAGATATTTTTCCAGGCAGTCACACCAGCTAAGATTTGATCTCCCTCTTTCTCGGGTACCAATTGGTCTAGCCAAGAAAATCTTTTTTGTGGCTCGACTGTCATCCAATCTCATCAAGTGTCCTGCCCATTTAATCCTCTGTATTGCTATGAATTTAATAATATCTGGCTGTTTAAATAATTTGTAAACCTCCAAGTTGGTTCTGAGAACGGGTCTAATCAAACTTTTATAAATGAGCAATTTGGTTTTTATGCTGCTAAAATTAGATTTCAAATATTTTTGTAGTCCAAAAAAACATCTGTTAGCAGTTGTAACTCTGTTACGGACCTCTTAAGTTATATTATTTAGTGGATTCATTTCAGAGCCTAAATATTTGAAACTGTTAACAGTTTCAAACCTGTACTCTCCTATTTCAAGATAGGGATAATTAAAATTGGTGCATGGCATATATTTCGGTTTTATTTTGATTAATGGCAAGATGCATTTTACTTGCCTCAACTTCCAAAGAACGGAAGGCTTGTCTAAGTGCTTCCGGGGTTCGTGCGACAATAACAATGTCATCAGCAAATGCAAAGATCTGCACAGATTTATTGAAAATTGTTCCACTAGTATTAATGTTAACTACGTCAAAACAATTAAACGACTTACAATCCTTTGAAGGGCAAGATTAAAGAGAAGACAAGCCAGTGCATCTCCCTGTCTGAGGCCATTCAAAAAAATCTGATGTAGGCAACACATGACTTTCCTTATATAATGTAATGAATTTACTACTTTTACAGTAAAAAAATAGGTTTTTCTTATAGTAGATACTAATATTTTTTCCAAGATATTGAATTTTCGACAATTAGTCGTCATTTTCATTGATTTAGCATTATTTTTATCCATTTGGCGAGATTTTCATTAATTTGGCAACATTTAAAAAAAGTCGCCAAGTTGGCGACATTCCGCCAAATTCGTCGTCAAAATCTCGCCAAGCGTTATGCACTAAGAAAAAAGTTATTTTTACAGCAGATAAATGACTATTGGCGTTCAAATACAAAAGTATTATTCAAAATATATTTTTTAATGAATGGAACGAGCTAGATACACGAGAATGATGTCACTCAATTTATCGCATGGTATTACATATGAAAAGTGAACATGTTTCTCAATAGGAATTTTTTTTTATGTGACTTTTTCATAATTTTTTTGAAAAATGTACAATATCTCGAGAACGGTTCATGTTAGCGTTCTAAAATTTATGCCAATCGTTTTCTAATGAAAAATTACATAAGAAATGTCTATTTACGTAACTTTATTAGCGGTTGTGATTTTTTGACGATTTTTTCAAAATTTCATTCGAAAATTTAGGGGGAATCTGAACATTCGATTACGTATAAAAACAATAGGCTTCCAGTGTTTACGGATTGTGATTTTTGTACCAAATTTGGTTCGAATCGGTCCATTCGTTCGTCAGTTATCGTCTCCACAGACTCACTGACACACACACACACACACATACTTTCACACACACACACAGACATCACTTCAAAAATGTTTGATTCGTGATCAGGGATGCTTGAAACGTGCTCTTCCGTCGAAAACTCGAATTCGAATTTTCGACCCCGTCACAATACTTTCCTTATACATTATGTATATAAGGAAAGTAAAAATTGTTCCTCTATACAAGTTATACAAGTTATACAAGTTAAACAAAATATACAAGTTAAGAATATTTTAAAAAGCATTATCTTCAATAAATTGTATTGCTCACAACAAAGTCTTCACAATTTTAAAAACTGTTAAAATTCGTCATGAAATGCTAATTAACTCTTTTCATTCATTCAGCTTTACGTTTGATGCCAATATCTGGCCTGTCTGAAAAAGCAGTTTCCCTATTCTCATTTGGATGACTTTTTAAGGACATTGATTAACTTTATAATCAAAGAAGCACAGAATTGTTGGGAGGTATAAGGGCGGAGCTGCATGTCACTTCTCCGGAAAGTAAAATCGTTTATCACTTCTTGTTACTTTGGAAAAGAAAATTTTGCTTTTTTATAGGTTGTTGAATGTGATTGGATTTAAAAATATCCCCTTTGATTTATCAGTTAGCATGGCATTATAAAAAGGAAACAGCTTTCTTATCATTCCAGTTTTAATAAAAGTATTATTTAAAAGTCAACAATGTATACTTAAATTTGCATGCATTTAGTTTGTAATCATGCATACATAAATGGGGAAACAAATTAAAAAGATATTTTAGTGGAAGTTTTGGAATTTTTTTTAAATGTTACGTTTGCTGATTATTAATTATTTATTCATACAAGGTTAAAGAGCACTTAATATAATATTTTGCATGGAATATTAAACGTATAATTATATTTGAAATAAGTAATTACGATAAAGATGTGCAAATTATAAAAATTATTCAAAACAGAAGCAAGTTATTAATGTTTTTACAGCATCTCAAGAATTATTTTTGCAATATTTTCTTATCTATATAAATAAAAATGAAAATCTGTCTGTCTGTCTGTCTGTCTGTCTGTCTGTCTGTCTGTCTGTTTGTCACACCATCACGGGAGAACGGCTGAACCGAATTTGATGAAATTTTGTGGGTAGCCCAGAAATAGCCCCACTTAAAATTATATCCGTGTTTGGAGTTTCTACGACCAGTGGTTCTCGAGATATTAGTAAAAAACGAAATTTTCGTTTGTCTCATCGTCCCGGAAAAACGGCTGAACCGAATTTAATGAAATTTGGTGAATAGCCTTGAAATATCCCCCCATAAATTTTGTCCAAGTTTCGAGTTTCTAAGACCTGGGGTTGTCGAGATATTAATGAAAAACGGAACTTTTTCCTAGGAGTTCTACTCCCTAACTCCGTGGTTTATCCAAACGAAAAGCTTGAAAATCGTTTGAAAGTAAATTAAAATTTAATCTCTGAGTTTGATGGGAGGTTTTTTGCGTTAATTAGTCACTTTCTGAAAACATGAATTGTTTGAAACATGATTTAAAGGAGAAATCTATCTCCATGGTTCATGGTTTATTTAAAACAAGCTTTTACGGAACAATGAGAAGTATAGAGAAATCAAAATCGTTATTTAATTTCGCAGTTTATGTTATAAGACATGATATATTTACCATGTTATAAGATTCTATCTTATGTTACTCAGAAACGCAATTAAATAAAATCTGTCTGTTAATTTTAATAATTATTTTTTCGATTTGAATAATAAATAAATGGATATAAAAATATATTTTAGAAAAGAACGATTTGATTTTTCTTATAGCATTTTTGACTGGATAATATCAATTACGGTCTTCAGGTTTAAAAATTATTATTATTTATATTTTCGGGGATTATTGATTCAAGGATTATTGATATTTTCAAGTTATTATGCAGTTATTTTATTATGACAAAAATTGTTTAAACTCATATATTGTATGTTGTACGAATCTTCTACAAATACACGTGTATATCTTTTAATCTACGAGAATATAAGTAGTACAGGTATATTGACATATGTTTTGATATATATTGGCATATATTGGAATCAATTACGACCTTCTTGTATAAAGAGGACGGATATTATTGATGTTTTCAATTTATTACGTCATCTCTTTTATTTTGGCAAATATTTTTGAGACGCATATTGTAATACGGGTAATCTTCTACTAACACATTGGCATATTTTCTGATCTGCGACAATATAATTAGTACGGGGTTGCATATATTCATTCAATTCCTATTTTTTCTTCTGTAAATTTGCTTACAAAAGGGGGCAGGATGTTTTATTCTTCAGATCTGATCGTGAAGATAATTTTGCATAGTGAGAACATATATTCTTAAACGTCTCTTTAGGAGCAATAAATTTAATATTTTAGCAGAATTTGCACAGGATTGCGAACTTTAAATTTCTTTAAATTATACACTCCGTACGAATAACGGGTGTGCTGTTAGTGGTTAATAAATTTTAACATTTTAGGAGGATATATCATGTTGCTCGGCATCGCAATTAAATTAAATGTGTTTGTTAATGTTTTTATTATTTTTTTTCGATTTAAATAATAAATAAATGGATAAATGGATATAAAAGTATATCTTATGAATGGACGGTTTGATTTTTCTTTTAATTATATTAATTGCTGACTGCGTACATCAATTTCATTTATTTTGGCAAAGAGTTTTCAAGCTTATATCTTATTTAGCTACTAAACTCATATATTGTGTTTAGCCAATAAATTCATATAGCCGATTGTTGAAACAGGAAAAGAGTAGAGCGGGTATATCTTCTAATACAATTGTAGTGTTTTCATTTAGTATATTGAAACGGGATAAGAATGTTTCATTCAGATCTGCAAATTCAAAGCTACGAATTTGGAGGGATATCGCTAATTTGACAACTTTTCTTAAACTTTGCCAAATTGACGGAAATGTCGCCAAATTGATATAAACGACACACAAACAGCTGCAATAAACCTTCGGGTTGGTCGTGTGGCTTGGGTCTTCTACATATCAATGAAATTTTTTTTTGTTTTGTTAGAAGAGAGTACTGAAATGATGTTTGGTTAGCATTTATCTGTCAGACCAACCATCCTACTTAGTAATACATTTAGCGAATTTTTAAAATGTCACCAAGTTGATAAAAATGTTTTCAAATCTATAAAAATATCTTGAAATTGATAAAATTGCGCTACATAAATGATATTAATTGTTTTTTGTTAGGAGATAGTATTGTGATGATATTTCGTCAATTTGTCGCAAAGTGGAACTGTCAGTTCTACAGTCCCACTTGGCGATAAATTTGGCGATTTTTTAAAATGTCGCTAATTTGACGAAACTGTCGCCAAATGTTCCATGGAAATATAACTATTTAGACGATATTTTTTCTACCAATTTATTTGAAGCAAATGATATCATGTCGCTTAGCAACGGATTTAAATCCAATGTGTTTATGCGGCAGACGATTTTTATTAAATCCTTTCCGATTTGAATAATGAAGATATGTATATAAAATAAATTTCATTGCCATTTCATTTTGGACTGGATAATATCAATTATACTCTTCAGGTTTAAACATTATTATTATTGATATTTTCCGGAATTATTGATTCAGGGATTATTGATACTTTTAAGTTATTACGCCATTGTTTTATTGCGGCAAAAATTGCTGACACACGCATATTGTACGTTGTACGAGTAATATTCTAGGAATGCACGGGTATATCTTCTAACCTACGAGAATATAAGTAGTACAGGTATATTGGCATATATTTTGACATATATTGGCATATATATTGGAATCAAGTACAGTCTTCTGGTATGAAGATTAAGGGGATTAATTATATATTCAATTTATTACGTCGTCTGTTGTATTTTACAAAAAAAATTTGTGACTCATATTGCAAAACGGGTAATCTTCTACTAATAATCGGACATTATAAGTAGTACGTGTATATCTTCCCATATAATTTCAGCACTTTAATTTTGACATATATTGGAATAAATGACTGTCTTCAGATTTAAAGATTACGGGTTTATTGGTATTTTCAATTTATACATGTAATCTACTAATACAGGTTATATTTTCTAATATTCGCGTATATAATTAGTACGGGTCCCATACAATTTTAACGCTTTTATTTTGCATATATTGATTCAATTCCATATTTTTTTTTATATTTGCTTACATAAGGGGTCCAAGATGTTTTATTCTTCAGATATGTCCATGAAGATAATTTTATATAGCGAGAACAGAGATTCTTAAACTTCTTTTTAGGAGCATTATATTAAATATTTTAACAGAATATTTTGATTAAACATGTCATTTAGTATACTATAAGAATTTGGGCATGATTATGAATTTCAAGTTTCTTTATATTATATACTCCGTACGAAGAACGGGTATGCTGCTAGTCATAAATACATATCAATATTGATTAAAATTTTTAATATATTGTTACGAAATTTATCCTCTGAAATCATCGGTACACACTAAGGAAACTATTATGAGTCCTAATTTCTGGATAACTAAACACGTTTATTCACAAACACAAAGCAAACAGGAACAATGTACAATCAAACAGCACTTAATGCTCCACTAATTTCACAAAATAACTGATATTAATCTTCAAACATTAACAAAAGTAATTTAACAAAACAGCAGCTACTATTCTCGGAACATTAACAAAAATCACTGTCCAATGTAGCTCGTATCTTGTCAACTCGTCAACTGCACTTCGACGCAGGGATGAGTCTTTTATAGTCTCTGTATAGAAACTTCTGCAAATTTCTCTATATCTCCAAGACTAATCGTTGTTTCGTGGAGTTTCTCAAAGATTCGGAAATTAACCGGATGTCGCCAAATTGGTGATAAATCGTCAAATATGGCAACCCTTCTTCGACACAGAAATTATGACAACCCTAGAATCATGTTACTCTCGCATCATGGAAAAGTCTTCTGGTTGTTTTCTCCTTCTGGTCTCTCTCCAAAAGAGAAACAAATGGAAGGGGAAAATATTCTCAGGAAGAAAAGAAATATTACGCGCTCACAACAATATGCTGTCGAAAAATTGTTTATATTCGTAAAGCATAAAAACTCTGTCTTACCTAGAGTATGTAGAATCCATTGAAATAAAAAACTCTCACTTTTGACTCGTTTTTTATTTTCACTATTTTATATTTATTAGAGTACACACATCAGTTTTATTTTGAATACCGAGTTTGTAATGTTTTTGAGCAACGCTGCTTAAACGATGAAATATCCCATACTCTAGCTATGATATATGAAAATGTAAGTACATAGATTACATAGAATAACATGATAATGAGAATATTTAATCGGTAATGGTATAAGTCATCGGTATTGCTCGGTATTTTAAAATTACAGGGTTAAATTTAAAGTACAACCTGTGTCAAAAGTACAAAGCTACCTGTTTGATTTGTATGAAATTCTGCATACAAGAACATTACGGCACGCATGCAGAGGATTAAAGTTTCGTAGCAATTCCTGAGAAGTCGCAGCTGATATAAGGTAAAATCTAATAAGTTGTGAATTAAACGTTTTATACATTGCTATCGAAAAACTGCTTTTTGAAAAACAAATTTCGTAAAAAAATTGAAAACAAATTCATCAGACAACCTTGTCTGATGGCTGATAGCATGGATGTAGGAGTAGTTTGATTTTATGGTCTAACTAAACAATTCACTCTGACTAGTTATCCTTAGTGCTCCACTTCTAACTTCGTGGGTGAGCCTTCTCTTAACTATTTCTGGACAAATCGTTGCGCCATGATGTTTCTCTGGTCTTCATGCGCCCTTATATAAAGGTGATACCTATCATCAGTCAATTGATCCCACGCCGAATGATTTCCAATATCCTTGCGGAAGTAGGGTTGCATTCACCCCATGCATTGCTCTGACATGAACTCATCGTCAACAACTCTTGGGCTTAATGCTCCTAAATACACAGGCTGACGCAAGAGCGACCATCTTGACTCCCAGTTGAAGTGATGGTTGTATATGGCTAATAGTGGGGTACTTTCTCATCCTTTACTTCTCAAAAACACCGAAACATTCTAGATGATTTTCTTGCATGAATGTTACAATTTTCTGAAAGCAGAAGCACCTTGTTTATATCTAAATTGCGTATCAAATATCAGCCATGTAACATGTGCGGGCCATTGAAATAATACAAGCAGAGGATAACTGACTAGATTGGTTGGAATCAAAATGGCGGTTGCTTCAGTCTGCATATTCAGGAGTCCAACTTAAACTGATACCATTCTCTAGTGGTCCGGATGCAGAATGAGGTCAAGTCGTTTTGTTGTAGTAGCTTCTAGACTTGTCATTTTAACTAGAATCTATTGATGAATTTTATAGGTGATTGGTGTAATACCGGTAGCTTTATATACAACGTTTGCGATAGTGCGATATGCTTTTGTCAACTAGAATCCTTTAGATTGGAAGTGCATATTTCTTTCTGAGACCATAGCCTGAATAGCTGCATATTCTTATCTGAAACCATAGCCTGATTATACAATCTAAAAGTATCTTGAACCAGATTTGCAAAATGAGTGTGGATATGCTTCAATGAAGCGGTTTCAGCTTTACAACACACAACTCTTGTTATTGACATCATGGTATTTATTGATATTACAGTTTTTGTGGGCATTGACGGTTGTTCAAATGAAAGATTTTCAAATAGTTCCTGGCTACACATTTTCTCAGTTTCGCTTTATATTTCGTCAGAGCAATTTTGAATATATTTTTAACATTTTGGTGGTAAAACTAATGCTGATTTTCACCATTTTTACTGAAAATTCAGTAGCGAGTCCTTTTTAGTAAAATAATAAATCTAAAGAATTAATTCTGCATAATGAATTTATTGATCATAAGAAGGATAAAACTAAAATAATAATGCATTTGATCAGCATTTTATATAAAAACAAGAATTATACATGCATTGACTAATATTTGACTAAATTCAAATGATACAATGAAAATGCCTTCAAAGTCCTGTAAAAACACCTTTAAAGAAATTTAAGTTACGAATATTTATCCAATAATTAAGTATTATTTCAAAATAAATTTCGTTTTTATTTTTACGAAAAAAAAATCTTTTGAGAATAAATAAAAGCTATAAAGAGTCGTCATGAAATTCTAAATACTTATTATTCGGCCTCAACTATTTATGTTCGATTCCATTATCGTTTCTGTCTAAGCAAATTCTTTTCAAATCGCTATTTTGATGGCTTTTCCTAAGGACCTAGATTAACTTTAAAATCGAAGAAAAACAGAATTGTTGGTAACTATAACAAGAGAAAGATACGTGTCATTTAACTTTTTCAGGAAGTAAAACCATTTATCAATTCTTATTGCTTTGATAAGAAATTATTTCTTTTCACTGAAAAACTTGTCGGATGTGACTGGGATTAAACGTATTTATGTTTTTTTACATATTTTGACAATACTTATGAGATAATAAAAGCATAGATTGTCTTTATTATGAATAGGATTCAGAAACTGGAGCAAAATAAATGATTTCTATTCATTCTAGTTACAGTCCAATAAATATATAGTTGTATGAAAATTTGTCATAAGGAAAAGTATGAAAACTCTGATATTTTTAACACGTTTCAAGAGCATCCATATGAAACAAGAAATTTATGAAGACGCTTTCATATAGTGGCAAGTACACTCAAAATTAGATGCAGAATCCATATCAGTCGTTGTCTCAGATCTATCTATAGACAATACTTATAAAAATATATTTAAAAGAGATTTTTAGGCCATAAGTGAAAATGGACTGGAAGTGAAAATTCACAAAGAAAAAAAGCCCTACCTCCTTTTGAATTTAATAGTGAATTCATATGAATTGTCATCTAAGCTCAAGTTATTGCCAATATTGAAAAGTAGATGTATCAAGAGAAAGGAAAATTTTTATACCAGAAATAGGAAAAGGATCAGAAATGGTCATCCTAACTGAACCCACTGGCCTCGTCCGGAATTTGATGCTAAATCCTCATTAATCCTCATCTGAACTCTATCTATGGTAGATCTTGAGAAATAGATGTTTTAGAAACATTTTGATGAAAATATAGGTGGAAAATTTGACTGCTGCTATTTATTATTTTTTGATAAATCGATAACGCGTTTGAGCTTAAATTTGACGTTTTTAGAGAATAACTTGAAAATCAGAGAAAGTGGGAAATCTAAATTTAATAATATCCTTTTCTTTTGGGGTATATTTTAATTATTTCGATTTTGTACTATATCGAGAGAACCCGTCATGGGCTAACCTTGGAAATTAACTCGTTTTCGGGGAATAACTCGAGAAACGAAGCATCTAAAAATTTTAAGTTTAGAATGTTGTTGCCATTTGATGTATATCTTATCTCATTGGGTTAAAAACCTTATCTGGCTAGCCCGTCTTTGGCCCAACAAAAGAATGTACTCGTTTTTTAATAATAACTCCAAAACTGTAGCAGCTAGAATGTCTAAATTTAGTATATCATTGTATTTTAGGGTATATTTTATTTCTTTGGATTTTGAAACTTATCAGGCTAGTTCGTCTTTGGCCCGATATAGAAATATACTGGTCTTTCGAGAATAACTCGAAAATCGAAGCAGCTAAAAAATCAAAATTTGGTATATCATTTTCTTTTGAATTTGAACCGCATCGGGGTAGCCCACCGTGGACCCGACATATTAATGTACTCGTTTTTTAAATAATTCAAGCAGATCAACTAAAATACTTTATATATCATTGTCTTCTGGGGTAAATTTTAATTTTTTAGATTTTGAACCTTAATGGGCTAGCCCGTCTTCGGTCCGCCTTAGGAATGTACTCATTTTGGAGGAATATTTCGGGAACAGAGAAGCTAAAAATTCCAAGTTTAACATGTCTTTGTATTTTGAGGTATATTTGAACTCTTTGGATATAAAATCTTATCGGACTAGTCCGTACTGGGGCCGACACAGGAATGAACTAGTTTTTCTGGATAAATCGAACACCAGTACAGCTAGAATGTCTAAATTTATTATATATCAATGTCCTTTGGGGTATATTTTAATTCTTTGGATTTTAAATCTTATAGGGCTAGCCCGTCCTAGACCCGAAATAAGAATGTGCTCGTTTTCTGAGAATATCTCGAGAACCGAAATAGCTAGAAAACCCAAATTTAGTATATAATTTTCCTTTGGAGTATATTTTAATCCTTCAGATTTTGAACCTCATCGGGCTAATCTTGGGCTCGCCTTAGGAATATACTCGTTTCTTAAAAATAACTCGATAATCAGAATAACTAAAAATTCCAATTTTGGTATTTTGAGGTATATTTTAATCTTTTGGAATTTGAACCTTGCGTAATTAAGATCAATAAATTCATTAGGAAAATGCAACTCACAAACCACAGAGTTTTTGTTTAGAACTTTATCTGTATGAGGTATTAACTTTGTTCATTTAGTTCTCAGCTCATCGTCGTCAGGATCTTTAAATAGAGAATATTTGCCCCTGAAATTTCTGTAACCGGTATTACATTCAGGTACGAAGCAGTGTCTCTCATTCACTTTTTTCTTAGAATTTGAGGACATGCTTCAACTATAAAAACTTTTAAATATGTTGATAGATCGATTAGAAAACTGATATGGTATGGCTATAAAAACAGCCTTTTTTAATCAAAATATAGAAACAAAAATATAGATTTTCAACGTTAGTGTTACAACAAACATCAAATGAATTAAAGATTGTTGCTTACAGCTTCGAAAAATCTTCCCTTCTGTGTGGATCCATCCTGGCCAATCTCTGAACGAAAAAGATTATTGTACATGTGACGATTTTTAGTAAAAACAGATTCGATCTCAGATGACCAATGTGCTAATGAGATACTTTGTATTGTATCTAGAGGCCACCCTGAAGGCAGCACAAAATGCCCTTTCCTGGTGTTCTACCAGGTTCTACCAACTACTTCCTAGTGCTTGTGTTAAATGAGTCATTCTGAACTCCGAATAGATTTTATCAATTCTTATTTTATCCGCTTAGTTTCTGATTAACCCCTTCGCGCCCATCGTACCCTATACGGTACGGGAAAATTATGCTCTCACCGGCCCATCGTTCCGTATTGGGAACTCGTTGCGAACGCTTGTTTCTGCCCATCGTTCCGTATAAGGAACCAAACTTTGGAACGTTTTTTTAGAATTTTTTAATGACACTAGATGGCAATACTATACCGTAATTTTGAATTGTGGAGGTCATATGAGGTCTGAACTTTCAGCCTGTGTTTCTGTTATCGGAATTCCTACAGCTGGGAATGACTCAGGAGTTAACATAAACAAACACACGTGATTGCTTTGTGGAGTAGCAGTAAAGTTAAAGAGCTGATCTCAAAGGCGTGTTTTGTGGGGAGTTTAATGTTTTTGTTTTTTATTGTGACACTGGATTTTAGGACGAATAGGGGGATAGAGAATGGGTTGGTTTTTTTGTTTATCGGTAGTACAGAGGGTGCATGAGGGTTTATTTTTTATTAGTTTCGTTTATGCAGCCATGGCGAAAAGAGTGAAATATCTTACGGAAAGTGAAATTGCGCGTATGATGAATGAGGAGAGTGATTCGAGTGATAGTGAAACAGATATTTATGTGAGTGAAGAATCAGATGTGTGTGAAGATGATGATGACGATGATAGTGTTATTAGTGATGCAATTAGAGCATCTAATGACGGATGGAGTCAAGATATGAAAGATCTTCCTCTTTTGACATTTTTATCTAAGAGTGGGTTGAATTTAGAGCCTGAAGAGCTTCCTGAAAAGGAATTGGACTTTTTCAGTTTATTTTTTAACGAGGAACTCATCGAATTAATTACAAGAGAGACTAATGAATTTGCAAGTGCATTTTTTACGGCAAATATCAGTGATCCAGGCCCGTCAGATGCTCCATCGAATTTTGTACCGGTAACGGACAAGGAAATAAGGGTTTTTCTGGCGTTAGTGATGCTGATGAGCATTATAAAAAAACCTACAATCCATATGTATTTTACAACTGATACGATGTTTGCAACGCCGTTTTTCAATTCGGCAATGTCAAGAAATCGCTTTTGCGATGTACTGCGATTTTTGCATTTCACATCAGATAGCAGTGGTCCCAGGTTATATAAAATCCAACCTGTTCTCGAAATCCTCTCAAAAAACTTCAAGGAATTATACACACCTGATAGGGAAATATGTATAGATGAAAGTTTGTTTGGATGGAAGGGCCGCATTGGCTTTCGTCAGTATATCCCATCCAAACGTGCGCGGTATGGGATAAAAATTTACAAACTTTGCGAGTCCCAAACGGGTTATATTTGGAATTTCCTCATCTACACAGGAAAGGACACCGAACTCATCAATACAAGCGGCCTTTACGGAGAAAGAGTTGTGAAGACTTTGCTCTCAACTCTTGAGAATAAAGGGTACAACCTGTATTTAGACAGATTTTTTGCTTCTCCAAATTTGGCATTTTACTTGAACTCCGTGAAAACAAACATTTGTGGAACTGTTTCAAAAAATCGTTCGGGAATGCCTAAAAGCTTGCCCCGAAAATTTCAAAAAGATAAATTCTTGGCATTTCAAAAGAATTCTGTAAATGTATTTGGATTTAAAGACAAAAAAAAAGATGTTGTTATTATAACGTCAATTCACAATAACCAGAAAGTGCCTACAGGAAAAAAAGATAGGCAAACAAAAGAAGAAATTCTAAAACCGCATTGTGTTGTTGAATACAACAAATATATGGGAGGAGTAGACACGGGAGATTCTGTAATGTATCATTATCCTGCCTTTAGAAAAACCGTAAAATGGTATCGAAAATTATTTTTCGGATTCATGGATATGGCTTTATATAATGCCAATGTTTTATTTATGAAATCAACAGGAAAAAAGTTATCAAATTTAAAATTCAAGTCGCGCGTAATATATCAAATAGTTGAAAAATATATTGAACCCAAAATGACAAAGTTATCTTCAAAATCTCCCGTGCCTAATCCTCTCAGATTGACAGGTAGGCATTTTCCTAGTTTGTACATAAATGATAAAGGTGTAAAATCACGAAAGCGATGTGTTGTATGCACAAGAACGCGTGTGAAAGAACGCCGGTTTCAGAGAACGTATTATGAATGCAAAATTTGTGGAGTCGGGCTATGCGTAGAAGAGTGCTTTGAGAAGTATCATACTCTGCAAAACTTTTAAAATAACCTGGTTTTTAAGTTTTAAATTTCCTATAGTGTTGAAAGCATTGCATTTAGTATATATTTTTATATTTGTGTATAGTTCTATATTCGTACTTCTATTCTTTTGTAGTTAGAGTATTTGTGTTATTATTTTTATTTAAAAAGTTAAAAGTATTTTATTCATATTTTTTTAATATTTTATAAATGTTATTGATATGTAATTAAGCTACCATCATAATATTCTTATTTTCCACGTTTTGAATTAAAATTTTTAATTTGATTGAATTTTTACGATTTATTTGCTGAATTAGGCTTAACATCAAAAACTCTCCGGGCCGGGGGAAACATCTCGTCTGCGAAGAGCGCGGGCTGGTGGGAGCGCGTCGTTGCAGAACATTCTGGGCTTGAAGGGGTTAACCTGTTTTGATTTCCTTTGATTTACTTTTGTATTAATTATACTGGAACATGCGTCCTCGTGTCCTCTTTGTAAAATGAGAATTTATGTATGTCTTCCAATCACATCTGTAGTTGTCTTAAACCCTCGGGTCAGATGTGTAGTCTGGGCAGTAAACAGAAGGTATATATACTCGCTAGCGTTCATTTGTGGTTTTAGCTTCATATGAGTAAAAGTAGTTGCCGACCTTAATACAGCATGTGTTGTATTCAGCATGTGTTGTATACAGCATGTGTTGTATACAGCATGTGTTGTATACAGCAAATACAATATGTGTTGCATCTTCTGAATTCATATACCCTTTAAAATGTATTATAAAACAATTATGTAGAAAAGTGTAAAGAATTTGTAATTTTAGATTAAAACTGTCAAAACCTTTTCCTAGGTGGCTTGTAAATGTTGAATTAAAAATATCAAAACATTTCCTTAGGTGGCTTTTGTCACGCACAATACACTAAATTTTTCCCATTCAACTAAATTTCCCATTCGACTATACAGTAACTTTTTCACATTAATCTATAGCGAGTAACGGTGTTACGTACTCACTAATTTTTTACCTTCCCTGCAATACATGGTAATGTATAGGGAAATTATTGGAATCATACCGAAAATCGCAACTCGAGTTTTCGACGGATATACAAGTTTCAGGACCTCTAGAATACGAAAACAACATTTTTAGCGTGACGTCTGTGCGTGTGTCTGTCTGTCTGTACAGATTTTGTATCCACTCTAACAAAAAAACTAATTGACCGCATTTCATAAAATTTGGTAGGTAAGTCACATGTGGACGAATCTCTTGTTGATTAGTTTTGGGTACGATTGGGGATAAAAAAAAAACCCGTCTTTTTTTTGCGAAATGACCGGCAAAAATTACCTGTATCCACTCTAGCTGGAAACTAATGGACTGAATTTCACAATGGGTCACCCTGGTGCTGATTAGATTTTGATACGATTTGGAAAAAATAATCTGTTCTTTTGCAAAACAGCCCGCAAAAATCATCAAAATCTAAAATAAAAAACTACGTATGCTCAAATATATCCATTAAATGCTTGTTTTATACGTAATTTTTAACGAAGAAAAGAATAAGACCCACCCCAATTACACTAGGACTAGCCGTTCTCGAGATATTTTAGTTTTTTCGTATTTTCTCTACGCCACCTTTAAAAATAAGTCCAGTTACCAAATAAGAACGAAAATTGAATTAAAAGTGAATTAAATTTAATTAAAATAAAGAGAATGTGGATATAAATCTTCAGGGAAGTCATGTGCTGCCCACAGCAGAATTTTTCTTCTTTAATGAGATTAACTTTTAAACTATTTCAAATTTAAACAAAAATTTCGCAGAGCCTAAATTTTCTGGGATCTAAAGTACCAATGTACTGAACTATCGGAAACTTCATTTTGCCGCTACAGACATATTTGATTATGTAAGATGCAACAGCTCTCGTAAAAAAGACTCCTTATCAAGATTTAAATTAACTTTAAATAGTAATCGCTTAATCATTTAATATCTTTACTTAATGAAAACCGAAGCGTTAAAAAAAACATTATTACGGTCCATTTTTCTCATTAAAAAGTATCTAGAAATATCTTTTATGTTTTCAAGGTCTTAAAGAGCTTTAAAAAACTCTTTATTTCATAAACGTTTCCTTTTGTGCATCCAGACTAAAAAAGTCTAGTTTCCATTATGTGTGGGTTTCTTTTAAAAGTAAAAATGTTCCTTCCCGATAAACCCATTGAAATTTGCATGGAACATTTCTTGAGTCAAATGAAGAACAGTCATTAGGAAGAAAAGGATTCGTTAAATTGGAAACTGATAAAGGAGAATTGTTGGAATCTTTAAAAGAAAAAGTCTGGTTTGCATTAAAAAAAGTAAGCTCTGTTTCATCAAATAGCTCAATGATTTCTGCGTTTATTTGTTATCGGTTGTTTTAAATTTATCTTTAAAACTTTCAATTGTGTGTTGGACGTATCCTTGCAGCCAAAAATATTTTATATTTACTTCAATCTTTAGAAAAAGCTCTAATTAAATGCAAAATATTTCTTGGGAGTACAAATGAATTAATACGCAAAGGGGCAAATAAAAGTGGGACGAGGTTGTGAGAGTTTTATGTTCTTTTACGATGTATGTTTATCTCGGGCAACTCCGAGTATTTCTGCTTATTTCCAATATTTATTGCTTTTCTAAACGAAATCATTAAATGACTATAATTATTACATTATAGTATTTTAAATGGAATTTTTTGAAAAGTACTTTTGAAATACTATACTTTCTTATATAAAAGCCATTTGATTTATATTCACCAATAGAAAATGTCACTTATTATATGCTTTAAATAATCGATACACCTTTGAAGCAAATATTGCTTGAAAAATTGTCACAAGGAAATTATCTTTTTATTTAAATATTTTTTTTAAATATTGCGTCCAAAGGTCTTTTAGAGCACAATTTTAAGTTATAAATAAAAGAAACAAAGTTTTTGAAATAAAAATATTCAAGATGTTTAAAAAAAATTTTTAATGGTTTTCATTTTCGTGAACTTATTCATCCTAAAGTTAATTTTTCACAAGGAAAATAGAAAACTTGCATACTTTAACTAAGGTTTTTATAGCAGCATTTTAAAATTATTTATTCAAGAAATAATTCATGCAGCAACTTCAAAATTTCAAGCTATACCAACTTAATCATCTTCCATAGAAGAAAATAATTTGTGTTTCCACTCTCGCTTAGGAAATATTGTTCACTTTTACCAAAATAAAAATCTGATGTGGGCAGCACATAACTTTCCTTATATAATGTTACTACTACTCTTACAGTTAAATTTACTACTCTTACAGTTAAAAAAAGGGTTATTCTCATAGTAGATACTTATATATTCTTTCCAAGATATTGAATTTTCGTCAAGTAATCGTCACTTTCATTTATTTAGAGTCATTTTTGCCCATTTCGCGAGATTTTCGTTAATTCGGCAACATTTAAAAATTCGCCAAGTTGGCAACATTCCGCCAAATTCGTCGCTAAAACCTCGCCAAGCGTAATGGACGGAGAAATAAGTTATTCTTATAGCAGATATATGACTATTGGCATTCAAATACAAAAATATTATTCAAAGTATATTTTCTCATGAATGGAATGAGCTAGATCCACAACAATGATGTCATCCAATTTATCACATGATATTACATATGAAACGTGAACATGTTTCTCAACAGTTAATATTTTTTTTTAATTTATGGGATTTTTGATAAGTTTATTTGAAAAATGTGCATTATCTCGAAAACGGTTCATGCTAGCGTTCTAAAGTTTATGTCAATCGTTTTTTAAGGAAAAATTACATAAGAAATGCCTATTTGCGTAACTTTTTTAATGGTTTTGATTTTTTGTTGATTTTCTCAAAATTTCACTCGAAAATTTAGGGGGGTTCTGAACACTCGATTGTGTTTGAAAACAATTGGCTTCCAGTATTTATTGATTGTAATTTTTGCACCAAATTTCATTCGAATCGCCCCATTCGTTCGAGAGATATCGCCTCCACAAGTCTCACTGACACACACACATACTTTCACACACAGACACGCACATACACACGCACACACACACACACACACGCACACACATACACACAGACATCACCCCAAAAATGTTCGATTCGTGATCAGAGATGCTTGAAACGTACTCTCCAGTCGAAAACTCGAATTCGAATTTTAGACCCCGTCACAATACTTTCCTTATACATTATACTATGTAGATAAGGAAAGTAAAAATCTGATGTACGCATAGAATGGCTTTCACTATAGACTTAAATTCATATTGTCTCCTTTTCCTTCCATATCAAGGTGTCGTCAAGAAAAGTCATGGATCAGGAACATAACTCGAAAAGCATTGTATATTTTAGGACGCCCCAATGGCACTACAGGATAAGACAACTTTTGGGGCCATGACCCCATTCTTCAACAGAATACGGGAGGCTACCTGTCGTTCTGCCAGTATTAAGGAAAAAAGTCAATTACATAACTTTAAAACATCATAAAATTAATACATTATATCTTTGTCCCCTACGCAAAAAATAAAACAAATCCTGAAAATAAATATATGTAATCAATTCCCTTCAAAATTCGGGCATTTAGACAATGCAACAGAATAAAATTGGCTTTATTATACGCAAAATACAACATATTCACTTTTAACTGCGATCCATGCAGGCCCGAATGCGACAATTGGTGGCATAATAAATAATTAGACTACCCTCATGAAAAATTTTATAAAATATTAATTAACGTGTAAGCAGTTATTCACTCAATGCATAGCTTTTGTTAAAATTTGCAGTCCATATATAGTCAACAAGAAAAATAATTTGGATTCTGTAGCAGAAATGTAAAGGACAAAATGAAAATAAATTTAATTTTTTGATGTTTGGAAATCAAAATTGTGAGGATCTGCATGGCTTAATATGGACCTGGATCTTTGCTTGCACACGTGTAATATGATATCTCAGCGTGTTTCCAATGTCTCTGTTTGCACTTTTACATGTAGATTGATAAAATTGCCTCTAATAAAATCTTTATTTAGAATGTTATTTTCCATCTTTTGCGAAGGAGTCAAGGATGTTTTGTACTAATTTCGTAATTCTCTAAAAATTTGTAATTGACGTTTGTCTATCTTCCTATCCGCTTTGAGAATATTGGTTAATTCTAATGAAACATATATATATATATATATATATATATATATATATATATATATATATATATATATATATATATTATATATATATATATATATATATATATATATATATATATATATATATTATATATATATATATATATATATATATATATATATATGGTTCTCTAAAGTTTAGTTTGAAAAGATATTCAAACAATTAAACATAATGATAAAAGTATAAAAAGCAAAATGGAAAAAACTCATGTGCCGTATAAAAATATGTTTTTGGGTAAGTTAATTTATTTTAAACTTTCAATTAGTTATTTTAACATTAGGTATGGACGTGAATTTATCATAGTACACAGCAGAAGTGAAACCCATCTAGTTATATTTTCTATGTTGCCCGGTGTTTCTGAAAAGCAATTCGATTGATAAACATAAAACTAATTTTACTTATCCAATTAACAGACATTAATTTTGCTCAAATACAATTTCATTAATTATTATAATTCATATTAAATTTTAGCATAGCTTAAGTTCAAATCAATAGTTATCTTTACAATTTACTTATTCGTACAACTTTATAGTTTCTCTAACTTCACTGAGTCGGTAGTGATACGATTGCAACCTACTACTGACTTCTCGTCAGGTTACACAAATCCTCATTTTATGAGACAAATGTTTACTTGTTTGCTCTTTGGCCCACAGCAGATCATCTTTGGACCTCCTTCATAAAAGCACTGTTTACGTGTTTATTCGGAGACGCTATTTTAGCGAAGGATGGAAGTACGGTCTTACGTACTTAATAAACGACAGCAACTTTTAGGAGATTTACAAGAGCACATGTTATGTGGTCAGTCAGTCAGCGGCAAACTTTCAGCGTGTCTCAATAACGCGGTTTGATGTGCTTAATTCACAATGAAAATCATAGAGATTCTTGGGAGCACATTTTTGATGTGCTTAGACCACAGCCAAAATTCCGAGAGTGTTAGCTTACACTTGATGCACAGGGGTAACTTTGATTTTTCCTATTTGCTCTCATTGGCTCCACCGTATCTGTGTGCCTATTTGCTCAAGTCATCTGGGAGGGTCTATATTGGCTTTCATAGGATATTTCATGATGCTTACGGGCTAGCTTACGTCCATAGTTGTATTTCTCATGTTGTCATTCTTCATTTATTGCTCGTAAATAAATTGTCCTCCCAATAAAATGTTAGACGCCGTGGAGTCAACGGCTGATTACATTGTCGCAGAGTATTTTCTGAAATATGAAAATACCTTTTACGCAACTGTATAACAACTCGTTTATATCTCTTCTAATAAAAAAGAAATTGACGTTGATAAAACACTATTTCTATTACTTTTACTGTCTTTTGGTAGTTATAATCATTAAAAACGCTCTAAATATATAAAACTAGCCATTTCTACCAGCGTTCAAGGACGAAATGACTAGCGTTCACTCAATGTGATTAACAAATATTCTGAATATCAAAACCTTTTTCAAATTTCATAAAAATGACGCACATTTTGAAGTTCTGTTAACATGTAAATTGCGGGTTGTGAAACAATATTTCATGTCCGATCATTGTATGTTGCAATTTTTTAACGTTTCAACTAACCAATTATAACATTATTTTCAATTATTTGATTTAAAATATAGCAAACAGACGATTTAGGTATTTGAAGAGTAACTCGGATGCCACAGTTACCACAATCGAATCAAAAACTATACATAAATTCATTATTAAAATATAAAAAAGTGTCTACTGTACCTCTGAATTAAAATATCCCAATAAAAGATAAGAAAATTTAAGATATTTATTTTCTGCACAGAATTATGAATTTTCTGCACAGACTCCAAACGAATTGAAATATAATTTTCTCATTTGCATTTCAGGAAAATGTGAATGTATCATAAAACAATAAAATGCAACTGTTGTTAAATAATAACTGTTGTTAAGTAAAAAAAACTGTTGTTAACATTTTTATGAAAACTTTTATATAACCGTAAAATCATCACAAAATTTTCTCCAATACTGTATTCGTTTCAAGTATTAACTAGTCAAATGTAAAGCAAAAATTTATATCACTTATTATTAATAATTATTAATAAATAGAAATAGGCGGTAGATACTTTTGTAATATTTTATTCAAAAATATGAGTTGGTTATTATTTATGAACTTTACTACCTTACACGTTTATTTTGTAATTTACCCTTGCCGAACCTAACTTGTGTCAGCTAAGTAGGGAATTGCGAGGTTTGACGAAATAGTTCTTGGGTTCCTTCACACAAAAAATGGTTCTCCCAATTGTCCCAAATTTTAATAGGCCAATCCGGCAGTGAATGTTCGAGTTTGTCTTCAAGGTGGAAAGTAGGGACGAAACTTGCAGGTTGCTGTTACAGAAAAAAGATTTTTACCACTCAGACATGAAAATCAGTAGAATAGAGTTCAAATAAGATACCAGACAGTTTAGGTTTTATTCATATGCAGATACAGTGCAGTTACTATGAGATAATGTCATTGATAAGTTCAGAGTTGAACTTAAAGAATTGAACTTGAGTCGAGAATACTAAATTAGAGTCGACTTCCCGCTGTTAATATAAAATGCAGTCTAGCCTCATTGTACTATTCAAATGTTTGTCGTAGAATATTGGATTTTAATAAGAATCAGCTATATTTAACGTAAGCAAAGTTATTCTGCAAAAATATTTTAAAACATTTTACTGAACGATTATTCGACAGGACAACAAAAGACAAGATTTCTCTGGCATTCTTCAACGCTGAATAAAAAGTATCGTGAAAATTTCAATTTCTATAAGAGCATCTTTTAAAACAGAGGAATTGTGTGTTTTGAGGTTTTTTTTTTCAATTTCTAAGTTTGGTTTCCTGTTTGCTTCATTACATTTGCCAAGATTATCCCAAAACATTAAAAAGAGGTTCAATGGGTAATAATATTAGTATTTTTGTGAAATTACTTTGAAGATATTGTGATGACGAAAGTGCGTTTTGTTCATGCTTTGTGGTTGACTATAGCCTGTAAGGCACATATGACCACAAACAACAAATACCAAATAATGGAAATGAAATTTGTAAGCGTAAACAATGTACACAGACAGACGGTTGCCAGTGAGTGACATTAACTGCAAATAAATTTATTGAGGTAATAAATAAGCCCCATGAATAAGCTCCACATATATGATAAGGTCATGTGGTTCTATGATCTTAAAGAGGAATGACTCATTCCCCCATAAGGTCACGTTCTTCTATGACCTTAAAGAGAAATGACTCATTCCTCTTTTGGACTTCGGGTTTGTTGATTCTCTTACACTGACGAAGGGGATCCAAGGTATCCTCTCGTTTATTTTAAATTTCTGAATTTTAAAACCTACTACCAAAGCGCCATCTGTCAGGAATTCCCGGTGTCACGAGCGAGACGCATGACTATAATCTTGCTGCCATGCATCGAATCAAATTCGAGTCGCATTTTTCTCCACGCATTTCATATTTTTAGCGGACAAGGAAATTAGTGCCTATAAAATAACGAAATTCGGAATTTAAAAAAATTAAAGCCGAGACGCACCTATTAGGGTTCTGAAGCACCTCTGAACCAAATTTCGTGGCCGTGCGACGCTTAGATTACCCGCTACAGACTTCACACACACTGTTCTTAAGTACTAGACCTTATGACTCCATTATTAAGTGCTAGAAAATCTACCCTCCGTTGCACGGGATTTAAAATAAGCATTTAAATAAGCATTTAAAATAAGCATTTAAAATAATCACGGGATTTAAAATAGTCGTGACGCAGCCGTGTATGCACCTATGCAACAGAATTTTACTTTATTTTTGTTATAAATAAACGTATTGTTGAAACGTTATTTTGTTTTCAGAAATCCGCTGTGAGTTCAGGTGTAGTATTTATAAGAGCTTTGTCTCTTAAATCTCGGGCAACGTCGGGTACATTTTCATTGATAAATAATACAAAGGAGGATGGATATATTAGAAATCAATTTTCGAAATGTTTGTTTTGAACAAATTACTATCAAGTTTCACCAATGAATAACAAAACATAGTTTTGCTTCTCCCTCTTGTTTCGCTATACACGATGAGCAAAAACATCCTCCTCCCATCATTAATTTTTTACAATTTATTTTTATGTTTCCAAATCCTTGTTACAAACCTATCATTTTAATATAATTTTATTTTCATATCCCCATGTGATTAATATGGGTACCCTCTTTTGATATCGGCACTTTTCTCTTAATCCTAAATCTAAGAAACTGTAACCACGGTTAGGAGATGGGTGGATACCACGGCCCCTTCCTTCCCGGGAGACTCGCTTTAAAATGAATGTTTCATTGGCGTCACTAAGTCTTAAAATATAGACAATTTAATGAAACTTGAAAAATAGAAATTTTTAAAGACTTAATCTGAAAAATATGCATGTGGGTTTCATGATGAGGATCGTGATGCAAGTTATATTTCCGATCAAGCGAAATGAACTTGTTTCCAGTATTCCACAAATTAATTCTCCGGAATTTTAAGTTAAATGCAAGTTTTACCAATAAATTTTGTATCCATAATTGAATCAAAAATCGGAAAATGCACCAATGCTCTAGTGTAAAAGTTATTTAAGATAATTTACGTTTAAGGTCGCAACACCAGATGGCGTCATCAGCTACGGTTCCATAGAAAATATGGCGTGAACGAGAAGTTTCTTTGACGTAAAATAACTATAAAACTTATTCGGATGCTTAGAAAAATCTTGCCGAGGCATATTGTCCCGGTCCCTGAAGTACTAGTATATCAAATTTCATGTCCGTTCTGCATTTAGATTTTCCACTACAAACGACACAGTCAGACATCTTCTTTTATTATTACAGAAGATAACGGAGACGGTGTCTACCAAAACAACCTGCAACTAAGCAACTTTCTTTTTAAATGTACACCATTCGAATCAAGTGGTTAAAATATTTCGATTAATGTATTATAAAAAGGAGAGCTGCTTAATAGCGGGTTGGTTTGCACTGCATGACTAGATTTCCTTTACCACTGTTACACTTGTATAACACTAGCAGCATACCCGTTCTTCGTACGGAGTATATGATATAAAGAAACTTAAAATTCACAATCATGTGCAAATTCTCATAGTACTAAATGACATTTTTAATCAAAATATTCTGTTAAAACGTTTAATGTAATGCTCCTAAAAAGAAGTTTAGGAATCTCGCTATACAAAATTATCTTCACGAGCAAATCTGAAGACTAAAACATCCTGCCCCCTTTCTTAAGCAAATTTACAAAAAATATGAAATTGAATCAATATATGCAAAATAAAAGCCTTAGAATTGTACGCCGCCCGTATTACTTATATACGCGAATATTAGAAGATATAACCTGTATTAATAGGTTACATGTACAAAAATTATATGGGAAGATATACCCGTACTACTTATAATGTTGTAGATTAGAAAATATGTCCGAGTGTTAGTAGAAGATTACCCGTATTACAATATGAGTCTCAAAAATCTTTACCAAAATAAAACAGATGACATTTTAAATTGAAAATATCAATATCCCCGTAATCTTCCTATCAGAAGGCCGTACATGTTTCCAATATATGCCAAAATATATGCCAATATACCTGCTCTACTTATATTCTCGTAGATTAGAAAATATACCCGTGCAGTTGTAGAAGATTTCTCGTACAATGTACAATATATGAGTTTTAATAATTTTTGCCGCAATGAAACAATGACATAATAACTTGAAAATATAAATAATCTCTGAATCAATAATCACCGAAAATATCAATAATAATAATGTTTAAACCTGAAGACAGTAATTGATATTATCCGGTCAAACATGAACTGCCAATAAAATTTATTTTATATACATATCTTTATTATTCAAAACGGAAAAGACTTAATAAAAATCGTCGCCGCATAAACACATTGGATTTAAATCCGTTGCTAAGCGACATGATATCATTTGCTTCAAATAAATTGGTGGAAAATATATCGTCTGAATAATGCTATCTCTATGGAAGGTTTGGCGACATTTTCGTCAATTTAGCTACATTTTAAAAAATCTCCAAATTTATCGCCAAGTGGATCTGTAGAACTGACAGTCCCACTTAGCTACAAATTGACGAAACATCATCACGATAATATCCAATAACAAAACACAATTAATTTAATTTATCTAGAGCAATTTTATCAATTTCAAGATATTTTTATGGATTTACAAAAAATTTTATCAATTTGGTGACATTTTAAATATTCGCTACATGTGTTACTAAGTAGGATGGTTGGACTGGCAGACAAATTCTAAGGAAACATCATTTCAGTACTTTCTTCTAACAAAGCAAAATAAATTTCATTGAATTGCGTCATTTTTAACAATTGGCGACATTTCCGTCAATTTAGCAAAAAAGAAAAGTTGCCAAGTTAACGATATCTTGCCAAATACGTAGCTCTGAATTTGCAGATCTGAATAAAACATCCAGATCCCGTTTGTATGTACTAAATGGAAACACTAAAATTGTGTTAGAAGATATACCCGTTCAACTCTTTTTCAGTTTCAACAATCGGTTAAATGAATTTATTGGTTAAACACAATATATGAGTTTATTAGCTAAACGCAATATATAAGCTTGGCCAAATTAACCAACACATTTTTCCAAAATAAATGAAAGTGATGTACGCAGTCCGCAATTAATATAATTAAAAGAAAAATCAAACCGTTCATTTATAAGATAGTATATTTTTATATTCATTTACTTATTATTCAAATCGAAAAAATAATAATAAAAATTCTAAAAATTAATTAACCACTAGCAGCATACCCGTTCATCGTACGGAATACATAAAATAAAGAAACTTATAATTCGCAATCATGTACAAATTCTGTTAAAATATTAAATTTATTGCTCCTAAAGAGAAGTTTAAGAATATCTGTTCTCACTGTCCAAAATTATCGTCACAGGCAGATCTGAAGAATAAAACATCCTGTCCCCTTTTGTAAGCAAATTTACAAAAAAAAAGGAATTGAATCAATATATGCAACCCCGTACTACATATATTGTCGCAGATTAGAAAATATGCCAGTGTGTTAGTAGAAGATTACCCGTATTACAATATGAGTCTCAAAAATATTTGACAAAATAAAAGAGATGACGTAATAAATGGAAAATATCAATAATCCACGTAATCTTTATACCAGAAGGTCGTAATTGATTCCAATATATGCCAATATATATCAAAATATATGCCAATATACCTGTACTACTTATATTCTCTTAGATTAGAAGATATAATGCATTTGCAGAAGATTACTCGTACAACGTACTATATATGAGTTACAACAATTTTCGTCATAATAAAACAACGGCATAATAATTTGAAAATATTAATAATCGCTGAATCAACAGTCCCCGAAAATATCAATGATAATAATGTTTAAACCTGAAGACCGTAATTGATATTATCCAGTCAAAAATGCAATGTCAATGACATTTATTTTATATACATATCTTTATTATTCAAATCGTAAAAGATTTAATAAAAATCGTATGCGGCATAACACATTGGATCCGTTGCTAAGCGACATGATATCATTTGCTTCAAATAAATTGATGGAAATCATATCGTCTGAATAATGCGATTTCCATGGAAGGTTTGGCGACATTTTAGTCAATTTAGCGATAACTTAAAATATCGCCAAATTTATCGCCAAGTGGGACTATAGAACTGATAGTCCCATTTTGCGACAGATTGACGAAACATCATCACAATACTATCCGCTAACAAAACAGAATTATTTTCATTTATTAAGCGCGATTTTATCAATTCCATGATATTTTTATGGACTCACAAATACTTTCATCAATTTCGTGATATTAAAAAAATTCGTTAAATGTGTTACTAAGTAGGATGGATGGATTGACCGACAAATGCTACCGAAACATCATTTCAGTACTCTATTCTAAAAAGCAAATCATTGATTTCCGTCAATTTTATAAATTTGGAAACATTTTCGCTAATTTGATAAAGTTTAAGAGAAGTTACCAAGTTATTTAGAGATATTCCGCTAAATTCGTAGCTCAGAATTTGCAGATCTGAAGAATAAAATATCCTGATCCCGTTTGTATATACTAAATGAAAACACAAAAATTGTATTATGAAATACATCCGTTCTACTCTTTTTCTGCTTCAACAATCGGCTAAATTAATGTATTGGGTAAACACAATATATGAGTTTATTAGCTAAACACAATATATGAGCTGGAAACCTCTTTGCTTAAATAAATGAAAGTTATGTACGTAGTGCGCAATTTATATAATTAAAAGAACAATCAAACTGTTCATTTAAAAAATATAATTTTACATCCATTTATTAACACTTTACAACAAAGTTGAAAAGTGTTTATGACTTTGTTCATTCTGTCTGTCTGTCTGTCTGTCTGTCTGTCTGTCCTTTAGCACGATAACTGCCGTAAAAATGACTTAATCAAAATGAAATTTTAGTATGTTGTTCAGACGGTCTGTAGGACCTATGGGAATATAAATGAATAATATCACCCAATTAGTTTTGGATTGAACCCGGGTTGAAAAAATGAAATACATTGAGCCCTATGGGACCTAATTTTTCAAACATTTTTTAAGCGGATTTAAAATTCACAAATTGCTTCGAAAATTTTAGATAATATTCAAATTGTTCTATAAAATATGTAAAAAAAAATTTAGCGAAATATATTCAGTAGTATTTGAAATAAAAATTAAAATAATAATTACACCTGTTATATGAAACGATCACGTGACCATGATATGAAACGATCACATGACCCACTTCAAAATGATATATGGCATCCATCTTGTTTCAAAATCGTGATTTTTTAAGTTCTTTTTAATTCACATTGAGTGTTGTACCGTCCTAAAACTACTTTATTTTTGCTTAAATTCTGTGCATCTACATACTGAAACAACGCAATGACAATATATTTGAGTTTAAATGCTCATGTAAATTTGATTTTTTCTACAACTAAGCCTATTTTTCACCTATGTAATATGTAAACAGCAAAATAAGTAGAATGAGTTGTATTAGAATTCCTGTATTTTTTTAACACAAAATAATTTAGTCCATGGAGTCTGCATGGCTGATATGAATGAAATATTAATTGATTTTATAAAGAGAAAGACGATTTTTTTCGATGAAGTTTGAAGCATAGAGTTTAATTATTTGTAGCTCCATGGTCTTAAATAAAATGTTTAAATAAAATAAATTATTATAGTATTGTGATGAATGAATTGAATGGGCGAAAGTTATGACTGAAATCCTGTTTTTATAGAGAGATCCAGGCGTGTTATTTTTTCTATGACGTCATTTGAATTAATTTCAGTTGTTTTTGATGAAGTTTTCAAATATAATAAATTATCGTAGTAGTATGATAATTCTAAAACTATTACCGAGGAATGTATAACATTTTAGAGATGTTTAAACCAGGCAATTTATATTTTAATGCCGTCATTTGAATGAAGTTCATTTTTTTCGATGAAGGTTTAAGTTTTCAAATACAATAAATTAATGCAGTATTGCGATAAGTTTCAAAATATTACCGAGGAATGTATTGCATTTTAGACTTAATTAAATAAAATTGCATTGAAGTTGGAAAGTGTTTCATAATCAATGCTTTAAGCATGATTGATCTTTCTTGTTTATTATTCAAATAGAAAAAATAATAATAAGTATTAACAACACATTTCACTTCATTCCGTTGCCGAGCAACATGATATAAGATAGAATCTTCCTCATAAAATGCGAAATTAAATAACCATTTTGATTTCTTTATACTTTTCATTGTTCAGTAAAAGCTTGTGAAATATGAGCCATGGAGATAGATTTCCCATTTAAATCATGTTTCAAACAATTCATGTTTTCAGAAAGTGACTATGCAAAAACTCTCCCCCCAAACTCAGAGGTACAGTTTTAATTCACTTTCGAACGATTTTCAAGGTTTTCGTTTGGATAAACCACGGAGTTAGAAAGTAGAACTCCGTGGAAAAAGTTTCGTTTTTCATTAATATCTCGATAAACCCTGGTCTTTGATACTCGAAACTTGGACAAAATTTATGGGGAAGCTATTTAAAGGCTATCCACAAAATTTCATCAAATTCGATTTAGCCGTTCTCCCGTGATGATAAGACAAACGAAAATGTCGTTTTTTACTAATATCTCGAGAACCACTGATCGTAGAAGCTCCATACATGGACTAAATTTTAAGTGGGACTATTTCCAGGCTACCCACAAAATTTCATCAAATTCGGTTGAGTCGTTCTCCCGTGATAACGGGACAAACACACAGAGAGATTTTTATTTTTATTTTTTCACTAGCAGCATACCCGTTCTTCGTACGGAGTATATAATATAAAGAAACTTATAATTCGCAATCATGTGCAAATTCTGTTAAAATATTAAATTTATTGCTCATAAAGAGAAGTTTAAGAATATCTGTTCTCACTATGCAAAATTATCTTCACGGGCAGATCTGAAGAATAAAACATCCTGACCGCTTTTGTAAGCAAATTTACAAAAAAAAAAGGAATTGAATCATTATATGCAACCCCGTACTACTTATATTGTCGTAGATTAGAAAATATGCCAGTGTGTTAGTAGAAGATTACCCGTATTACAATATGAGTCTCAAAAATATTTGCCAGAATAAAGGAGATGACATAATAAATTGAAAATATCAATAATCCCCGTAATCTTTTACCAGAAGGGCGTAATTGATTCCAATATATGCCACTATATATCTAAATATATGCCAATATACCTGTACTACTTATATTCTCATAGATTAGAAGATATAAAGCATTTGTAGAAGATTACGTACAACGTACTATATATGAGTTTCAACAATTTTCGTCATAATAAAACAATGTCATAATAACTTGAAAATATCAATAATCCCTGAATCAAAAGTCCTCGAAAATATCAATAATAATAATGTTTAAACCTGAAGACCGTAATTGATATTATCCAGTCAAAATGCAATGTCAATGAAATTTATTTTATATACATATCTTTATTTTTCAAAGCGGAAAAGATTTAATATAAAATCGTATGCCGCATAACACATTGGATCCGTTGCTAAGCGACATGATATCATTTGCTTCAAATAAATTGATGGAAATCATATCATCTGAATAATGTGACCTCCATGGAAGATTTGGCGACATTTTAGTCACTTTAGCGATAGCTTAAAAAATCCCCAAATTTATCGCCAAGTGGGACTGTAGAACAGATAGTCCCATTTTGCGACAAATTGACGAAACATCATCACAATACTATCCCCTAACAAAACACAATTATTTTCATTTATTAAGCGCGATTTTATCAATTCTATGATATTTTTATGGACTCACAAATATTTTTATGAATTTGGTGATATTAAAAAATTCGTTAAATGTGTTACTAAGTAGGATGAATGGACTGGCCGACAAATGCTACCGAAACATCATTTCAGTACTCTATTATAAAAAAACAAATCATTGATTTGCGTCATTTTTATAAATTTGGAAACATTTCCACTAATTTGGTAAAGTTTAAGAAAAATTACCAAGTTATTTAGAGATATTCCGCTAAACTCGTAGCTCTAAATTTGCAGATCTGAAGAATAAAATATTTTGACCCCGTTTGTATATACTAAATGAAAACACTAAAATTGTATAATAAGATACAGCCGTTCTACTCTTTTTCTGCTTCATCAATCGGCTAAATGAATTTATTGGGTAAACACAATATATATGAGTTTATTAGCTAAACACAATATATGAGCAGGAAACCTCTATGCTAAAATAAATGAAAATGATGTACGCAGTTCGCAATTTATATAATTAAAAGAACAACCAAACCTTTCATTTAAAAATATATTTCTACATCCATTTATTTATTATTGAAATAGAAAAAATAATAATAAATATTAACAACACATTTAATTTCATTCCGTTGCAGAGCAACATGATATAAGATAGAATCTTCTTCATAAAATGCGAAATTAAATAGCCATTTTGATTTCTTTACACTTTTAATCGTTGAGTAAAAGCTTGTGAAATATAACCACGGAGGTAGATTTTTCCATTTAAATTCATGTTTCAAACAATTCGTGTTTTCCGATAGTGACTAATTAATGCAAAAATCCTGCACCAAACTCGGAAATAAAGTTTTATTTCATTTCGCCGTTTTAAACAAACGATTTTCATCCTTTCCGTTTGAATAAACCACGGAGTTGGAGAGTATAACTCATAGGAAAAAGTTCCGTTTTTCATTAATATCTCGACAACCCCTGGCCTTAGAAACTCGAAACTTGGACTAAATTTATGGGGGGCTATTTCAAGGTTATCCGTAAAATTTCATTAAATTCGACTCAGCCGTTTTTGCGTGATGATGAGACAAACGAAAATTTCGTTTTTTACTAATATCTCGAGAACCACTGGTCGTAGAAACTCAAAATAGAGACTAAATTTTAAGTAGGGCTATTTCTAGGCTACCCACCAAATTTCATCAAATTCGGTTTAGCCGTTCTCCCGTGATGATGGGACAAACAGACAGACAGACAGACAGACAGACAGATTTTCAATTTTATTTATATAGATTTTGATTTCTTAATACTTTCATCGTTGAGTAAAAGCTTGTGAAAAATATACCATGGTGATAGATTTTTCCATTTAACTTCATGTTTTCAATCAATTCATGATTTCAGAAGTGACTATTTATTGCAAAAATCTGACACCAAACTCAGAGATAAAATTTTAATTCATTTTCACGTTTTAAACAAACGGTTTTCAACCTTTTCGTTTGGAGGAACTAGGGAGTTTAAAAGTAGAACTCCTAGGAAAAAAGTTTCGTTTTCTATTAATATCTCGACAACCCCTGCTCTTAAAAACTCGACACTTGGAGTAAATTTGAAGGGAGCTATTTCAAGGCTATCCGCTAAATTTCATTAAATTCGGTTCAGCCGTTCTCCTGCGATGATGAAACAAACGAAAGTTGTTTTTCACTAATATCTCGAGAAAAATTGGTCGTAGAAACTAAAACATGGACTAAATTTTAAGTGGGACAATTTCAAGGCTACACACAAAAATTCATCAAATTCGATTCATCCGTTCTCCCGTGATGACGGTACAAACACAAAGACAGACAGACAGACAGATAGACAGATTTCAATTTTATTTATATAGACTAGCAGCATACCCGTTCTTCGTACGGAGTATATAATATAAAGAAACTTGAAATTCATAATCATGCCCAAATTCTTATAGTATACTAAATGACATGTTTAATCAAAATATTCTGTTAAAATATTTAATATAATACTCCTAAAAAAAAGGTTAAGAATCTCTGTTCTCGCTATATAAAATTATCTTCATGGACATATCTGAAGAATAAAACATCTTGGACCCCTTATGTAAGCAAATATAAAAAAAAATATGGAATTGAATCAATATATGCGAAATAAAAGCGTTAAAATTGTATGGGACCCGTACTAATTATATACGCGAATATTAGAAAATATAACCTGTATTAGTAGATTACATGTATAAATTGAAAATACCAATAAATCCGTAATCTTTAAATCTGAAGACAGTCACTTATTCCAATATATGTCAAAATTAAAGTGCTAAAATTATATGGGAAGATATACACGTACTACTTATAATGTCCGATTATTAGTAGAAGATTACCCGTTTTGCAATATGAGTCTCAAATGTTTTTTGGTAAAATACAACAGGCGACGTAATAAATTGAATATATAATTAATCCCCTTAATCTTCATACCAGAAGACTGTACTTGATTCCAATATATATACCAATATATGTCAAAATATATGCCAATATACCTGTACTACTTATATTCTCGTAGGTTAGAAGATATACCCGTGCATTCCTAGAAGATTACTCGTACAACGTACAATATGCGTGTGTCAGCAATTTTTGCCGCAATAAAATAATGGCGTAATAACTTAAAAATATCAATAATCACTGAATCAATAATTCCGGAAAATATCAATAATAATAATGTTTAAATCTGAAGAGTATAATTGATATTATCCAGTCCAAAATGAAATGGCAATGAAATTTATTTTATATACATATCTTCATTATTCAAATCGGAAAGGATTTAATAAAAATCGTCTGCCGCATAAACACATTGGATTTAAATCCGCTGCTAAGCGACATGATATCATTTGCTTCAAATAAATTGGTAGAAAAAATATCGTCTAAATTGTTATATTTCTATAGAACATTTGGCGACAGTTTCGTTAAATTAGCGACATTTTAAAAAATCGCCAAATTTATCGCCAAGTGGGACTGTAGAACTGACAGTTCCACTTTGCGACAAATTGACGAAATATCATCACAATACTATCCCCTATCAAAAAACAATTAATATCATTTATGTAGCGCCATTTTATCAATTTCAAGATATTTTTATAGATTTGAAAACATTTTTATCAATGTGGTGACATTTTAAAAAATCGCTAAATGTATTTCTAAGTAGGATGGTTGGTCTGACAGATAAATGCTAACCAAACATCATTTCAGTGCTCTCTTCTAACAAAACAAAATAAAATTTCATTGATATGTAGAAGACCCAAGCCACACGACCAACCCGAAGGTTTATGGCAGCTGTTTGTGTGTCGTTTATATCAATTTGGCGACATTTCCGTCAATTTGGCAAAGTTTAAGAAAAGTTGTCAAATTAGCGATATCCCTACAAATTCGTAGCTTTGAATTTGCAGATCTGAATGAAACATTCTTATCCCGTTTCAATATACTAAATGAAAACACTACAATTGTATTAGAAGATATACCCGCTCTACTCTTTTTCTGTTTCAACAATCGGCTATATGAATTTATTGGCTAAACACAATATATGAGTTTAGTAGCTAAATACGATATAAGCTTGAAAACTCTTTGCCAAAATAAATGAAATTGATGTACGCAGTCAGCAATTAATATAATTAAAAGAAAAATCAAACCGTCCATTCATAAGATATACTTTTATATCCATTTATCCATTTATTTATTATTTAAATCGAAAAAAAATAATAAAAACATTAACAAACACATTTAATTTAATCCGTTATTCGTACGGAGTGTATAATTTAAAGAAACTTATAGTTCGCAATCATGTGCAAATTCTGTTAAAATATTAAATTTATTGCTCCTAAAGAGAAGTTTAAGAATATATGTTCTCACTATGCAGAATTATCTTCACGATCAGATCTGAAGAATAAAACATCCTGCCCCCTTTTGTAAGCAAATTTACAGAAGAAAAAATAGGAATTGAATGAATATATGCAACCCCGTACTAATTATATTGTCGCAGATCAGAAAATATGCCAATGTGTTAGTAGAAGATTACCCGTATTACAATATGCGTCTCAAAAATATTTGCCAAAATAAAAGAGATGATGTAATAAATTGAAAACATCAATAATATCCGTACTCTTTATACCAGAAGGTCGTAATTGATTCCAATATATGCCAATATATATCAAAACATATGTCAATATACCTGTACTACTTATATTCTCGTAGATTAAAAGATATACACGTGTATTTGTAGAAGATTCGTACAACATACAATATATGAGTTTAAACAATTTTTGTCATAATAAAATAATTGCATAATAACTTGAAAATATCAGTAATCCTTGAATCAATAATCCCCGAAAATATAAATAATAATAATTTTTAAACCTGAAGACCGTAATTGATATTATCCAGTCAAAAATGCTATAAGAAAAATCAAATCGTTCTTTTCTAAAATATATTTTTATATCCATTTATTTATTATTTAAATCGAAAAAATAATTATTAAAATTAACAGACAGATTTAATTTAATTGCGTTTCTGAGTAACATGATATAAGATAGAATCTTATAACATGTTAAATATGTCATGTCTTATAACATAAACTGCGAAATTAAATAACGATTTTGATTTCTCTATACTTCTCATTGTTCCGTAAAAGCTTGTTTTAAATAAACCATGAACCATGGAGATAGATTTCCCCTTTAAATCATGTTTCAAACAATACATGTTTTCAGAAAGTGACTAATTAACGCAAACAATCTCCCATCAAACTCAGAGATAAAATTTTAATTCACTTTCAAACGATTTTCAAGCTTTTCATTTGGATAAACCACGGAGTTAGGGAGTAGAACTCCTAGGAAAAAGTTCCGTTTTTCAATAATATCTCGACAACCCCAGGTCTTAGAAACTCGAAACTTGGACAAAATTTATGGGAGGATATTTTAAGGCTATCCACCAAATTTCATTAAATTCAGTTTAGCCGTTTTTCCGTGAAGATGAGACAAACGAAAATGTCGTTTTTTACTAATATCTCGAGAACCACTGGTTGTAAAAACTCAAAACACGGATATAATTTTAAGTGGGGCTATTTCTGGGCTACCCACAAAATTTCATCAAATTCTGTTCAGCCGTTCTCCCGTGATGATGGGACAAACAGACAGTCAGACAGACAGACAGACAGACAGACAGACAGACAGATTTTCATTTTTATTTATATAGATTGACATATGAATTGTTCTGCTTTTAAACAGGACATGTTTATTCTTATTATAAATGTAATTATATATAACCATATATATATATATATATATATATATATATATATATATATATTTCATGATTAAATATGCGAATAACGAAGTTACACCCACGACATTCTCTAACCTCTGGCACAAATATTAATACTGCCGCTTAATATTTTGACGTAAAAAAAACTGAAATTGTTTTTTTTTCATTCAATTTTTTAATGAAACTCTACAACATCCACTTGTTTTGCGAAGAAGCAAAACATAAAGAAACTTAATTTTTACCATAAATAAATATTTATAAAGCAATTCTGTTGAATTTAAAGACCTCATTAAGTCAAGTGCTTTTATTGTATCTTTCAGGTAGATTTTTAAGAAAAATAAATTTCATTCAGGGAAAATATATGCAGTCTTGAAAATGTAAAATTCTGAGCAGGAATCTTTTTTTTTTAATCCTTGCATCTTTTCATAAAACTGTTCGCATTTGCATATTTAACAAAGCAACTTGTTTCAACTTTCTTATCAAACCATTTTTAAATGCGGTAAAATGCCTAGCTTTAACATGAAAACTATTTTTGTGGATATACTGCGTATATAATTTTGAAATTGATGTGTTTTAGGAAAATAAATTCAATATAAATTTGCTTAATAACTGCTTTGTCAAACTTCAAAAATGGCTGTATTTACATTCATCTACATTAATAAAGGAAGGTGACCGTCTGTGTGGTCTGTAGTAGAAAATCCAAGAGTCGGCAAAGGAATTTAGTACACAAGTACTTTATTTGAACAATGCGATATTTTTTTTCAATTCGAGTTTGTTTCTTAGTTATTTTATGTTTTATCAAGATTTTAAGCGATTTTCAGATAAATCAGTTCCTTAAATATTATCACAAAGTTTTTCCATCTTAACACATCGTAACAAGAAAGATCAATCATGCTTAAAGCATTGATTATGAAACACTTTCCAACTTCAATGCAATTTTATTTAAAAAAGTCGAAAATGCAATACATTCCTCGGTAATATTTTAAAACTTATCACGATACTACATTGATTTATTATATTTGAAAACTTAAACCGTTATTGAAAAAAATGAACTTCATTAAAAAAAGACGGCATTGAAATATAAATTGCGTGGTTTAAATATCTCTAAAATGCAATACATTCCACGGTAATATTTTTAAATTTATCATAATACTACGATGATTTATTATATTTGAAAACTTCATCGAAAACAACTGAAATTAATTCAAATGACGTCATAGAAAAAATAACACGCCTGGATCTCTCTATAAAAGCAGGATTTCATTCATAACTTTCTCCATTTCATTCATCACAATACTATAATAATTTATTTTATTTAAAAATTAAGACCATGGAGCTACAATTCATAAACTTTATGCTTAAAACTTCATCGAAAAATATCGTCCTTCTGTTTATAAAATCAATTAATATTTCATTCATATCAGCCATGCAGACTCCATGGACTGAATTATTTTGTGTTAAAGAAATACAGTAATTCTAATACAACTCATTCTACATATTTGGCTGTTTACATTTTACATAGGTGAAAAATAGGCTTAATTCTAGAAATAATCAAATTTGAATGAGAATTTAAACTCAAATATATTGTCATTGTGTTGTTTTAGTATGTAGATGCACAGAATTTAAGCAGAAATAAAGTAGTTTTAGGATGGATACAACACTCAATATGAATTAAAAAGAACTTTAAAAAATCACGAATTTGAAACAAGATGGATGCCATATCTCATTTTGAAGTGGGTCATGTGATCGTTTCATATCATGGTCACGTGATCGTTTCATATAAGATGTGTAATTATTATTTTAATTTTTATTTAAAAAACTACTGAATATATTTAGCTGAATTTTTTTTTATATATTTTATGGAACAATTTGACTATTACCTAAAAATTTTCGAAGCAATTTGTGAATTTTAAATCCGCTTAAAAAATGTTAGAAAAATTAGGTCCCATAGGGCTCAATGTATTTCATTTTTTCAACCCGGGTTCAATCCAAAACTAATTGTGTGATATTATTCATTTATATTCCCATAGGTCCTACAGACCGTCTGAACAACATACTAAAATTTCATTTTGATTAAGTCATTTTTACGGCAGTTATCGTGCTAACGGACAGACAGACAGACAGACAGACAGACAGACAGACAGAATGAACAAAGTCATAAACACTTTTCAACTTTGTTGTAAAGTGTTAAAAATAAAATGAATTCTCATTCAAAAAAATTTTAAGCGAAATCTGTATGATTAACAGATGAAATTTCGTAAATTTTAAAAAAAATTAACACACTTTTAATGTGTTACAGACGCGTTATCGCCCAACTCCGAAATATTTTGGCAAAAATTTCATCATAACATCATCGCCACAACGTTTTTAACACTTTACAACATAGTTAAAAAGTGTTTATGACTTTGTTCATTCTGTCTGTCTGTCTGTCTGTATGTCCGTTAGCACGATAACTGCCGTAAAAATGACTTTATCAAAATGGAATTTTAGTATGTTTTTCAGACGGTCTGTGGGACCTATGGGAACATAAATAAATAATATCGCCCAATTAGTTTTTTATTGAACCCGGGTTGAAAAAATGAAATACATTGAACCCTATGAGACCTAAATTTTCAAACATTTTTTAAGCAAATTTAAAATTCACAGATTGCTTCGAAATTCTTAGGAAATATTCACATTATCCCATAAAATATATAAAAAAAATTTCAGTAAAATATATTAAGTAGTTTTTTAATTCAAAATTATTTAATATAGGGAAAAAAACAAATTGAGTGAAATTCTGACTTTTGGGATATCCTCCAGAAAGAAAAAAGAGATATATTATATAATAAATATCTTTCCAAGAGTTTGATCATTTTGTATATGAGAGAGGCTTCACATTTTAAAATAAATTTCGTCGATAACAATTTTTCAATTTTTTTTTTAATTTTATATAACTCTTCGTAATATACTTATTTGATGGCATTTTTAATGCACTTTCCTACGTTCTAGAGAGTTAAAATTTGGTACATATCTTAAACTTGTTGAACATTTTTTTCTACAAAAATTTGGTGGATCTTTAAATATAGATGATACATATTTTTCGAAATGGCCTGCAAATAATCCCCTTTTACTTCTATAAATCATTGTTGTAATATTGTTAAAAATTCTGATGTGGGCAGCACATGTCTTTCCCTGCAGACTAATATTCACGTTCTCTTTATTTCTTCAATAATAATTTGAGTTTATCTGCACAAAATAAAAACCATAAGTATTTTAAATGACATTGAATTTACACGTTAAACATAAATTTGGTTCTCATTTGATAGCTGGATTTATTGTCAAAGGTGGCGTAGCGAAAACACGAAAAAACTAGAATATCTCAAGAACGGCTAGTCCTAGAGTAATGGGGTTAGTCTTATTCTTTTTGTTGTCAAAAATCACGAAAAAAATAGGAATTTAATGGATATAATTGAGCACACGTAGTCTTTTATTTTTATATTTAACCAGTTTTGCGGGCCATTTCGCAAAAATAACCCGTTCCTTTTTCCCGAATCGTACTAGAATAACCCACAAATGATTTATATACCAAGTTTTGTTACATTTGGTATATAAATCACTTGCAGGTTATTGAAATATCATACACCAAATTTTGTTAAATTTGTTCCATTAGTTTTAGCTAGAGTGGATAAAGGCAATTTCTGCCGGCCATTTCGCAAAGAAGGCAAATTCTTTTATTACGAATCGTACTATAATCTAATGAACAGCAGGATTTCCCACAAAAAACATACCTACCAAATTTTATGAAATTCGGTCCATTCGTTTTTCAATTAGAGATGATGTAATATCCTCACAGAAATATAAACAGATACACCCTTACACACACAGACGACTTCCTAAAAATAGTTTTTCGTGTTCTAGACGTCCCAAAACGTGTAGATCCTTCGAAAATTCGAGTTCCAATCTTCAGCACGATTCCAATACTTTGAATACATACACACACACATATTATCTGGGTATCTGTGTATTAATCTGTGTATCTAAATTCCGTGCCTATGCAATTACAATAGTTGTGATTTTAAATGATCCTTAAACTTTTATTACTTCTTTAACGAAGCCTAATTTTAACTTATGCAGAATGCAAATATCTCAAGCGATTGTAAGGAGAGTTACATAAGAATTGCTGAATTTTTTTCACACAAAATTATTTAGCTCTGGAGTCTGGAATACAAGTTATATGAATGAAATATTCATTGATTTTGCATAGAGAATCAGATGATTTATATTTCGATACAGTTTTAAATATTTAAGTATAATAAGTTACTGTAGTACTGTGATAATGTACAAGATATCACCACTGAATGTATCACATTTTAGAAATTTTTAAATGAAATTGCATTTCAGTTGGAAAGTGTTTCATAATCAATGCTTATGCATGATTGATCTTTCTTGTTAACACTTTCCAACATAGTTGAAAAGTGTTTATGACTTTGGTCATTCTGTCTGTCTGTCTGTCCGTTCACACGATAACTGCCGTAAAAATGATTTTATCAAAATAAAATTTTAGTATGTTGTAGAGACGGTCTGTGGGACATACGGGAATGTAAATGAATAATATCACCCAATTAGTTTTGGATTGAACCCGGGTTTTAAAAGTGATATATATTGAACCCTATGGGACCTAATTTTTTAAACATTTTTTAAACGAAGCTAAAATTTATAAATAGCTTCGAAAATTTTCGGAAATATTCAAATTATTCCTTAAAATATATATAAGAAAATTCAGCTAAAATGTTCGGAAGTTTTTTACATAAAAATTAAAATAATAATTGCACCCATATTATATGAAGAGATCACGTGACCAACTTCAAAATAAAATAAGGCATTCGTCTTCTCAGTGACAAAATCGTGATTTTTAAACTTCTTTTAAATTTGTATTTATTGTTGCGTCCGTCGTAAAACTGCTTTATTTTTGCGTATTTTTGTGCATCCATATTCTGCGCCAATGCAATTGTAATATTTTTTAGTTTAAATGACCATCAAACTTTGATTATTTCTACATCGAAGCCTAATTTTAATGGATGCAGAATGTAAACAAGTGATAGTTAAATGAGTTGTATAAGAATTGCTAAATTTTTTTTCACGCAAAATTGTTTAGCTCTGGAGTCTGGAATAAAAGTGGTATGAATGAAACATTCACTGCTTTTACATAGAGAGCCAGACGAATTATATTTCGATGACATCATTTGAATAATGTTCATTTTTTTCGTTGAAGTTTTAAGTTTCCAAATATAATAAATTATTGTAGTACTGTGATAATTTAAAATATATCAGCACTGAATGTATTGCATTTTAAAGATGTTTAAATAAAATTGCCTTTCTGTTTGAAAATGTTTCATAATCAATACTTTATGCATGATTGATCCTTCTTGTTATTTATTTTTAGTGGTTGATGTCATAAGCGGACGTATTGCTAATCTGTTCTATGGTTTTAAAGAATTCGCTGTAAGTTCCAGATACTTTTTTCTAATTTATAAAAAAACGAAGCAAGATTCCTCTATATATAAATATATAAAAATGGACCAGTCAATATTTGAATATCCGTTAACTAGTACTAAACAATATTTCTGAGTGAGTAAGCTGGATTGTGTAGTTTTGATCCTATAATAAGGCACATCATATTTTTATGCATTACATGAATTAGTTATTTTATGCACAAACTTTTATTTTACAAATAAAAGTTATTCCTGAAACTCAATAAACTATTTATAAATTGATCCCTAATTTTACGGAATACATGAAAGGTCCCGAGAATCTGTAAATACCTGACACAATTTCTCTCGATATGAAATTTGCATTACCTTGACTTTCACAAATTCAAGGTGAGTATATATTTTTAATGGTACATTAAACAACAATACAATTTCAATCTAATGAAGAGTATACAAATTCACCGAATGTCCAAATTATCATGACAACCTGGCCATTTTATGAAAAGTAGCTATTTTGCAGATATTTCTGGCGTTTGATCCTGGAATCACTATCAGGAGGGAAAGTTGAATATATGCGCAGATAAAAGAAGTAACAATTCAAGGAAAAATCTAATGTGGGCAGCACATGACTTTCCTTATAGAATGTAATGAATGTACTCCTTTTGCAGTAAAAAAAATCTGATGGAGGCAGCACATGATTTTCCTTATATAATACACTGAATTTACTACTTTTACGGTGAAAAAAGGGTTATTCTTGCAGTAGATACCTATATTATTTCCAAGATATTGAATTTTCGTCAATTAGTCGTCATTTTCATTGATTTGGCGTCCTTTTTATCCATTTGGCGAGATTTTCGTTAATTTGACAACATTAAAAGAGTCAATAAGTTGGCGACATTCTACCAAATTCGTCGCCAAAATCTCGTCAAGCGTTATGGACGGAGAAATAAGTTATACTTATAGCAGATAAATGACTATTAACGTTCGAACACAAAAGTATTAGTCAAAGTACCTTTTTTCATGAGTGGAACGAACTAGATCCATGAGAATGATGCCACCCAATATATCGCATGATATTACATATGAAAATTCAGCATGTATCTCAATAGTTAATATTTTTATTTTAATTTATAGAATTTTTTTTATAAATTTATTTTTAAATATGCAATATTTCGAGAACAGTTCATGCTATCGTGCTAAAGTCCATGTCAGTCGTTTTCTAAGGAAAAATTACATAAGAAATGTCTATTTGCGTAACTTTAAAGGTTTTGATTTTTTGATGATTTTTTCAAAATTTCACACGAAAATTTAGTGGGGTTCTGAACATTCGATTGTGTTTAAAAACAATTGGCTTCCAACATTCACGGATTGTAATTTTTGAACCAAATTTCATCCGAATCGCTCCATTCGTTCGTGAGATATCGTTTCCACAGACTCACTGACACACACACACACACAGACATCACCTCAAAAATGTACGATTCGTGATCAGGAATGCTTGAAACGTGCTCGCTCGTCGAAAAATCGTATCTGAGTACAAGACGTATGGTCGGCGACGGTAACTGAAGCTGAATGGAGAGTGGGCTTCACTCCAACACGCGGCAGTTCCTTCAAAATACAAATAATCTGAGTCATGGACCAAGGTAATGCACATTTTATCACACATTACATCGTATGGTCTATAGACCATGTGGTCATAACATTTGGGTCTCCAGGTGGGTGTATTTTGTACGTGAACATTGACTAAGCAATTGACTACCACTTGATTTAATGAATAGAATTTGACGAAACAGGTATCTGCTTTCTTAATAAAAACTATCATATCTGTTTCGATAATAAGAGGGGGTGAATAAATCAGTATTTGTATGTACTGATTTTGATGGTGTGTAGATATAACCATAAGTATATTAAAGAAAAAATCTGATGTGGGCAGCACATGACTTTCCTCATATAATGCAATAAATTTGCTACTTTTACAGTTAAAAAATGTTATTCTTATAGTAGATACTTATTTTCTTTCCAAGATATTGAATTTTCTTCAATTAGTCGTCATTTTCATTGATTTTGCGTCATTTTTATCCATTTTGCGAGATTTTCTTCAATTTGGTAACGTTTACAAAAGTCGCCAAGTTGGTGACATTCCGCCAAATTCATCGCCAAGCGTTATGGACGGAGAAATAAGTTATCCTTACAGCAGATAAATGACTATTGGCGTTCAAATACAAAAGTATTACTCAAAGTATCTTTTCTCGTGAATGGAACGAGTTAGATCCACGAGAATGATGTTACCCAATGTATCGCATGATATTACATATGAAAAGTGAGCATGTTTCTTAACAGTTAATACTTTTTTTATTTTACTTGATTTTTTGATAAATTTATTTGAAAAATGTGCAGTATCTCGAGAACGGTTAATGCTAGCGTTCTACAGTTTGTGTCAATCGTTTTCTACTAATAAGTACCGCATCCCTTTTATAGAATACATTCCCTGTTACGAAATATAGCTTTCCCCTAATAATTTCCAATATTCTTAACACAGCTCTGGAAATAATAATATCTCCTGTTTACTTTCAGAGAGAACACACTTCGACGATAAGATTCTACGAAGCGTGTTGGCCAGTTGGCGTATGAAGCGTGGATTCTATGCAGCATGGCGCCATTTGGCGTAGCAGATAAAACGCTATCCTTGCAATCAAACAGTTACGAGTTCGAGTCCCGTATCTGACAAGCAGAAATTAAATTCATTTGGAAATTTTTAAAAAAATGCCGATAGATGGCAGCACCTCACCAACTTTCGTCAGAGGACGCTTTAACTACGTCATCAACTTCGTTATCAAAGGTCATCTCCAAGGTTATCAATCGGTGATTGCGACATCCTGTTTACAAGTCCCACCGCTCAAAGGTCATCTGCAAGGTTATCAATCCGTAATTGGCACATCCTGTTTATAACTCCCTCCACTCAAAGGTTATCCTTGGGAGGGCTCTTTCGCAATTCCTCCCCTCTTTGTACAATGCACTCCGGCCAAAGTTCCTCCCCTCCCTCCGAGGGTATGAGTCATCTCTTCGAGATCTCTTTCGCAATACGTTGGTCTAAAGACCCTCCGAGAGGCATCCGGTGCTGCACCGCCTCACCAAACTCCCTCCCAAAAGAGGGAAGCTTCCTCTCAAAAGAGGGAAATCCCCTCCCCAAAGAGGAAGCTTCCTCCTGCTGCGCTTGCTGCGCGCCCCGATCCGCCGCAGAACGCCCCTTTTGTAACTACTATACTACTCACTCTTTTATGACTATAAACGGTTATATAGTATATGTAAAGGATAATTCTGAGTAATTTGAGGGTATTAACTAGTTCCTAGGTGAATTTTAAGGTTTTTTATGCTCATTTTAAAAAATTCTGTAAAGTATGCTTTCGTGTTTGATTTCGACTATTTTAGACTTTAAATCATTAAAATCTAGTAATTATAGTACATGTGTTGGGGTTGAGTTTTAATTCTACGAGAAGCTATTTAATGTATTGATTATGATTATTAAAAAAGATACTATCGATAAACGGCTTGTTTGTTTTCGTGGGGCTGGTGTATGTAATTATGATAAGTTGTTTGTTACTCGGTTTAACTGTAACCGTGATATCTCTAGAGTTTTTTCTTGCTTATAGCTGAGTTTGGGTAACTTGCAGGCTGTAATTTTGCCATTCTACGCAAATACTTCATAGTGGCAGGTTGTGCTAACGGTGCTGTCTTATATTATTAAGTCGTGATGTTTTCTTTAAGTAGCGATATTGGAGATACTGCCTCTAACATTAGTGATATTAATATGCTTGATGTTATGCCTTTACGCATGAGTGGGTATGTAAGTACTTATTTTAATATGATTTTATTTTGTGAATTTATTAAACTTGTCATTTTCACAATGAGTGATAACTTAATTATTTTTTCTATTTAATTAGAACTTTTATGAATTTAATATAGCTAATTAGTGTTTTCATATCTATAAATATTCTTCAACTTGGGGGCTTTATCATTACTTTTTTAATGATTCTTATTGGGGTGGTATAAGGAATCTATGATTATCTTACTTATGCTTTGAGAAATGTATTATAATACTAAACAAGATTTATAACATGCTTACACTAAAATCTTATATTTTTATCTTTTACAGGTTTGTCTTACTTGTTCGAAGAGCTTCACGAAGAAGAGAAATTTAGTACGACACATGAAGATTCATGACTCTTCAAGTAAAGTTCCTTGTCCGCAATGTCCTGCTACATTTACTCGAATGAGTGATATGTTGCATCATGAACGTACAGCTCATAGTGATAAGTCTATGTCGAATTTCAAAAGTAAAATTTTTAGTGCTTGTCCTACGCAAGGTGGTAAAAGAAAAATTCAGGTGTTTCTGTTATGAATAAGAAGAGGAAAGTGACTATAAATCCCTGTCAACAAGCTTTAAACAGTACTGTGACAGTTCATAAAATTGACGGAGATGGTGAAAAAGATATCCTTACCTTTTTAGATTATAACAGAATTGGTATAACACAGGTGCTGTTAGAGGAGATTGTCTTGAAGCGTAGCATTGTATGGTACATAAATCTGTGTTGCCGTTTTACTCGCTTCCGATCTGAAAAAGAGCAGGAATATTGTACAGCCTATTTCAGAAGTTCCTTGATGAGGAATATCACTGAAGAAGATTTGAATGATAATATGGATTTTGCTCTTGAAAAGGTATTAACATCATTCGAAACCTATGAAGGACGTGGCAGTGATTGGGTTTTAGAGAGGATTGATGAGCTAATGATTGATGTTGGGGTATATGAACCTCTAGCTGCTTCTAGATGCTATATCCCCCCCCCCCCCTCGCCCTCACCCTTCTGAGATTCTGGCAATGCCTATGAGAATGGCTTGTATACGACAACGAACCATACTGGGTCTTTTAGCACCAGCTGCTTATACTTGGATTTAAAATACAGAGTCATTTTTATTAAGAGTTATGACTTTTTTTATACCTTTGAGAGACACAAAATGTTGAAGGCTGTTCCCATGTAGCTATATACTACCATCATGGCAGCCAGTTTTGTAGCTATTGAGGATCATTCAGCTACGATAAGAAAAGCATTAAAATACGATTAACTATGCATTTCTGAGTATGTAAATTTCTTAGTTTAAAAAATTTGAGCACTTAAAAAAAACATGATTCTTAATGAATGCACCGAAATTAAGTGTATGTCGGTTTAGCAAGTCCCAGTCATCTTGTGCTATTCATTTGTAAACACATCTCTTACTTTTGACAGGTTCAGATGTGCCATTTCATCATATCCTGAGGCGGGTACAATCCAATGTTTTTGGTAGCCCAAAAATATAAATGCAAAGGCTAAAATACAATACAACCCAATAAGGTTTAAAATACAAAGAATTGATGCATATCACAAAAGTCAACGACAAGCTAAATTTGGGCATTCTAGCTGCTCCGGTTCTTGTGTTTTTACTAAACATGAAGGATTAATCAAGCATAAAGCATTGATTATAAAACACTTTCTGACTGAAAAGCAATTTTATTTAAACATCTCTAAAATTATGGATGACAGGAAATAGATTTAACGATAATAATATCAAATGCAAAAAGTCATATTTTAGATATTTTAGAAAACTACATTAACTGGACTTGAGAAAAAATCAAGAAACTTTTGAAATCTTCTGAAGATAACCAATAATTGATTTACAATTTAAATTTAAAAGCACATATTTTATCAAACTATTGTAATAATAATCATTAGTTAAGTAAAATCTGGGTTATTAATAAATTAAATGTTTCTGTCAAGATATTCAGAATCTCGACTCGACAAATGAAAGTGTCCCATCACATGTAATCCATGGCGGGCTAGCTTCGATACAATAGAAACGATTTTTGTTTAAGTAAGGGATATTCATATGACAAGATAATTATTTTATGGGTAGTTTTTAACTGTTATTTTATGGATATGTCTGTTGAAAAAGGAATTTATAATCCATTCAAACTGACACATATACCCCTATTTGTGTTACAAGGCATTTTTTTAATTTGAAGCTTAAGCCCATAAACATAGAAAAAATTTCGTAAACAATTTCTGAACTATTTAGTTCTCTGTACTATAGGGTCCAAATAGAAAACCAAATTTGGCATTGTGAGCGTTTTAATTGTCACCCTCACCTTTCTGAAATTATGACTATTGTCTATGCTTACAGTTTTCAAACAGGTACTAGCCGAATACCCGTTGAAAATCAACTGCCTCGCAATAAGCAACCTCTGAATAATGAAAATATTTAAACAATTCGCGTTTTGCATTTATTAGGCAAATCAAATATTTTGGTGCGCAGAATCCCCTAAGGAAGAAAATATTGGAAAACTTAACTTGCGCACTTTCTCCTTTCGAACTATCTATCCGTACCCTATATTAAAGTCTCTATCTCATACCGAAACACACTATTTTATCATTTCCCTTTTAGGCCGTTTTTCTGTGGAGCACACGCATAAATGAACATTTTGGAAAAACTCTGTTCGCCTTGGATTTTTTATCAGATGAATGGCTCATATAATAAATATCTAGCCTCTATCACATTTAAAAGAAGCGTGTCTTATTTATTCCGAAAATCGAACATATTGGTGTGCGGTACCCCTAAAGTAACAAGTATTGGGAATCTGAAATTGCACATTTTCTTCCTTTTAAACCCGTACTCCACGTTTATAAGTCTCTATCTTATCGCGAAGGATGTTCTTCTATCACTTTACCTTTTGAATATTTTTCTATGTAGCACACTCTTCAATGAATATTTTTGAGAAAACGTATTCATTTTGGTTTCTTTTATGAAATGAGTGGACCATATACCGAATTTCAAGCCTCTATTACATTGCATAGGAGGTGGTTTTAATTTCTTCGTCAAATCGAACATTTTAGTGTGCAGCACCCCCCCCCCTCCCCACAATAGCAAATGTTGAAAAATTGAAATTGCATAATTTCTTCCCTTTCCGACTATCTACCCGTACACTAAATTTGAAGTCTCTAACTCATCGCAAAGAATACTTTTTCTATCATTTCACCTTTCGAATGATTTTGTGTAGAGTACCTACACCCTTAAATATACAATGTTGATAAACTCTATTCTTCTTGGGTTTTCTATCACATGATTAGCCCATATACCAAATATCAAGCCTCTATCACGTTTCAAAAGGGGCGTTTCTGCTTTATTCCGAAAATCGAACATTTTTGTGTGCGGCACTCCCTAAAACAGAAAATACTGGAAAACTGAAATTATACACCTTCTTCCTTCCAAACTATCTACCCGTACACCAAATTTGAATTCTCCATCTCATAATGAAGTATATTTTTATCAATTCACCTTTCGCGCGTTTTCCGCTGGAACACCACCTTAAAAGAACTTTTTTGAAAAACTATATTCGTCGTGGGTGCTTTCATCAAATTATTAGTCCATATACTAAGGTTGAAGCCTCTATCAAATTTTAAAATATCCTCCGTTTCTCATTTATTCGGCAAATCGCAGAGTATGGTGTGCGGCACCCCCTTAAGCAAAAAATATTGAAAATCTGAAACTGCACACTTTCTTCCTTTTGAACGATTTACTTATGCACCAAATTTGAAGTCTCTATCTTATCGCAAAGCATGCTTATTTATCATTTCACTTTTCGAACGTTTTACTATGAAGCCCCCCTCTAGAAAACGTTTTCGAAAAATTCGATTTTTCCAAGGGGTTTTATCGAACGTCCGAGCCCTGTACCAAATTGCAAGTCTCTATCTATACGAGAAGTGCCTAAAAAAAGCGTGACAGACAGAGAGACGGACACTTGGCAATTAGTATATACTAGCCGAATACCCGTTGAAAATCAACGGTCTCGCAATAAGCAACCCCTGAAAAATGTAAATTTTTTAATAATTCGCGTTTCACATTTATTCGACAAATCGAATATTTTGGTGTGCAGAACCCCATAAAGAACAAAATATTGGGAAACTAAATTTCCGCATTTCTTCGTTTCGAATTATTTACCCGTGCACCACATTAAAGTCTATCTCATCCCGAGGCACCCCTATATTAGCATTTCTCCTTTGGAACTTTTTTCTGTGAAGCACACCCATAAATGAACATTTTTGAAAAACTTTCTTTGTCTTGGGTTTTTTATCAGATGATTGGCCCATATACCGAATATCAAGCCTCTATCACATTTTAAAAGAAGCTTGCCTCCTTTATTCGAAAAATCGAACATATTAATGTGCGACACCCCTTAATGTAGCAAATATTGGAAATCTGTAATTTCACGCTTTCTTCCTTTCAAACTATCTACCCGTACACCAAATTTGAAGTTTCTATCCTATCGAGAAGCATGTTTTTTCTATCACTTCACCTTTCGAACGTTTTTCTGTGTAGCATCCCGTTAATGAACATTTTTGTCAAACTTCATCCATGTTTGGTTTTTTTGTCAAATGGTTAGTCCATATACTAAATGTCAAACTTCTATCACATTGTAAAGGAGGCGTTTCTCATTTGTTCGGCAAATCGAACATTTTAGTGATCGGCACCCCCTACAACAGCAAATGTTGGAAGACTGAAATTGCACACTTTCTTCCTTTCCAACTTTTTACCCGTACACCAATTTGAAGTCTCTATCTCATCATGAGGCATCCTTTTCTAGCATTCCATCTTTCGAATACTTTTGTGTGGAGTACCCACCCCCTTAACTATACATTTTTTAAAAACTCTTTTCTTTTTGCGATTTCTATGAGATGATTCGCCCATATACCAAATATAAAGCCTCTATCACGTTTTTAAAGGAGCATTTCTCCTTCATGCCGAAAATCGAACATTTTGGTGTGCGGCACCCCCTAAAGTAGAAAATATTGGTAAACTGAAATTGTACACTTTTTTCCTTTCAAACTATCTACCCTTACACCAAATTTGATATCTCTCATTCCAATGCATGGATTTTTTTTATCAATTGACTTTTCGAGCGTTTTACTCTGGAGCACCCCCTAAAACGACCATTTTTGGAAAACTGTATTCGTCTTGGGTGTTTTAGTCAAATTATTAGCCCATATACCAAATTTTAAGAATCTATCAAATTTTAAACACGCTTTTTCTCATTTATTCGATAAATCGAACGTTTTGGTGTGCGACACCCCCTTAAATAGAAAATATTGGAAATCAGAAATTGCACACTTTCTACCTTTCGAACGATTTAACCATACACCGAATTTGAAGTCTCTATCTCATCGCAAAGCATGCTTTCCCATCATTTCACTTTTCGAACATTTTGGTGTGCGGCACCCCTTTAGTAGAAAATATTGGAAATCCGAAATTGCACATTTTCTTCCTTTTGAACGATTTACCCATACACCGAGTTTGATGTCTTTATCTCTTCGCAAAGCAGGCTTTCCTATCATTTCACTTTTCGAACGTTTTGGTGTGCGACACCCCCTTAAGTAGAAAATATTGGAAATCTGAAATTGCACACTTTCTTCCTTTCAAATGATTTACCCATCCACCAAATTTGAAGTATCTACCTCATCGCAAAGTATGCTTTTCCATCATTTCACTTTTCGAACGTTTTGGTGTGGGGCACCCCCTCTATAGAACTTTTTCGAAAAATTCGATTTTTCCAGGGGTGTTATTGAACGACCGAGCCGTATACCAAATTGCAAATCTCTATTTATTCGGGAAGTGCCTAAAAAATCGTGACAGGCGGACACTTGGCAATTAGTATGTATAGATATATAGATAAATAGTTAGATATACTTAGCTTGTGGTATTGTATGTGTTTATGCGCAGTGAATTTATTTACTAATATAAGTGAAGTACTTACTTTTCAACTAAACCATCGAGACCCTAAATTTTCAAAGTGCCAAGACGAGTCAATTTATGTTGAAGTGGAGAAAGGAATAAATATATTTTGAACGATTTCTTGAATTGACCTTTTGTACCCTATTATTCAAATGGACTCAACCTTCTGTCATGTGCAGAAGTGTCCAGGGCTTCTGTCATGCGTAGAAGTGTCAATTGCCCGAAAAATCAACTTGAATTTAAGATCAAAACACTTGCTTTTTTCTAATAAATTGACCTCTATATGACATTGAGACTGTACTTGACCTCTAAATGACATTGGATTGTTAATAATATAACTTTCGCGCTTTGAATATTATAGTGGCATGCTACTCTGTTACCAAGTTCCTTTGACATATAACCTTCAAATGACATTGAAATTCTGAGATCAGGTTAAATGGGCAGAAAAATGACCTTGAACTTGAATCAGAGGTCAAAATATTTCTGTTTTTCAATAAATTGACCTCTAAATGACATTGGGAATGCTTGTAGAGAATACTTCTAAAGGAATAATACTTCTCCTATGACCTTTAAATGACATTGAAAAAATTTGATCACGTTCATTTGTCCAAAATATGATCTTGAACTTGGTTTAGAGGTCAAAACATTCCCTTTCTATAAATAAATTAACCTCTGGGTGACATTGGGAATGCATGTGAAGGATACTTCTAAAGGAAGCATACTTAGTCTATGACCTTTAAATGACATTGAAACAATTTGATCACGTTCAGTTGTCCAAAATATGACCTTGAATTTGGGTTAGAGGTTTCATAATTTACCCTCAACATGACATTGAACATTCTTGTGAAGAAAATCCTCACAGACTTTCGCATAAAATTGTTATAAAGTGTCATGATATAACCTTTAAATGATATTGAAAAATTTCTATCTATATATACCAATTGCCAAGTGTCCATCTGTCACGCGTTTTTTAGGCACTTCCCGAATAGATAGAGACTTAAAATTTGGTACATGGCTCGGGCGTTCGATGACACCCTCTGGAAAAACCGAATTTTTCAGAAACGTTCTCTAAAGGGGGTGTTCCACACCAAAACGTTCGAAATGTGAAATGATAGGAAAGCATGCTTTGCGATAAGATAGCGACTTCAAATTTGGTGTATGGGTAAATCGTTCGGAAGGAAAAAAGTGTGCAATTTCAGATTTTCAATATATTTTACTTAAGGGGGAGCCGCAAACCAAAATGTTCGATTTACCGAATAAATGAGAAAAGACTCCTTTAAAATTTCATAGAAGCTTGAAATTTAGTATATGGGCTAATCCTTTGACGAAAACACTAAAGACGAATACAGTTTGTCAAAAGTGTTGGTCTAAGGGGGTGCTCCAGAGAAAAACGTTCGAAAAGTGAATTGATAAAGAAACATGCTTCGGGATGATATAAAGATATCAAATTTGGTGTAAGGGTAGATAGTTTGGAAGGAAGAAATTGTACAATTTCAGTTTACCAATATTTTCAACTTTAGGGGGTGTCGCACACCAAAATGTTCGATTTTTGGAATAAAGGAGAAACGCACCTTTTAAAACATGATAGAGGCTTGTTATTTGGTATATTGGAGAATCATCTGATAGAAAACACAAGAAGAATAGAGTTTTTCAAAAATGTATATTTAAGGGTGTGGGTGTTCCACACCAAAACGTTCGAAAAGTGAAATGATAGAAAAAGCATACTTCGCTATGAGATAGAGATTGCAAATTTGGTGTATGGGTAAATAGTTGGAAAGGAAGAAAGTGTGCAATATCAGTTTTCCAACATTTGCTATTGTAGGTGGGTTGTCGCTCACTAAAGTAATCGATTTGGCGAACTAATGAAAAACGCCTCCTTTATAATGTGGTAAAAGCTTAAATTTAGTAAATGGGTTAAAACTTTGATAAAAAAAGGACCAAGATGAATACAGTTTTTCAAAAATGTTATTTAAGGGAGTGCTACACAGAGAAACGCTTCTTTCTGGTAGGTCGGATAGCCTGGGTCTCAACAACAACAACACAGAAACGCTCGAAAGGTAATATGGTAGTAAAAACATACTTCACGATAGGATACATGCTTCAAATTAAGTGTATGGGTAAACAGTTTCAAAGGAAAAAAGCATGCAATTTCAGATTTTCAGTATTTACTACTTTAGGGGGTGGCGCAGACCAATATATTCGATTTTTCGAATAAATGAGATACGCTGCCTTTTAAATGTGATAAAGCCTTAATATTTGGTGTATGGGCTAATCATCTGATAAAAAACCCCACAACAAACAGGATTTTTCAAAAACATTCATTTATGGGTGTACTCCACAGAAAGACGTTCTAAAGGGGAAATGGTAAAATAGTATGCTTCGGAATGAGATAGAGACTTGGTGTACGTGTAGATAGTTTGAAAGGAAGAAGTGCGTAATTTAAATTTTCTAATATTTTATTTAAGGGGTTCTGCACACCAAAATATTCGATTTGTCGAATAAATGTGAAAAGCGAATTATTAAAAAAATCACATTATTCAGGGATTGCTTTGTGTGAGGCCGTTGATTTTCAACAGGTATTCGGCTAGTATATACTAATTGCCAAGTGTCCGTCGTTCTGTCTGTCTGTCACGCTTTTTTTAGGCACTTCCCGAATAGATAGAGACTTGCAATTTGGTATATTCGATAAATTCTCGGTTATTCGATAAAACTCCCTGGAAAAATCAAATTTTTCGAAAGCGTTTTTTAGAGGGGGTGCCCCACACCAAAACGTTCGAAAAGTTAAATGATGGGAAAGCAAGCTTTGCGATGAGATATAGACTTCAAATTTGGTGTATGGGCAAATCCTTCGAAAGGAAGAAAGTGTGCAATTTCAGATTTCAAATATTTTCTACTTAAGGGGGTGCCGCGCACTAAAACGTTCAAGAAGTGAAATGATAGGAAATCATGCTTTTTGATGAGGTAGAGACTTCAAATTTGGTGTATGAGTAAATCGTTCAAAAGGAAGAAAGTGTGCAATTTCAGATTTTGAATATTTTCTACTTAAGGGGGTGCCGCACACCAAAATGTTCGATTTACAGAATAAATGAGAAAACGCTGCTTTAAAATTTGATAGAGGCTTGAAATTTGGTATATAGCCTAATCATTTGACGAAAACACGCAAGAAGAATATAGTTTTTCAAAAATGTTCGTTTAAGAGGGTGCTCCAGAGTGAAACGTTCGAAAAGTGAATTGATAAAAAACCATGCTTCGAAATGAGATAGAGTAATCAAATTTGGTGTAAGGGTAGATAGTTTGAGAGAAAGAAAGTGTGAAATTTCAGATTTCCAATACTTGCTACATTAAGGGGTGAGCAAACTAATATATTCGATTTTCCGATTAAATGAGGCACGCTTCCTTTTAAAAGTGATAGATGATAGATATTTGGTATATGGGGAAATCATCTGATAAAAAACACCAGACAAACAGAGGAAGAAATGAGCAAATTTAGTTTCCCAATATTTTCTTCTTTAGGGGGTTCTGCATACCAAAATATTCGAGTTGTCGAATAAATGTGAAACGCGGATTATTATAAAATTTACATTATTCAGGGATTGCTTATAGAAAGACCGTTGATTTTCAACGGGTATTCGGTTAGTATATACTAATTGCCAAGTGTCCGTCCGTCTGTCTGTCTGTCACGCTTTTTTTAGGCACTTCTCGAATAGAAACTTGCAATTTGGTGCACGGGTCGATCGTTCTATAAAACCCCCTGAAAAAGTCGAATTTTTCGAAAACACTCTCTAGACGGGGTGTTCCACCCCAAAACGTTCGAAAAGCGAAATGATAGGAAAGTATATTTTGCCATAAGATAGAGACTTCAAATTTGGCGTATGGGTTAATCGTTCGAAAGAAAGAAAGTGTGCAATTTCAGATTTTCAATATTTTCTACTTAAGGATGTACCGCACACCAAAATCTTCGATTTACAGAATAAATTAGAAAACCCTCCTATAAAATTTGATAGAGGCTTGAAATTTGGTATATGGGCTAATCATTTGACGGAAACACGCAAGAAGTAAATAGTTTTTCAAAAATGTTCGTTTAAGGGGTTGCTCCAGAGTGAAACGTTCGAAAAGTGAATTGATAAAAAACCGTGCTTCGTAATGAGATAGAGATATCAAATTTGGTGTAAGTGTAGATAGTTTGAAAGTAAGAAAGTGTGAAATTTCAGATTTCCAATATTTGCTACTTTAAGGGGTGCGCACACTAATATGTTCGATTTTCCGAATAAATGAGGCACGCTTCCTTTAAAATGTGATAGATGCTTGATATTTGGTAATATATACTATTGGCCTATATATACTAATTGCCAAATGTCCGCCCGTCTGTCCGTCTGACTGTCTGTCTCTCATGCTTTTTTTAGGCACTTTCCGAATAGTTAGAGACTTGCAATTTGGTACACGGCTCGGATGCTCGATGAAACCCCCAGGAAAAACTGAATTTTTCGAACACGTTCTTTAGAGAGGGTGTCCCACACCAAAACGCTCGAAAAGTGAAATGACAGGAAAGCATGCTTTGCGATGAGATGGAGACTTCAAATTTGGAGTCTAGTAAATCAATCGAATAGAAAAAAGTTTGCAATTTCAGATTTCCAATATTTTCTACTAAAGGGGGTGCCGCACACCAAAATCTTCGATTTACAGAATAAATGAGAAAACGCTTCTTTAAAATTTGATAGAGACTTGAAATTTGGTATATGGGCTAATCATTTGACGGAAACACGCAAGAAGAATATCGTTTTTCAAAAATGTTCGTTTAAGGGGGTGCTCCAGAGTGAAACGGTCGAAAAGTGAATTGTTAAAAAACCATGCTTCGTAATGAGATATCGATATCAAATTTGGTGTACGGGTAGATATTTTGAAAGGAAGAAAGTATGAAATTTCAAATTTCCAATATTTGCGACTTTAAGGGGTGCGCAAACTAATATGCTCGATTTTCCGAATAAATGAGGCACGCTTCCTTTTAAATGTGATAGATGCTTGATATTTGGTATATAGGGCAATCATCTGATAAAAAACACCAGACAAACAGAGGAAGAAATGCGCAAATTTAGTTCCCCAATATTTTCTTCTTTAGGGGGTTCTGCATACCAAAATATTCGATTTGTCGGATAAATGTGAAACGCGGATTATTATAAAATTTACATTATTCAGGGATTGCTTTGTGCGAGACCGTTGATTTTCAACGGGTATTCGTCTAGTATATACTAATTGCCAAGTGTCCGTCCGTCTGTCTGTCTGTCCCGAATACAGACTTGTAATTTGGTGCACGGGTCGATCGTTCGATAAAAACCCCTGAAAAGTCGAATTTTTCGAAAACACTCTCTAGACGGGGTGTTCCACCCCAAAACGTTCGAAAAGCGAAATGATAGGAAAGCATATTTTGCCATAAAATAGAGACTTCAAATTTTGTGTATGGGTAAATCGTTCGAAAGGAAGAAAGTGTGCAATTTCAGATTTCCAATATTTTCTACTTAAGGGCGTGCCGCACACCAAAATGTTCGATTTACCGAATAAATGAGAAACGGCTCCTTTAAAATTTGATAGAGGCCTAAAATTAGGTATATAGACTCATCATTTGATGAAAACACCCAAGACGAATATAGTTTTTCAAAAACGTTCGTTTAAGGGGGTGCGCTAGAGGAAAGGTGAATTGATAAGAAATATATATATATATATATATATATGTATATATATATATATATGTATATATATATATATATATATATATATATATATATATATATATATATATATATATATATATACATGTATATATATATATATACAAATATATATATATGTATGTATATATATATATATAAATGTATATATATATATATATATATAGACATATATATATATGTATATATACATATATATATATGTATGTATATATATATATATATATATATATATATACATATATATATATATATATATATATATATATATATATATATATATTTATATATATGTATATGTATATACATGTATATATATATATATATACATATATATATATATATATATATATATATATATATATATATATATATATATATATATATAAATATATATATATATATATATATATATATATATATATAAATATATATATATATATATATATATATATATATATATATATATATATATATATATATATATATATATATATATATATATATATAATTGAAGAATTTTTATTTTACTTATATTATATATACCTGGGATTGATCATTAATTGAAAATGTTCAGTGAAGCATAAGTGAAAGGAAGTTGACTGAAATGTAAATGTGACATCAAAAATACTATGCAACAAGCCGTTGAATATTTAAGAAAAACGTGATAAGTAAACATTATAAAAAAATACAGGTGCTAAATTAGTGTAATATACCCCTTTTTCCTGTTACATATATAAGTTAAGGAATGGAATAAGAATTACATGTGGTAAAGACGGGTGCATTTTTTTTAACTACACATTAAGATGAAAGTATTTTGATATAAATCATATATGTAATGCAGGTATTTAAGGTACTAATCCTTTGTTCCCTGCATAAACATATATGGTGTAAATGCAAGAATGTTACGATGAAAAGTTGTAAAACAGATATATATATATATATATATGTATAGTTATATTATATTCTGTACTATTGTGGGCAGAATTGCTACAACAAATTTGTACAAATGGTGTCTTTAAATATCTATGCAGGGGAATTTAGCAATATTTGTACTTTTCCGAGTATTAAAGCATATGTATTCTTCGTTTAGTGTTATATATTTTGACTTCCATTATTAAAATATAGATCCTATTCGAATTAAACGGATATGCAAAATTGTTGGGAGGGACTCAACTGAGATGGCATTAAAAGTCTATGCTCATTAGGTTTCCGTGGTTTTGTTAGTATGGAGCATGAACGTGGTGTATATTATATTGTTAAGTAATTTCTCCCTTATTAGTATGTCCATTAAAATCAATTAAAATCTTCATTAAATTCAATTAAGACTATTTTTTTCCCTTTTAGCACATAGTGTACGACTTTATGTAGAAGCAACTTTGATGTGTATTACCTCTTGTATTTATTTTGAAGGTTATACACGTTTTGGAGCATCCTTGAATACGAATTAACAATTTTTATCCTTCTATCTATCTCTCTGTGGATACAATAGTATCGAACAAGTTGACAATACAGAAAAAAATGTGGTACTATTATTTCAATCGGTAAAAATTAGAAGCCCATTGCCTTTCGGGGTAAACGGGTCAAAGAAAGTATTTTATTTTTTAGATCATGCTTTTCAAAAATCGGAAAAATTAGCAAAATTAAACATATGAAAATGTTAGAGAAATATATATGTATTTATTATGTCAACTTTTGAACTCGAATGTCATAATTTGCAAGATGCTGATATGCACCGTTCTTGAGATATTTTATGGTTTCGATCAAAAATGGAACAATTCGGGGGAAAAATATAAATTCACTATTATCAATTGAGTGGATGCTTTATAAACAAACAGCTTAAATCTGAAATGAATCGACATCATTACAAATTCTTCCGATTTGCTCTCGAGATATTAAAACTTTTATTCATCTATATTTTTTAAAATTTAGTGCTATATCTTTCGAACAAATGGATTAAATCGAATAAAGTTTGGTGAGCATTTTTCATGAACACCATCACTCAGAGTCCTATTAATTTTCAGAAGAAACAAACCAAGCAGAAAGCCCTCTAGTTTTGAACATTTATTTTAGAAAATTGAATAAATATTATAAAAACACAAAGACGTATCAAAATATTACGAAAGTAAGTATTTCATAGGAGGTTTTTATTTAAATAAGAATGCTATTATTTATGTAAAACGATAATATGCGCCATACTCAAGATATGTTTTATTTTTATCTTCATTGGAAAAAAATCCACGTTTTGAAGGTCTAAATGTATGGTCAGCGTTTTAAAAGTGTATATGTATGCCCCGCGTATTGAAGGTGTATAGGTATCGTCCGCGTTTTGAATGTGTATATGCATCGTCCGCGTTTTAAAGGTGTATATGCATCGTCCGCGTTTTGAAGGTGTATATGTATCGTCCGCGTTTTGAAGGTGTATATGCATCGTCCGCGTTTTTAATATGTATATGCATAGTCTGCGTTTTAAAGGTGTATATAAAACATCCTCGCTTATCTCGCATAAAGAACATACTTAAACCTATTTTTAAGATTTTTATAGCACATATATCATTAATATCCAACTAGGTTGCTTAAAACCCGAAATTTATTACATAATTTTATTTTTCTTCCGGTGACGTCTTTATTTAAGCAGGGAGAGAGATCGACAACAAAATTTATTTGACGACTTTCAAAACAAGATTTAAAAATATGATAGAATTGTAATTATCTGCATTTTTTCCTTTTTCGTACATATAAAGTATGTCAAAAAACAGTGCGCTATACGGAAATTTTCAAAAGATGATATAAAAAGACAGTTTAAATCCAATAGTTTCCGATACTTTTATATATAGCTTTGATATATAGTTTTATTAATAAATTTTATGTATCCTTTATTTTATTCAAAAATTTATTTGATTTATATCTCGTGACTTCCTATAAATTAAATTCAGAACAATTTTTTTGCTCTCAGACTGCTTATATTTAAAATAAAGTACATCCATTTTCCCGATTTTATGAATTAATTTTGAAACTGGCATTAGCAGAAACAACTAAACTGTTGAGCCATCTGAGGAGAGATGTTTTTCTGACACACTGAAAAGAAAAGCAGTTCCAAAAGTCTAAAAATTACAAGAAAATTCAAAAAAAATATTTGAAATATAAGTTTTAATTGAATTAAAACAAGAACAAAATAGGATTCGCGGTTTGAGTTTACCCATATTTCGAATTCCGAACCTGTGCAAAAATTATTACCAGACAAATGTTTACACCGAAACAGAGTATACATGCAGAGAGAAAGACTGTATTTTACAATTACACCCAACTCTTCAAAAACTGAATCACACTGTATTTCTATAAAAGTTATGCAAAAATATGCTGTGAAGATGGTTGTATACTTAATTTCCAAACTCTTTTATCTTCTTGGACGTGAGATATACGAAATAATAAAAGACAGTCCTGCTAGAATCTGTTCGTTATAGCATTGGCTTCCAAACTATAAATGGGACCTCAAAAGAAAAAAAAATACTTTAGTTTCAGAAGTCTAATATTTTTTCTCTTTTGGCGAGTTAGAAATATATTTCAAAATCAAAATTACAACAATTAGAAGAGGGGATTGCGCCTACTAAAAATATTAATGCCTATCTCCTGAGGAGGGGGGGGGGTCCTTTAGGGAGGCTCTATTGGTTATAGGGGCCCCCAAGGAACAAATTATTAAATTTGATGGTTCTATGAGTTGTCTCCGGTTTCCATCAAAAACCAACACTGGTGTTTCGCAGATTTAGCTAGAGGGCAGTTAACGCCTTCTCTCTGAAACCCAGTTCCGCATACACACAATATGCTGCAATTCTGATAAACAGCGGACGTGTCTTTTTGCAAGGCACACACACATATTCGCAAGCTATACGCAGCTATACACAAACTATATACATATACTGACTAACTGGGGACCTATGCCAAAATTTAACCAAATTTTTTTTCAGAGTATTGAATGTCATTAAATACCACATTTCTGCAAAAATCCAAACCGAGGACGTCCCCACTTGCCGGTGCGTTCCCACTTGGAAGGTGTGAAAGCCCCAGGCCGTCCGACTCGTCCGACACTTGGAAGGTGTGTAAACATATGAATGTCCCCACTTCCCACCATACGCCAACACATACACACACACACACATACTTTCACACACACACACACACATACTTTCACACACACACACACACAAACTTTCACAGACACACACACACGCACAGACATCACCTTAAAAATATTCGATTCGTGATCAGGGATACTTGAAACGTGCTCTCCCGTCGAAAACTCGAATTCGAATTTTCGACCCCGTCACAATACTTTCCTTATACAGTATATATATAAGGAAAGTAAAAAGTTATAATAATTAAAGTAAATAAGTATAACAAAGATAAAATGCGCTAATCACAAATTTAAAACAGAAAGGCAGTATACAGCGTGTGGTAACGGAATTTTGTAATTCTGTACTGAAAACAGAACATTTCTTATTATTTGTGATAAAGTGTTTTTAAAAGGTATATTTACAGGTTTTTGTTAATAAATAACAAGGCGACAAGAAGGCACCAGATATCGACAAGAAAGGCCAAATTATATAATATGGGCGTACAGAAATTCATGACATCACGGCACATAATGTTTGTGGACTCGAAGCTGTGAGGGTGGTTGACCGATGAGGAGTCGATTCCGCGGGCTATGGGAAATATCCAATAGAAGCCTGCCAGGATTCCTCACAGATGCCTGTGAGCCAATGTGCAGACAGAGACCTGAGTGGCAATGGACGCCCAGTGCGGAACTAGCAGATAACCCTGTGCAACAGATGGAGCGATTCAATTCCGTTCATTGAGTTATGGAGATATTGTTGTGAAAAGTTAATCAGTCAATATGGAGAAATTGATACGGTACTATGTAGTCGAGGTAGATTTGAAATATGGCGCTTAAGAACGAAATTATGTGAGTGTGGAATATTTTAAAATGTCACACCACAGGTCGAAAACAAGAACGTAGATATACAGGGTGACTATAATTAAAGATGCGATTTTAAAAAGCTGTAAAATAAGAACCACTGGTCAGAATGACCTGAAATTTGACATGAGTATACGTGAAGCAATGGAATTTTGTTTGGTGAAGGAAAATATACTTCAAAAATGTACCGATAGACGGCGCTGTATTTTCCATACACGGAGTGTTGTTAGCCGAAAGAAACCAATAGTCAACTGAAGAAAACGACAATTTAATCAACATCACTTAATTTAATAATTGATTGAAACGTCATGAAAACATGAAACAAACACCTAATACGCAAGAAATGTTCAATATGCTGTCCACCGTACTCGGCTGCGAGTTGGAAGCGCAAAACAGAATGTTCCACAACGGATCGGAGTGCATCAGAGTTGATGTTGTAGATGTGGTGCGTAATGCGTGCTTTTAAGTCAGCTAAGTTCGTCGAACATCCTGAGAGCAGTTAACGCACAGTCGCGGTTCTGGTAGAAAGGTTTTACGAGCAAAGCGCGATCCTTCAGTTATAGAGTCATGACAAGGCACTCAATAAGAATCCTCGTTTTTATCACAACTGTAATGTGCGGTGCGCATGCTTAATCTTAATTAGCATACCTCTAGATTAGAGGTGTGCTTCCACGCGCGACCTAGCGGCTAATTTTTTCGTTCTTCGTCAAGCAAATTCAATGTTGGATTCATATATTGCCATTTTTTGGTACATTTTTGAAGCAATTTTTTTTTCGCCAAACAACATCCCATTGCGTCACGTATACTCAGGTCAAATTTCAGGTCATTCTGACCAGTAGTTCTTGCTTTACAGCGTTTCAAAATCGCAACTTTGATTATAATCACCCTGTACATAAGAATCAACGCCGACTGATGTGCGTAAAAGAGTTAAGGTAATCCTATTTATTTTTATGTATGAGGAGATATAGTAAATCAGGCTCTGGGTCACTTAAAAAGAACCTGCATCCCACAAATCAACTCCCGACTACAATACTTTGCGAATTAGTAATATTAATCTATAATCAGTACTATGTCAAATAATTATATAAATCTAATTATAAGAATATTTAAATAGAAAATGTAGTAAAATTTTAATCTGAATCAAGATTTCTCTTCATTGCGCATGGTAAAATATTTCATTGAATGTATGTATGTTAATCAATTTTAATTTCAGTAAAACCGGACGACGAACAATGGTGGATTTTTGCGGCTGCAAACAATGTACATCATGGCTATACGACAACTTAATAAAATGTAATTAATTATAATTTGTTATTTACCCCACATGTGCAACTGCAAATTCTTTTAACGCTACATTATTATTTTCACTATTGTCAATTACTAAGATTTCGTGCTTCAGATTTTTAATTAATGTGGAGTTTTTTCCCAAGTTGTGTACAGTATAGCGTGTTCAAAATTAATAAATAGCATTCTATCGTAGTTTAGGGACGTCATTTCTTTTAAAGCGATACAACTTCTCCCTTTTTTTTACTAATCCACCTAATTTTGGTTGTCGAGGTGAAATACGACACTGCAACTTTAATGATGTGGTAATTGAAATTTGTTAATCACATTGATCTAAAAAGGCATTGACTAAACATTTGCTTTGTTATTGAGACAAAGTCCGCAATTACCCACCTATAAATTTCTTGTAGTACTTACAGCACATGAAAACTTGCTGAAACGCAGACATTTTGGTGTCTAAATGAGAAATCAAGAGCAATATTTAAAATTATCTATTTTTAAACAATTTTAAAGATTTAAATTCACTTAATCAAAATTGATGTTATATTCATTATATCAAGTTACTTTACAAAAATATTCATATCTTCACTTATTAACGTTTTAATTAAAATTTCGTGATAGGCTTCGTAATGACGCAATTTATGTAAAATAGCAGCAGTATTAGTAAGTTTATATCATCAATAAAATTCTTTCCGACTTCTTTTCCTCATAAAATAATTAATTTAAAATAGCACAAATACCTTTAACAAGAGTAAAATACTGGTAATTGATGTTGGTATCTCTTTACAATAATGCCAGATTGCTTTGTAAATTCTGAGACACATCGCTATTCAGTTATATATCTTTTAGCAATACATATCGTTTAAAAAACTTATCATATCAGAAATAATTTGCTTCTCGAAAAACACACTGATGCCACATATTGAGACTTAAACTCAAATTCCGTTTATGAACTACAGCAGTCGCGTTATTGAAATATTTGAAATAGTCTTAGCATATTGCTGCTCTTCTTCGAAAATCAGAATCCTAACGTAACAACTTCTCTTGGCAATGTTGTAAACGTGTAATATTCCCTTTCTTCCGAAATCTTTCGTCTCTTTCGCAAACCAGACGGGGCCATTGGATAATTTTTCCGTCTGGTTCTCAAAAGAAAATACTACGGTGAGGGCATTCTATTCCACGACGTGAGCAGTCGATGACGTGACGTAGGGATATCAGAATTTTGAAGTTCAAGAAGGGTTGCCTGATTTGACGATTTATCGCCAATTTGGGGACATTTTGACTTCTTCCCAAATGTTCAAAAAGGACTGCGAAATAACGATTAATCCAGGAGATATGGAGAACGCCAGAAGTTTCTATAGAGAGACTATAAAAGGACACTCCGTTGGAGTTCAGTTGACTTGATACGAACTACATTGAACTGTGATTTTTGTCAGTGATTTGAGAATAATAGCAGTTGTTTTTGAGAAATTACTTTTGTCAATGTTTTGAGATTAATGTCGGTTATTGTGTGAAAATAGTGAAGTATTTAAGTGTTTTCTTACTGTATACTACTCCTGTTTACGTTATGCTTGTGAATAAACGTGTTTAGTTATCCAGAAATTCGAACTCATTCTTGTATCCTGATAGCACGCCCACGAATCCAGAAGATACGCTGCAACAGTAACATCAGTAACTGCAGGCTTCGCCCTTCTTTATCGCCTTGAAAGTGCCTAAGTATTCAGTTGTCATTACACACCTGTTTTGAATCGGTCACTCAAACGTCTACAATAAACCTTTGGCTCAGTCGACTGGCCTAGGTCTTCAACACCTGTTTTGAGGATAGGTTGGGTTTCCTTCATCAATTCTAAAAAGACCAGTAAACCCAAATTCAAAAAGCAAAACAGGAAGATTTGACTCATTTTAACTTTTTACTTTCCTTATATACATAATGTATAAGGAAAGTATTGCGACGGGGTGGAAAATTCGAATTCGAGTTTTCGACGGGAGAGCACGTTTCAAGCATCCCTGATCACGAATCGAACATTTATGAGGTGATACCAGTGTCTGTGGGTGTGTATGTGTGTGTCAGTGAAACTGTGAAGACGATATCTCGCGAACGAATGGAGCGATTCGAATGAAATTTGGTACAAAAATCACAATCCGTGAATACTGAAAGCCTGTTGCTTTTAAACGCAATCGAATGTTCCGAACCCTCCTAAATTTTCGAGTGAAATTTTGAAAAAAAAACATCAAAAAATCAAAACCTTTAATAAAGTTACGCGAATAGACATTTCACATGTAATTTTTCCTTAGAAAACGATTGACATAAATTTTAGAACGCTAGCATGAACCGTTCTTGAGATATTGTACATTTTTCAAATAATTTTATAAAAAAATCCCATAAATTAAAAGAAATATATTAACTGTTGAGAAACATGTTCACTTTTCATATGTAGTATCATGCGATAAATTCGGTGACATCATTCTCGTGGATCTAGATCATTCCATTCATAAGAAAAGATACTTTGAGAAATACATTTGTATTTGAACGCCAGTAGTCATTTATCTGCTATAAGAATAACTTATTTGTCCGTCCATAACGCTTGGCGAGATTTTGGCGACGAATTTGGCGGAATGTCGCCAACTTGCCGACTTTTTTAAATGTTGCCAAATTAACGAAAATCTCGTCAAATTGGATAAAAACTACGCTAAATCGATGAAAATGACGACTAATTAACGAAAATTCAATATCTTGGAAAGAATATAAGTATCTGCTATAAGAATAACCCATTTTTTTTTCTGCTGTAAAAGTAGTAAATTCATTGCATTATATAAGGGAAGTCATGTGCTGCCCACATCAGATTTTTTAGTTAAGCAGTGGACATTTTAGGACATTGCAATATATAATTTCGCTTCTATTTTTATTCTATTTTCTTAAATCGCAAGAGAAAAGTATAAAATTTAATGTTAAAAAGATGAAGAGCACATTCACAAGCACTTTCATTCAGTTTCCCAGTAACCCCTTCAGATATCTACCTTCTTAATGAAAATATCATCTTCTAAAGTTTACGACAGAGCCGTAAGAAATGTTGAGAATAACTACGCCTCTTCAGTGAGCTCCGAAAACAGAAAGAATGTGGGTCGGAATCATTTGTTCACATTGTCACGGAACTTTAAACAGACAGTTTGAAATCAAGTCACTTTCAAAGGGCAATTGAGAAAAGCAGAAAACAAAACAAAAACTAAAATGAAGTAAGAAGGGCATTTTCTCTGAAGTATAAATCTATTGCGTATTTTCTAGTAAAGTATTTGGAGTTATTTTCTTTTCTTTTGATATAGATTTTACATAACAAGTACCTATGTTTATATATAAAAAATAATAATTGCATATGTAATCAAGCTGATGGATAAAGAAATTTTAAATAAGAGAACTTTTGAAAAAAAAAGCTTTGAATATACCGATTTTTCCCTGACTATTTTATTAACTTTACGTAGTATACGTTTGTAACGTCATTCAGCAACTTTGACAGACTCGGTCTCAGATTCCAGAGCACGTAGATAGTTAAAACACGCCAAACTGTTTTATCTGGCGGAACAGTTTTATTTATAAAATTTTCACGTTATTACTTTGCAGCGTTACATAATTTACACATGTCATATTTTACAAGATCGTTTTCGACTTCTGGAGCAGGTAGACAGCTGATACTCATGGAACAGCTGATGCTCACAGTTTCATCTCATGGAACATTTTTATTTATAATATTTTCACATCACTACGTTAGAGATTTACGAAATTTACATACGTCATATTTTGCGAGATCATTCTCGGCTTCTGGGGTATGTACACAGCTAATATTCGTCACAGAGTTTCATCTCGTGGTGCATTTTTATTTATAAAATTTTTCACGTCTTTACGTTGCAGCATTACGTAACTTACATACGTCATATTTTACGAGATAGTTCTAGGTTTCTTCTGGAGCATGTAGATGGCTGATACTCGTCACATAATTTCATCCCGCGGAACATTTTCATTTATTCAGTTTTCATTCATTGCTGCGTTGCAACGTTACGTCATTTACGTACGTCATAACAATGATTTCGTCTTTTTTACGCATTTTGCTTTGCGAATTACGGTTCGCTGTCTTTAGATGAAATGTTATCCTGGTTGTAATGCGTCGACCCATATATGTTTGAACGTAAATTGCGCAAAAAATTTAAAAAATAAAATTTAAAAAAAGTATAAGAAAATAAATTTTTCAACGTCCTCCCCTACACCACAGCACATGAAAAAGTTGAAAATAAACTTTAACCTGATGCGAATTTGAACCAGATTGGGAATGTAAGCAGATTCAGTTCTAAACAGTACTATATTATAAATCTTAACATTATCCAAAATTGATAATATACAAAAATTGTCGAAGAGGAATGAAGATGTAGGCAGATTCATCTCAAAACAATACTATAAAAATCTTATCACTATCTAAAATTTATATTATGATTTGATATTAATATTTGATCTAAAATTGATATTATGCATTGATATTAACATTTGGTCTAAAATTGAAATTATGCATTGATATTAGCATTTGATCTGAAATTGATGTTATGTATTGATATTAACATTTAATCTAAAATTGATATTATGCATTGGTATTAACATTTGATCTAAAATTGATATTATGCATTAATAATAACATTTGATCTAAAATTGATATTATGCTATTTTATCTGCCTGCACCCTCATTTCCCCTCGACAATTATACTCAATTTCAATTGTGAACAATGTAATGTGATTAAAATTTATATAATAAAATTTTAAATTGAATTTGCCTACACTCTCAATTTCATACAAATTTATGTGTGATTAAAATTTATTTTCTGCTTTTCCGTTCTCCACTGTTGTATTAAACTTGTATTGTAACTTGTTTGGATTTTTTTCGTAATTTACTTTCTACGTTTTTCAATGGATTTTACTTTGAAAATGAATTAAAAATCGTTAATCATCATCGTCATCGTTCTTGTGTAGAACATACCACATCATCATTAAAACATGGTTTGATTGATGGATTCTAACAATCAATTTTGGATGAGGTTTTGCATGAAAGGAACTTATTACAGATATTTTAAAAGATTTTTTGCTTACAACATTTTACATATTTAAAATCATAGAAATATCAGAATGCACATTACGTGGTATAACGAAAATGCATACCAATACCATTTGCATATCATCAAGCATTTGCATTTCATCAGATGGAAATCATGACTCCTAAAGCACATATCGTACAAAATATTATCTTATTTATGAATATAACCTTTTGTAATGTCTTCAAAAAAATTCATTTTATTGTCATGACATTTATTTTCGCACATTAGTACCTAAAACATATACAAAACAACTATTACAATAAACCTCACCATTTCATCTTTCAAAAACTCACATAATTTTTTCCTTTCGCTTACATCAAATATTTTTACATCATGTGCTCTGGCATGCTGCGGTATTTTATATTCCTAAAGAGATAAAACAGCCATTTTTTTGAAAGACGGCAAAGTTCAGCATTTACAAAAATGCTTTAGTGTGACTGGTGAAGTTACAGTAATCCGACAATGTGTTGAGTGCTGTTCTTCTCTTCTGTGCAAAAAATTATGTTGCAAACCGCTTTCTTCCCTGGAGCAGATATATTTTTCATTAAAGAAAAATAATCTACATTCTTCATCTACACAAAAACATGAAAAATGTCAAATTCTGTTATTTGCAATAAAAATAGCTGAAAAGATCTACTGAAGTATTTACAAATTCGAAAGAGCTATATCTATTTCAAACGAATAAATATATAATTTATTTCCCAAATTTATAATATATGCACACTGTTTTTATATTTAATCTTGACAATATGATGGTCCAATGCATATTGACAATTTTCATTACATAAACTATAGATAGTCGCACTCGTTTTATTGGCTCTCTCTAATTGACATAAATGATACATTTCTCAATATCAAATATTTTCTATCAATATAAACAATATAGAAAATTCTCTAAAACCGTTGTCTAAAATATTCTGAAAATAAAAATACTCCATTATAACTACAGTCGATTAAAAGTATCAAGAAATTTCAAAATAAAAACGAATAAATATAAAAACTTCGTTTGGGGGTGGGGTTGTAAAATGTTTTATTCATGAATCGCCATCAGCGTTCCCGGAAATATATAGTATTAATCATTTAAAGCTAAAAACATTTTAAAAAGTCAAACATCACATTTTTTCTGGTATCAATAATTTGCTGACGTCTATCTTTTGTTCTTATAACTCATTTAAAAAATACGATAAAATTTCAATCCATGAAATCAACTTTTCGCAAAAAAAAAAAAAAAAAGATACATTCAATAAAATTGTTGAGTATATTTGATACAAACGGAGATTAAACTTTTTTGTGTGATAGACTTCTGCGTAAATCGCAAAAAATAGCGTATTTCTCTTGTACTTTCAATTTAAAACTGCAATGTTATTTATCTTTCATTCATAAAAATATTTCCTATATATTTTTGTTCAGATACCAATTTCGTTCTATATCCTACGAAACTTTACGATGACTTTGGATTGAGAAACTGACATTTTCATGAAATAACTTTATATTAAAGTTAAAATAAAGCAATATGTAAAACCCTGAAAAGCATGCAATTTGGTCTTTATTTTTAACACCTTAAATTTAAATCTGTTAAAGAACGAATATAATATTGCTATTGTTTTACAATACCTTTTTCAGAAAAAAGGTAATTTTCTTCCAAGTATAAACTATCAAATTGCTTAAAAAGAAATATTTGAAATATAGAGAAGCTGTATTTAGTAATGAACAGATATGGCTAGCTTTCCCAGGAGAGTATATCTTTTGCAGATGATTTTCTAACAGAAAGTGCATTGAATTTACATTATATATTTCAAAAACTACGAATTCATGCAAGTGCAGTTCATCAAGGTCATCACTGCTGAGAATAAAACTCTGTTATCGCTGCATTAACTACTTTACGTCGTAAATCTGTAGAAGTTGAAATAAAATATTTGCTATCAGCATTATAAGAGAGCAGCCCAATCTGTTTCTATAGTGAATCAGCTACCTATTTCGAGATATGGAACATACGTTTATGCAATGAACAAACGTTGAAGTCCATGTATATTAGGACTTAAAACACTAGGAGATATTATTATTAGCCTGTTAAATCACTTTTTTTATTTTTTTGCTAGCCGCCTTGGGCGACCAGCCTGTTCGCTATACTTGAAAATTCTGACCGTGTAAAACTCGCTGGCGCGACCTACCAGAAAGGTGTAAGGTAACTATTTGGACGGCCAGGAAGTGCCACCTAATTTAAACCGGAACCCAGTGGGGGGGGGGCCATCCACAGGGACCGTACCCTCCTTCTCCTACCACCAATCTCTCGGAAGGACTTACGAACCCACATGTTTAACATGATCGTACTCCGCGTGAACACGGCGGCAGTTTTGGCTGTGGCAGGAATCGAACCCGGGCCTACCGAGTGCAATTCCCGCGCGCTAATATAAATTTTATAATGACCATAAAAAATTTTAATTTTAATTTGACCATATGCTAAGCTCTTAATTCCATCGTTTTATATATAACGTAATATCATTTAAAATATCCTCATTCCATCCTTCCATCATTTAAAATATCCATAAAATTTAAATATCCATTTGAAATATCCATAAATTAAAATATCCATTTAGAATGACCATATGCTAAACTCTTTATTCCATGATTTAAAATATCACGTAATTTTCTAACCCGTCTCCATGGAAACACGTGACGGCCCCGGCGGGAGAAAATAGGACCTTCCTCGAGAATTAGCCGAGAAATTTAAAATCATTACGTCTTTAAAATTCCGATCCTGCTGCCATTTTTAATTATTTCTTGACCAGATTGGGCTTGAAAGCCAGATCTTTGAGCTTTCTAAAAATGTAAATAATTAGTCGAAAATCTATATACTTTTCCTGATGTGAGGATTTAAAAACGAAAGTTCGTTTTTTTGCAGTGACTTTTGTTTTAAAATATTTACAAAATATTAAAATCTATCTTTGAGATTTGAAATTGATATATTTTTACTCGCAATTGTCTGCTCTTTCTGGTCGTGAGATTTGTTTTTTTCAACGACGTCTGGATGGTGGAGAAAAAAGGGGAAAAGTCGGTCGAAATCGTAGAAAACGTAAAATAACAAAATAAATAATTAAAATTTTAAAAATCGGTTTTGACGTGTCACCTTCCCACACCCCGGGTCTCCGATTGCCGAATTTCGTAGCTTTTCGACGCGCGGTCGCTGAACCTATAGTGTATAAGACAGACACACAGACAGACATTGCCTTTTATTATTTAAGATACGTATGGAAATTTTACACGTCTACAAATATTTTAAAATATTTTGAAGCAAAGACTACAAATTTAGTAAACTATATTTAAAAACACTATCAATGACGTACACGAAAATTTACATTTTCAAGTGCCAGTGTACTTTCAGACGTCATCACGTCCATTAACTGCAACAATGTTAATAAAATGATAGACATCAGCCCTTACACAGCCTGAAATCGCGAATAAGAAATTTGCATATTGAAAGTCAGATAAACCGATGCTAAAAATATCGTAAATTACAAGTACATAACAAATTCAAGCCGACAATACTACGCACTAGATTTTTTGAAAATCATATAAATGTTTAGCGCGCTTTGAGACGAGAATGAGACGCCAGGCGAAACTAAGAGTTTGAAGAGGATCAAAGTTACAAATAGATAAATATAAATGAAAAGGGATTCAAAAAGTAAAATATTACGGGGGTATAACGAAAATGTAAATTTTTGTGTATGTTATTGATGGCGTTTTTAAATACAGTTTACTAAATTTGTAGTTCTAGCAAGAAAATACTTCGTCTTATTTTATGAAGAAAATCTGAGGTTTGTAAAGTGATGATACGTTCATCGCTGACATAAAAAAAATCTGATGTGGGCAACACATGACTTTCCTTATATAATGCAATGAATTTACTACTTTTACAGTTAAGAAAAAAGTTATTCTTATAGTAGATACTTATATTCTTTCCAAGATATTGAATTTTCTTCAATTAGTCGTCATTTTCATTGATTTAGAGTTATTTTTTATCAATTTGGCGAGATTTTTGTTAATTTGGCAACATTTCAAAAAGTCGCCAAGTTGGCGACATTCCTCCAAATTGGTCGCCAAAATCTCGCCAAGCGTTAAGGACGGAGAAATAAGTTATTCTTACAGCAGATAAATGACTATTGGCGTTTATATGCAAAAGTATTACTCAAAGTATCTTTTTTCATGAATGGAACGAGCTAGATCCACGAGAATGATGTCACCAAATTTATCGTATGGTATTACATATGAAAAGTGAACATGTTTCTCAATAGGAAATATTTTTTTTTATTTTACATAACTTTTTGATAATTTTTTTGAAAAATATGCAATATCTCGAGAACGGTTCATGTTAGAGTTCTAAAATTTATGTTAATCGTTTTCTAATGAAAAATTACATAAGAAATGTTCATTTGTGTAACTTTATTAGCAGTTTTGATTTTTTGACGATTTTTTCAAAATTTCATTAGAAAATTTAGGGGGGGTTATGAACATTCGATTGCGTATAAAAGCCATAGACTTCCAGTGTTTATGGATTGTGATTTTTGTACCAAATTTCGTTCGAATCGGTCTATTCGTTCGTCAGTTATCGTCTCCACAGACTCACTGACACATACACACACACACAGAGACATCACTTCAAAAATGTTTGATTCGTGATCAGGGATGCTTGAAACGTGCTCTCCCGTCGAAAACTTGAATTCGAATTTTCGACCCCGTCACAATACTTTCCTTATACATTATTTATATAAGGAAAGTAATAAAGGTCACATATTTTATGTTTGCTTTTAGAATCATTTGTAATATAGGATGCATCAATTCTAGCAAGAACACAAACTCAAATTTCTTAATTTAATATATGAAGCCTTGACCACTTAAGCCCACTATGCTTTTATAGATTCCTGAGAAAAAGCTTTCACATATTTAAAATTTGTTTTTCCTTCAATCAATCTGTTCATTTGCTTTTATGTAAATCAGCAGGAAACAAAAATAAATTTAGTTGGATGTGCCTTCTACTTTTTACCCTTGTCCATTGTATAATGAAGCTATCTCAACACTGCATGCATAAATCCTGTCATTTACCAGCATCATTTGAAATATCGCCAAAATGAAAACAATTTTTAAACTTTTTTAGACTTTGATCAGAGCTCTTGGTGAATATAAGGCTTAGGTTTTACCGATGTTTTTACTTTAGACTTTCGAGTAACATTTAGTTAGATATTTAATATAATTATTGTCATCACAACTCTCACCAGTGTTATTTCTTTTTATGCATATTAAGCATTATAGAGAAGGTAAAAATTACACAATCTATATTTTATAAAGAGTCAAAAGAAATTTATGATATAAATATGCTTGTAAAGAAAATAAAAACTGGCTTAACTTAAAAGACTATCCTTTCCCACTGCTGATGAAGTTTCCATCAATTTCATCATCAGCTCGACCTTTTCAGTGTAAAGTATTGATAATTAGACTTTTCATGTATCTAGCTCAAAACAACGTTTAAGTTCTGAAAGAACATAAAATTGGACGAGAGTAATCGTTAAAGCAGCTTGATTACTGATTCTTCCGAGAACTGATAATTTAATACACTTTTCTCGAGAACTTTTAATCTGTCGTCTCTAACTTATAAAAGGCAATCTTCTGACCCTTCATGTTCGCTGAGAAAGATACAACATTGCAAGAACATTTCTAAGTTCCTTTATCTTTGGAAGGATTCTAATACTTTACCGTAAATGAACTAACTGGTACTTGAACATTTATAAAGAATGTTCTAGTAGAAATTATCATTAAGAAGCAATTACTGTTCTTGTATGTTATGAAGGAATAATATATACTTAAAGTATTGTTTCTTGGTGTATATGGTAAAAAATATGAACCCAGCTGTGCAGTAGAGTGAAGAAAATTATATTGTTAAATAAAGAATTTATGCTTCAATCGACAGCCTGCAGCTCTTGGATTGGGCTGAATCTTTTAGTGATCTAACGATCTTCAAATGCGAGCCACAGCTTAAAGTAGAAACACTACGAGCATAGTACATGCATACTTAAAGTTTCACCTCTTTACCGGCACCTATGGATGACAGTAAGAAATATGGATGACAGTAAGAAATATGGATGACAGTAAGTATAGTTTAGTCCAATTCTACTCACAGAAAGGCCCTTATGGGTAGAAAAATATCGTGCTTACGACTTGGGGCAATCTCTGGCTAAGAGGTAACTTGGGGGGGCTTTGTACTTTTAAACAGAAAGCTTAGATTTTTCTATTGTAATAAATATATCTTAAAATTGTTAGAGTGTACTGAAGACCAAGGATATTTCTTTCTCATTTAGTGAATTCAACTTTATTTAGTGAATTCTAATTTATTTACTTATTTTTACTCTGTATATTAAATTCAACTTTATTTAGTAAATAAGACTTTGTTTTAGTGAATTCTACATTTAAAGATTTCTACTTTACTCCATAAGCTTTACTATACACAATCCACTTATTGAAAACTCTCTCTATCGAGTTTTTATAATTAATTCTCTCGATTTTTACAACTTTTTTAAACGGAAGGTCATCATATTTGTATATATATTTTTTTCTAAATTAGGAACACATTCAAATTTAAATTAAAACTGTGATGCTGGAAAATAAAACGTAAATAAAACGTAGAAAACGTAAACGGAAAATACAACTTAGATTAATTAAATATGTTTCTTAAATATAACTGTAAGTTACATTTAATTAATCTTAGAACATGGTCGTACATCGTATATCGTAAAACACTGCGTTGTGCCTCTTTAGAAAACCCACCACATTATCTTTAGTGCGAGTCCTGGAATAAAATATTTATGAACATAATGCTACTCACAATCAACTGCACCATATTTTACTTTAAAATAACATTATTTATTACGAACATCCGCTTAATTATTAAATTAATTACAACAATACATCACATATTATTTGCGGAAGAGATTGGACATGTGAGACCAGCTAAGTTAATCTAAAAAATGGGATATGGCCTAATACAATTATGATATGTACACATACCTCCAATTTCTTTTTTATGCATTGTTACACAGCCTTCTGCCTGCATTGACACACAGTCTATTGACGGCATTAGCACACAGCCTTATGAAGGTACACAACTGTTGCCACCTCTTTTTACCTAAGGTCTGATACGCCTCTTTGATCATTGGTCGGCCTCAGGGCGCTGCGACATTCATGTTTCATATTGGTTACTCTTTTAACCAATCTCGTGGCTTCACTTTAGCCTCCTCTTTTTGTGGCCTATTGATCTCTCGGGTTTAGGTCGCTGTAAAACTGGCGTTATTCAGTCTGATGCCATTGTCTGATATTACAGACATCATAAATACTAAAATTAAACTATCTCCGTTAAATCTGGTCTCGCAAGAAACACTTATTGAATACATATATTCCCAGTGTATGTCCATTGTACTCGACTGAATTCAGAATTTCTGAAGTAAAAGTGAAACTTCTATGAGCACGATTCATCGCGAGAGCGTTGCCGTCGACTGTCAGATCCGAACGTCCTGAAGAGTGATCTCATCATGTTTTTCATTAGCTAGAGCGAGCACACTTTTTGAATTGTAGTCTATATGAGTTAGTTTGGATTGTAATCTACATGTAGTCTACATAGGTTAGTTCTTTTCTTATTTATTCCCAGTTTTTAAAATGTGTCTCTTAACAATCTCGTAGAATCGCATTTTGAAATCAGATTGGATTTTGAAATTATTGAAAACCCCCAAAATATTTCAGTAATCGTCTTGGGTGATCAGTAAAAATTTTAAACATTGGCTTGGGTGATCTGTAGAATAGCCCCTCCCCTTCTCATCTTGCTAAGTGTTAGTTGGCGCCAAACTTTCCAATTGCATTCGTTTCTCGTAGCCAAACCTTGTAACTTACGCATGTGCATGACATACAATCAGCACTCGGCTTTCATGGTTGCTGAGCATTTATAGGAATTAGGTATTTCTTCATGTTATTAGAGCGAGAACGTTTTTAAGATTGGAGTATACATAAAAGTCAATTTTTTTGATTTACTTATCCCGTGTTTTAAAACTCTATTTTGTATTTTCCAGTATTTTTAAAATGGGTCTCTTAAGAATCTCGTACAATCGTGATTTGATATTATATAAGATTTTGAAATTATTGAAGCAGCCCAAGATTTTCCAATAATCATTTTGGTTGATCGGTAAAATTTTTAAAAATCATTTTGAGTGATCGGTAGATTAGTTCCTTCCCTCATTAAAAGTATGCAGTCGCAGTTTCAACAGAAAAAATGTTATTAACACATGAGCACATCTATGTTGTAAAAATAGACTTTTTAGTACCTCAAAAAGATTACACTAATTTTTACTTGGCATTTGATTATATTTTTCCCTAAATATATAGTATCATTCGTAGTAGTAGCTATTCTCTTTCCCACTTAAGTTTCACTTCCACTGTAAGGTCCTCAGCACATGTATTTTATTAATGAAACATTTTGTTAAACGAACTGTAGATTAATCCTAAAAATCGTTCCCAAATGCACAGAATTTTAAAATTCGAAGTACAAACATTTGATTTAAAAATAATTTAATAACATTGCTTCAAATATTCGATATCTGTTGGAGTGCCATAAAAGCTAACGTGTTTTCAAAATTTATATGGCTAAAACTTTGTCAGTCTGACTGATCTTTGTGAATCAACTAACATAAATTACATTACAATATAGTCATGCGCTATCATCGTTTCCATGTTAGTTTTTCCAAGGATTTTATTTCAATCTCATTTAATAAATACTATGCTTCGTTTATCAACGCTTAATAAAAATTGTCATTGATTGATTTATAATGTATTTTACTAAGCCTAAATTATAGCTATTTATTAAAAGTTTGAATAAAAAACATTTAAAAATTTTAACTTTTTATTTTTTAAAAGAACAAAATTTCATACTTTAAATAAAACTTTTAACTCAATTCACGATAAAATATATCCATTCAAAATAATTTTAGTAATTTCCAAGTTTTCAAAAATTTCCCAACTGCGAATGAAGTTTTCATTAATAGAGACATGGAAAAGTTCATCCTTTTTAGTGTAGAAGAGTACTGACAATTAAACTTTCCATGTATGAACTTTGAAACTGATAGAACATTAAATTTAGAAAAGAGAATAAGTATCGTAAATGTCCGTCCTATTGATTTTGAATTGATAATTTGATACATGTTTGTCAAGAATCTAACTTTCGCCCATAAACAGGTACTTTGGTCTTGTTAAAAGTTTACGAAAATAGATACAAATTTGTTAGAACATTTTACAAAGTTTCGCAGTTTACTTTTTCTATGCCTTATTTGTAAAAATAGATTTGTCATTCTAAAATTTAAAGAATATTCTATGAGAATATAATTTACAAATTATTGAACAATTGTTGAAACATTTATTGAAGAATTAATACAATGAAGGTACTAGAAAAATGCAAGTGTATATTATAGTCACTTTAATATTTTGTCAGTTGATGTAATATTCTATAAAATAGTTAGTTTTATGTTTAATATATGAAAATGTAATAACGTAAATTTTGACTTGATGGAACCATATCTGTAATACAAGGTACCGTATGTTCCCTTGTTATGGAAATCCTTCCCATTTAATTTGTAAAACATAAATAGTACTTTTATATTCAAATAAGCGTTTTAAGTTGTTTTTGCTTTCAAAATTTGTTAATCATGTTTATCAAACCTGTTTATGTCCTTTTACATGTGTTAATAGCCATTGCATATTTTCTCTGTTTTTATTACACAATATGTATTTCGGATATATGTTTTATACATGAGTTTGTAACCAAATTCAAAAAAATTTAACGAAGTTAAGAACTTTAACATTATACACAGGTATTCAAAATAATCTTTACATACATAAAAATAATGATATTTCATGAAACGCCCAACCAATCTGATTTATTTTTGAGGGAAATAAGCAAAAGACAAACCTAATTATAATTATTCAATCCAGTTTGATCAATGAGACCAATTTGATTAATAAGAAAGGCCTTTATGCCGAAGAAGATAATGGTATCTGTTTCACTGACCTCATAACGAATAAGGACCAACCTGAATTGGGGCAGAGGACGTCACAAAGATGGAGTCAACAACAGTGTGGGCTGTGTTCTTTTTAGTGACGAGTCGAGGTTTAGTTTAGCTCATCGAGAAGGAATAGATAGAGCGAGCAAGACGTCACACCCGACAGCGTGGCCAAGATCACTGGGCAAAGATCACTGGTCGGTAAACCACGTGACTATTCTTTTTCTGAGTCACGTCGTCTGCTTGTTAGTGTATATTTGAATAAGAAAAAGCATATCTTTTTATTTTAACTAGCTATTTTCGCCCGGTTTTCATTGCTACAAAGTAAATCCCTTGAGATATTTTAAACCGGAACCTCGTTCGTTTTATATACCACAATTAATTTATTAAAAATGAAGGAACAGGCGTTAATTTAACAAATTCATAGCTGCACAATACTTTCTTTAGGAATTCTCGCAATTTGGCGTGCCATTACAGTCGCGTTTCGATTGCTGCAAAGTGTAATGTTCGAGAATTTTTTTAAATTAAGCTCTACACGTTTTATATACCGCAATTGATACATTTACTATCAATAAAGAAGAAATAATTTAATGTATTCAAATCTATAAACATGTACACATATTTATTAAGAAGTAGTATATTTTTATTGCAGCACACAATAATTGTTTACTAATTTGTACTAGATTTTCCGTATGGGTGTAGTGATTTATGTACAGTATTTTTGTTTGCGATAGAAAAAATATAAAATTAATTTACTTATCTACAAAAATGTACTATATTATTTAAAATACTGCCACTCATTTATTGAATAGGTAGTTATTTGTATGGTATTAAATGAACATCTGCATAAAAATTGCACATAATTATCTTACAGTATTAACCTTTGATGAGGATCCTTGTATTTTGCTTTCAAATCTCATTAATATTTAAGAGTTCGAGTCAAGATGAAATTCGTTGCAGCAAGTCCTTTTGAACTCTACATTTATGTGCGATAAAAGAAAATGCAAGGTTGAAGTTGGAAAACACTCATTGCATTGCAGATATTTCTCATTGCATTCCATGGACTAGTTTTGCACTACTTGTGCAAGTATGGGATAGACAATATCTGCAATGGTAACAAGAAAACTTTCTATATGCCATAATTTTGAAAACCTCTATGGAGACTGACAAATTCGGCTCTGCTACCTAGCCAGTGTTTTTAGCTCAGGCTGCAATGACCAAGTTCGTAGTCACAGAACTCACCTGTAGGGGCACTTCCAAAAATCAGGAAAACACTCCTATTCAAAAAACAGCATGTGGACACAATAAAATATATAATTAAATCTCAAAGATGCTTTTTCTGCAAGAATAGTTTAAGGCATAGGTGACAGGAAACATCAGTTCCACGCTGAAAATTTAATGTAGTAATAAGCAGTTTTACGAGTGCAACTATCCATCTCAAAAAAGAAAAAGTTGGAATAAACTAACTCCATAATAAAAATTCATACGAAATTATCTTTATAAGGCATTTCTCATAAATACGAAATTAAATTTTAATTATGTTGACTACTCTCGGTGATAAGATATGAGAAAAGTCTTTGTTGAAGTAAAAATGATGTTTCAGATCTTGCAATTCATTCAATTTTTTTTCTAAATATTAAAAAAAAATACAATAATAACACTAAATATATACATACTAAAAAGACGCATTTGTAAGTTTTTTCTTATTATCTGCTCATAGCTACATAACATAAAGAAATATTATGGAAGAAGAGAGAGGGAGTTAATTTCATAGTCTTTGGCCTAGGAATAAATAATTTCTTGAACCAATCCTGCCTTATATTTCCAGGTCTGCCAATTCAATAACCTATAAATCAAGGTAGTAGTTCTTTTCTTACGTTCCTAGTGTGTGATCATAAAACTAGAATTTATATTTTATAAAAGTAATCTCTCTGTATTAAAAAAAGTAGCTGGCGCTGCCGCCGCCGCAGCTGTTTGACAAATATATAGTTTCTCAAGATTCTTTGCTTCGTACCGCAAAAACTATTGCATATAAAAATATGAAATTTTGTACACTTGTAGAAAAAGGGAATGAAATAAATCGTTTTTTAATATATGTTGTAGTTTAAGAAATATATAATGTCAAAGTCAAAGACAAAATATTTGAGTCGCGAGTTCGCGTCCTGGATAGACTAACAATAACAAGAACACGAATTTTTTCAGGCAGGTACCTACATAGGTGAGTTTTTGCAGGACGGAGCCCATTTTTTTACTTTCGATGTAGTTTTTTGAGATATTTTACTTTTTATGCACTTCTAAAGTGAACTTTTTTTTTCGCATCGGCACTTCTAGTGATTTCTCTGTCTCGTACCGTAAAAACTATAGCATACAAAAATATGAAATTTGGTACATTTATAAAGAAATAATAAGGTAAAACGATGAAATAAACCATTTATCGATTTAAACTTTAGTTTGGCAAGAAATAGCTCGCGAAGCGAGCTTATGGTCAAGGAATTCAGTTTTTAGATTCCCAGGGCCAAGAAAACATCTGCTTTTCCCTCCGGTGGAAAATAGGCAGTGATAGAAAATATATTTTTGAAAGTAGAATTTTTATGAAAGATAGATATAAAGCGAGCTCTGCGAGCGCAGCGAGAAGGAGGCAAAGCCTCCCAAAGGGAGTTGCGCGAGCGTAGCGAGCAGGGGACAGAGCCTCCTAGTATTAAAAATAAAAACATGGGAATAATCAAAGGATATTCTAAGACATGTTAAAAACAAAGGTTTTTTGAGGAAAAGTTAATCTAAGCTTTTATCTCAGATATTTTAAAACTTGGAGAAAATTTCAGTTTTGATTTGCTACACAATAATGACTTTTTCATCTGCGAAATCAAAATACACACAAATACAATAAAATATATTTATTTTTACAATAAACGATAACAAAAACGATCTGTTAATTACATCATTGGCTTTAAAAAATACTTACAAAATATAATATGTTTCTGCATCAAATTGCAACATAATTATCTTTACAACTTTTCTTGGGTTTCCGAAAAAATGTTCGAAAGTTCAAAAAACTTCGTCTGGGTGACCTCCTCAAGAATCAGTAGCCTTCTAACGTTTATCAATTGAAATGATCGTGCCATGTACCACTTGATTGGCTCAATATCTTAATGAGATATCATTCCCACAGACTCACAGAAATCGTTGAATAAACCATAGATTCGAATTCAAGGATGTTTAAACTGTATTACATCATATTTTGATTCGATGTACCAAAATTTAAGAGAAATATTTTTTACGTTTATATATGGTATGCATTATTACTATTATTATGTTGTTGTTGTGGCTTATCCTCCGGCTGTCTGACGAAGTCAGACAAAATCCATTAGACCGTTGACCCTAAGGAAGTCGAGGACCAGAAGGGGGGAAGAGTATATGTCCTCTCTGGAAAGTCCCAGACAGTCCAGGATGTGTTCAGGAGAAGCCTGCTGAGCTTGACATTTAGAGCAGACTGCAACTATTATTATAAAAATGCATAAAATTATTATAAAAATGCTAAATAAGAACCAATTTAATGCTTTTTACTTATTGAAAAGTGTGAGAACTTTTAAGAAATTTTAAGTTGTCTGTGAACAAAGAACTTAGACGAGTGACAGCCAGTGTTGACAGTTTTGCTCGGAGAAGTTTACGACCCATAAATCCATGATATCTTCATCTCGAAAAATCACCATGGCAACATTAGGCGTAACCGATGATTCCGGGCAATACAAGCACAAACTCCCCCAAAGCTGGGGAGCCATTCAGGATGCATCCCAACATCACATAGAAAACAAAGCCAATGAGAGTCGGGGAAGGTATATTTCTCCGAAAAAAGATTCAATTAAATATATTTTACAGGGAGATTGTTACTAGAATTCAACAGAGATGCTAACTGGAAGTGGAGTGATGTAGTCGCAAAAGAGGACGACAGAAGTATAAATGGTGGCATGAGACGAAAAGGAAAATCTCCTAAATGAGTGAAAAACAGCCATGTATTGATACGATGTTGCTGCAATGAACGAGGTTCTTACCAACAATTAAAATATGACAAACGGTCGAGCTTAAAATATTTTCAATGTTCAGAGTTGACCACGGCCTGCATTAACCTCCTAAGTTTTTCCTAAATCCTTTGTTAAAGAATTAAGAATTTAAATCAACGAGTATTGTAAATTGATTAATTATTAAGGGTTCTAGTGATAATGTATGTTTCTTGAAGCGTAACATATATTTTCATATAATGCAAATACTGTTCATGCCCTGAGTAAGTCCCAGGAATAAAAGAGGGAGGAGTAGTAATTACTCAAGTGTAGGCTATGGGAATGGTAAGTAATTGCTGCACGATGCCTCTTCACAGGCAAGGTGGGACAGTTCGACGCCATGATTTGAATGAAACAAGACAGAAGTTGTAAATTTCATAATAGATGTAGTAAATGTCAAAGTGAAAGCTACAAATCTCTTGAAATTTATAGCTCCTGCCAAGGGTTAACTCCCTCCGGGATCCGGACGAGGCCTCCAGGCTGTGGGAATCCCTCCTGTCATCGAATATTATTGGAAAGCATATAAAATGAGCGTCACTACGCAATCCAATAATTTGGTCGGAATTGGAACCATCCATTTCTCACACATAAGTGATAGAACGAATGAGCGGACAAGAAAACTGTCCACCCCATTCTGTTACTCTCTCTTCAAAATCTGATGAGACTCGGCTTTAAAATGTAAAGTTGCACTCCATTCTGATCTCGTTAGAGAAGGTCTCCAAGTGTATATGCACGTGTTTTGAAGCCCGATTCGAAATGCATTTTGACGCATTTTAAGCACCGGTATCCGCTGCCACTCGATAGCGGCAGCCCTATGTATATAGTAAGGAGCCGAATTTTGCACCCTGCTGCGAGTATATATACTCAAGTGTAGCTCGTAGCCAGGCGCGACCATTCAGCAAATTATGTTTATGGCCGCTCTAAGCTAAATCGAGCTAGGGAGGAACCGGACCGAGTTTTGCAATATCATCGGGCAGTGGCGATCATCGGCCCAGCGAGGAATTAGCCCTTTTGATACGCAGTACCGCGCAGCTCTGGAAATAGACGGCAAAGTAGGGGCTACCCTTTGGAACCTTTAAACTACATCTAGGCAGTGACAACTTAGTGGACTGCAAGGACGGTAATCGACAGGTCAGTGTACATCTCACCTTACGGACGAGTACATGGACGGAGTGTTTGCGGGGTATCCATCCTGGGCCCTTATGCAGTGTACAACCCACGTCAGCTGAGTGCGTCAACAGTCATCGGTGCGGTATATGTTTGAGGCAAACAACTGCAAAGTAAATTCGGAATGCGATCCAACCGTCATCGGCCTGCACGTAGTTCCTATATCTCCAGGAAACGCTGGGCCAGCGGGAAATTGGGCGGTGGAGAGCATAACGTACAGTAATCCCCAATCCGTGAAATGATCCAGATGTCAACGATATCTCCATAAATCTTGTGTTCTAATGAACTGCGGTTTCCTCGACTACCCAAGCCCTCTTCTCTGTGAATTATCTATTTGGGATTTACAAGCCGTGTCATCTGTGTTGGAGGTATTGTATCTTTTAAGTTTCAATTGTGATGTAATGTGTAGTTATATATTAATCTAAATCTAACTATCAGTGTAATTTTAAGTTTTGGAAAATTTTCTGCACTACAGCAACTGGAATTTTAATTAATGAGAATTTGAAGTAGCAATTATCATAACTATCCCGTGTGGTTGAGTAATTTTTACATAAATACATTACTAATACTTACCCATAGTGTACCCCAGTTGAACCCGAAAGTACAGTTGTATCTGTAATGATCAAAGGACATTGCGTTTACACTAAAAGAAACAGTCGATTTGTGGCCACTAACACATTTATTAAACACATAAATTTTCAAGCATTAATAAAAAACACACAATACAATATACTTAAAAGTACCAAGCTTGACCTCATGGGTGCGTGGGATAGTTATAATGATTCCTACTTCGAATTTTTATTAATTAAAATCCGATCTGTCAATTAAAGAAAAATTTAGAAAGTTTAGAATTACACTGACACTTTGATTTAGATTAACACACAAATACATTACATCACAATTGAAATTTAAAGGACACAATACCTCAATACAGATGAAATGGCAGTAATCCTAAAGACAGATCCTTCATAGTCATATTGAAAAGGGCTTGGGTAGTCGAGAGATACACAGTTCATTGGGTACACGGTTTCTTACGAGATATCGCTGCAATCTGGATTCTGTCGCGGATTATCGCGGAGTTGGGGATCACAGCACACAATCTTCTCCACCGCCCAATTGCCGGTTGGTCCACCGATTCCTGGAGGTCCTGGAGCTACGTACAGATCGATGCCGGATGGGTCGCATCCCGAATAAACTTTGCGGTGTCTTGCCTCAGGCATGTCGCACCGATGACTGTTGACGCACTCAGCTGACGTGGTTTGTACGCTGCATAGGGGCCCAGGATTGATGCCCAGTAAACGCGCTGTCTGCGTACTCGTCCGTGGGGTGAGATAGACACTGAGCTGTCGATTATCGTCTTTGCAGTCCACACAGTTAGCAAGGCTTAAATACAGTTTAAAGGAGCCAAAGGGTAGTCCATACTACGCCGTCTATTTTCAGAGCTGTGCTAATAAAAGTGGCGAAGCCCTCGCTGCTTTCATGATAGCCACAGCCCGATGAATTCAAATCTCGATCTGGTTCTGCTCTCGCTCGATTTGGCTTAAAGCGGCCATAAACTTAATTTGCTGAATGGTTGAGACTGACTACGAGCTACACCTGAGTGTACGTGCGCGCAACGGGGTACAAAAGGCGTTGGTTCTTTGCTGTAAGCATAGGGCTGCCACTAAAGAGTGGCAGCGGACGCCGTGTCTAAAAATGCATCAACATGCATATCGGATCGTACTTCAAGAACAAGTGTACTTACACTTAGAGACCTATTCTAATGAGATCAAAAAGGAGTCTAATTTTACATTTTAAAGTCAAGTCCCTTCAAATTTTTAAGAGGGAGGAACACAATTGGGGTGGAAGTCAGCTCGTCCTCTCATTCGTTATTTCACTTATGTGTGACGAAAGGGCGGTTCTAATTCCGACCAAATTATTGGATTGTGTAATGACGCTCATTTTCTATGCGTCCCAATAGATATTGATGACCGGAGGGGTTCCCACAACCGGGAGGTTCCATCCGGGCCCAGGTGCGATCTAACACCTGACAGGGGGCTATAAATATCGAGAGATTTGTAGTTTTACAATTTGACATTTGCTACGGCATCTCTTTTATGAAGATTTTACAACTTCTGTCTTGTACCATTCAAACCATGGCGCCCAACTGTCCCATCTCGTCTGTGAGGAGCATCGTAGCAATAACTTACCATACACCTTACTTGCATTGAGTAATTGCTACTCTCCCTCCCTTTATTCCTGGGCTAACCCGGGCATGAACAGTATTTGCATTACAGTGCAAATAAATGTTGCAAATAAATGTTATGCTTCATCCATATTAATTACTATAACTATCCCGTACACCCCGAGGTCAAACTTGGTACTTTAAATGTGTAGTGTTTGTATTATTATTAATGTTTGATAATTTATGTGTTTAATAAATGTGTTAATGGACACAAATCAACTGATTCTTTTAGTACATACGCAATGCACTTCAGATCCCACTATACCATTTTCAGAGTCAACTGGGGGACACTATGGGTAAGTATTGGTGTTATATTTATGTAAATTTTGCTTCTCCACAGTATGTAATAATAATTGAGTGTGCATAAAATGGATATAATTTTAAAAATAAATTGTGTATTTAATGATCGATTGGTTGTTTTTTAGTTAAGGTGAGTCAGCTCCCACTTGTGAGGTAAATTTGGTGGGGTTATTGCGGCTACTACGCATATATACTCATGAAATAAAATTTACACGACATTTTGGTGCTTGACTACATTCTCTTAAGTAAATAATTTGTGCCATAAAAAGTGTCTATACCTCCGCGTTACACACACAAACTAATCATCTTTATTTCGATTAAGTAAAAATAAGAAAAGTTTTAAAGTTAAACTGTTTCACTTTTAGCAATACCGACAGTATTCTTTCAAAAGCATTAAGAAAATTTCACATGCCACAAATATTTAATCGCTTATTATTCAAGTAATTAATCATGATTTATAGACGGAAACGCTTTATTGTGCCAATCTCTAGCCTCACCTCAGTTCATTCAAAATTAATGAATGGAAATAAAATATCAAACAGAAAAATAATATTTTTAACTTAAAGGAAGAAAAAATTTCAAATAAAGTCTCTTCAAAGAATTTAATATTACTATCTTCTTTGAAGTATGATGGACTCAAAATAACTAAATGAATCTTTTTCAAAAAAACTATCCTTTGTCAGTTTTCTAAATGAAAATAACATACTGAGTCTGTTTGAAAGTGACAATTTAATTCCAGAGATTATTTAGTAAGAAAATAAGAGAAAAGACGGGACTTAAATTTACTTAGAGTACATAGTATACAAAAAGAGAAAGTAATAGAGTTTGATGCATTTGCATTTTTAGAGCATGTTGAATGCAAATTAACCATTTTTTTCCAGTACACAAAACTTATTGAGGACAAGTATTGTGATTTAGTCAAAAATCTGACATTCTGATTTGTAAGGATATGCACATTTTGATCATTCCAAAATAAGAATCAATCATTTCTCAATGATGTCTTGGACATGATATCTTTCGAAAAAATAAAATCAAATAAGCAATTAATCGAATTGATAAAATCGAACAAACGATTTGGTGCGATTTTTAATTAAGCATGTCAAAGACTAACACTTAAAAAAATAAAGATGAAACTTTTTAAGTTTCATTTTGTTTAACAATGGTGCTTAGCGTCGAAAATATAGTTGTCTCCATTGAAAAATGGTCCAGGTAAATTCTGTCATCTCGTGGTCAAGTTACAGGCTTTTATGTCCCAGATGGAGTCTTGATGGGGAGGGGGGAGGGTCTGAAAAACATTAAGCCTCCCATTTTGTCCACTCAAGGAGAAAACTCGAAAATCCGACTCCTATAGGTTCGGACAAGTATTCGATAAAATAAATGTGCAGAGATTCATCCAAGCCACTGGAGGGTTACTTATCCCTCCAGAGGTTCTGGAAAGAATTTTCAAAAGAACCAATGATCTCCACCACAGGGGCAGGGGATCGAAAATTCATCTACGTTAGGTTCCTTCCGATAGTGAATACTTTAAGTATACAAAATTCAGCCATCTACATCACCAGGAGACGTCTACATCACCAGGAGTTTCAGAAAAGATAATTCAAGCCCCTCCATCTTTTCTTCATCCCGGGGGGAATAAATCTTAAATTAGGCTCTGTTAGATTGTGTACCGTAATCGGTACTATAAGTGTGCAAATTTTCGGACTTAAGGTCACCAAGGTTTTTTGATTTTTTTTAGGAGGAAGGGGGTCTGAAAGGACAGAAACTATCTTAACTCTTTAGACAATACTACTCTGTAGGGATTCTAGACTAACTCTATAGTAATTATTGCAACCCTTTAATGACAGAGGCCAATTGATTTTTCATAGTGATTGAACCAAGAGAAAGTCCTAAATATTTAGAGCATTTATTTTCGTAAATTGAAACAAAAAACGTCATAAAAGCATAATTACGTATAAAAATGTCACGGAACTAAATATTTAATATGGGATTTATAATTTAAAATCGAATGCTATCATTTGTAAAATGCTAATACTAATACAAGAAATCTAATGTGGCCAGCACATGGCTTTCCTTATATAATGCAATGAATTTACTACTTTTACTGTTAAAAATGTTATTCTTATAGTAGATACTTATTATCTTTCCAAGCTAATGAATTTTCTTCAATTAGTCGTCATTTTCATTGATTTAGCGTCACTTTTATCCATTTGGCGACATTTTGTTTAATACGGCAACGTTTAAAAAGTCGCCAAGTTGCCGACATTTTCGACAAATTCGTCGCCAAAATCTCGCCAAGCGTTATGGATGGAGAAATAAGTTATTCTTACAGCAAATAAATGACTATTGGCGTTCAAATGCAAAATTATTACTCAAAGTATCTTTTCTCGTGAATGGAACGAGTTAGATCCACGAGAATGATATCATCAAATTTATCACATGATATTATATATGAAAAGTGAACATGTTTCTTAACAGTTAATACTTTTTTTATTTTACTTGATTTTTTGATAAATTTATTTGAAAAATGTGCAATATCTCGAGAACGGTTAATGCTAGCGTTCTACAGTTTATGACATAAGAAATATCTATTTCCGTAACTTTATTAAAGGTTTTGATTTCTTGATGATTTTTTCAAAATTTCACTCGAAAATTTAGGGGTTTTGAATATTCGAGTATGTTTAAAAACAATAGGCTAAATTATTCACGGATTTTGATTTTTGTACCAAATTTCATTCGAATCGCTCTATTCGTTCGTGAGATATCGTCTCAACAGACTCACTGACACACACACACACGCATACTTTCACACACACACACACACAGAGAGAGAGAGAGACATCACCTCAGAAATGTTTGATTCCTGATCAGGGATGATTGAAACTTGCTCTCCCGTCGAAAGCTCGAATTCGAATTTTCGACCCCGTCACAATACTTTCCTTATACATTATGTATATAAGGAAAGTAAAAATAATACAATTTACAGAAATAAAATATAGAATAAAGAATCAAATTTGAAAAGGTATTCCTATATTTTGTTATACGTCGTGGTTTCTATGTTTGTTTTTCACACCATTTTTATTATAAATAACATAAAAAATTTCTTGAAGAAAGTAAACATATATCAGATAGATGACGAAAAGTAAGGTCAATTAGATGTCATCTAACTGGCATGCCTGCTGACTTCAAGGAAATCTGTGTGTCATTTTTCACAAGCAGCAGTTTTATGTATAGTATTTAACATTTGTAGTTATATTCGCATTCCATTATAATTTCCAATCATATGCAAATTTTAATTATTTTGTGTGTAACCGCAGCGGTTATATATAATACCTCACGTTTGGTGCTTTTATATCTTATGAACTCTGGTGATGAACATAAAGAGCCAGAAAACGCTAAAGGCTATTTTAGTAACAGCGACGTCTGTAATGTAGCAATGAAGATAAATGCTAATGTTTTAAATGTTTGCGGAGTCCACTTCAATGGTAAGGGCTTGAATTTCGCCCCAGTAGCTCAACGGTAGAGCGTCGTCTAGCCAGTTCGGAGATCCAGGGTTCGATTTCCGGTTGAGGCAGCAAGGCTCTTTACAATGGCCCCCGAACAAATCAATCCTGTAAGTTAGTACAAAGATGTAGGAGGTCTTAAAGTGGCCCTAGTACGACTAGTACAAATTCAGTGGACTCCGGAAGATTAAGAGCCGATTTCAATGATTGAGAGGATAATGACAACGAAGGAAACTAACCTGGATCAGTAGCAGGAGGATAACCTGAGATAATAATAGCAGAATGTGGTCAGTCAGATTGTCATCAGTTACCCACCAATCTGACATTAGAAGGTGGAGAATGCAGAGTCTACTTCGACGATGAAAACTTACAATTTCGTCCCAGTAGCTCAACGGTAGAGCATCGGCTGGCCAGTTTAGAGATCCAGGATTCTATTCCAGGTTTGGGCAACAAGGCTCCTTACATGTTCTTGCGCTGAATATGTTAAGTGTATCTTGCGAATATGAGTCCTAATATACTCCGCCTCCTGCTCGCTCCGCCTACAAACCCCGCACCTCACTTCGCGAATCGGGGCTTCGCCCTTATTTGCTGGCGCTCGATGAGCTCGCGAAGCTCACTCCTTCATGCTACCTGTTATACAGACATAATACGCTCGTTGATGGCCCGTCCCTTGTCCCCTGGCATTTTTTAACCCCTGGAGCTCACTTCGCAAGCTCTTTCAACCATGTCGGTGCACATCATTCGAAGACTGTCAGTGATCATTCGAAGGCTCCGTCATTCGAAAACTGTCAGTGATCCGATGAAGACTTGTTTGCGGAGCTGCTGACATTCTTGTCTGTTCGTGTATGCACTTGCACCTAGTACATTAGATCATGTCAGAGGGAATAAAAGCAATTTTACGGATGGAAGTTTCCTATGCATCTCGTGATAAAAGTCTCTTTGAGGGACATAGAAAGGAGAAGGCTGCTACAGTTTCTGCGAATATTATGGATATCGCTATTGCTAATAGTGCTACCAAGACGGATTGGGCAGCAGTCATGGACAACTCTTATTTCGATGCTCTGAGTGCTGCATGCAAGCTGAAGCGCACATCTCTCAACTGTATTGTTGGTAACTATGCCGAAACTGTGTATATTCTGATAAAGTACTTCACCAGGGAACTTGGAACCTATATACCAGAGAAACAAGAGGGGATCAAGACCTTAATCTGAGGTATGAATTCTGGCTGTATTTCTATTTTTGAGAACCCCCAGTCTTAGGCATTTAGAATTCCTAACCTATTATGACAACATTTGCAAATTGTTAGCTTCCCATACCGGCAATTAGCAAAACCACCCGCACATTGTAGATTTCTTCTTAGAAAATCCCAATGCAAAGGTTGCCGAGGATGAAAATGTCATGGCCCCATCTAATCGTATAAAACGTGGTGGCAAGTATGCTGCTATAGCTGTCTCTTTTCCAGAAACTCCTCGTTCAAAACTCCTTCACCCTCTTCAGCAGGAAACTGTTGCAGATATGGACGCGAGTGTTGCGATCGAGGAAGTTACCCCCCCCCCCTCCTAAGTACAAGGCCAGATCTTCTTACATTGACTGTTACAACTGGAGAGAAGTGATAGGTGACATCAACCAGCTTACTTCCCACCCCATAGATGGCAAATTTACTCATAATTTAATTTAAATTATTCATGAAAATGCCGAGGATTGTAAAATAGTTCAGAATTATCTTAGGGAAAATAAAGTAAGCTTCCACTCCATCAATCTAAGGAAGGATAGGTCAAAGAAGGTACTTTTTGAGAGACTCCCTGTTGATACCAAAGGAGAAGAATTGAGAACCGCGATTACCGAGCTAGCATTTCGACAAATTAGAAATTCCCAATTGAGGAATCGTGAACCGCTGCCCATATTTTTTTGCCTGCCTCAAGTCATCGGAAGGATGGGCAGAGATTTATGCGACCGTTTTGATACTCAGGATGAAAGTTAATGTGTAAGCCTTAAGGCAAAAAAGCTTCAGACAGTGTTATAATTGTCAGTTTTTCAATCATTTGAGCAACTGCTGCGGTTGACAAACGAAGTGTCTTAAATGTTGAAAAAGTCATTCCACAAGGGAATGTAAGGAGACGAGGGATGCGAACTGATCGAAGAACACCCCCCACACACACTCACACACGCCGGTTTTACAACCATATTTTGGATCCTACGGTCTCCCGATATGAACTCTTTGCAGCACCTATGAGACGCAATGGAAACAAGATTAAATTGCTTGAATCCAGAACCGGCCAATACAACACAGTGCAATGTTTGTAAAGGCATTGTATATTCACTGTTCTTTTGATATAGATGGACTCTGAGGGTGAATCTATTCCACGCCAGCCATTTATTTGCTCATATCGTCGAATTCGTTAAGGAATCTCGGGTTGCTGCTGTCAGATCGTTTTACTGCACTCATCGTACATTAATCACGCAAAAAGGCAGAATGTCCAATTTCCAGCCCACACCACAAACTTCATTTGTCGAAGTTTGAGCTCAATTTTGATTCCACCAACTCAACATATGCATTTGTAGGCCCCGAGCCGGGTCGCAACATTTTTAATTCTCTAAGTGACCGGACTTTTTCATTTTGATAGGTCAGTACTTTCAATTCATCGGGCTCATCTCCTAGACAACATAAATTGTTGTCTTTCATCAACTGTTGTGCCCCCTCCTTTAAGCAGATTTAAGTGTTTGCCTCAAGCACCGCTGTAGAGAATGTACCGAACTGCTCACATCCTATTTTGCGGAAATATTAATGCCAGTATCAAGATTGCAATGTATTCTGATCATTTATGTTATGTATGGACAAATATTTCTTTCTGGAATAATAAATCATTGATCCAGTAAAACGTTTTCTTAAGGAAATGTCTAGTATCATATCTGTTCATTTAAAATTAATGCTACCAAATTAGAAATCAAAAATAAAAGAGTCGTTGAATTCCAAAAAAATTCAGATAAAAGCGCTTCAAAGTATTTGATATTTGACCCTCTTTTGAAGTATGATAAATTCAAAATAACTAATTGAAGTTTTCTAAAAAAATATGCTTTGTCAGCTTTCTAAATGAAAATAACATATTGAATCTGTTTGAAAGTGACAGCCTAATTCTAGAGATTTAGTAAAAAGATATAAAAAAGGACGAAAATGGCGGGTAATTTTCTTTTTTATATTCTGATCGCAAATAATGTAAGAAAGCTCTCTTAAAATATCAACTTAGGTATCATTTTAATCCTCGATATGGCTTACGAGCTTAATTACATCATACACTGCATTTAAACTGTTCAGTGGGAAAACTCTCTTAAAGCGTACTCTTAATAAATTCCAGATCAAAACATTTCACTCGTGAAGTTTTCAATTTTTAAAATAATATTTGTTAAAGACATATTAATTAGGGAAATTTTATGCGGTATCTTATCATAATTATGCGAATCGGGAAATAAAATTCCTTCGTGAGAAACAGCATAAGACAGCTCATTAAATACATCAACAAGTTTCAGATGCAAACGGGACCTCCTTCGCCAAGATAAATGAGACAGGAAGGTCAGACTAACAAAGGTTAAATTTACTAGAGTGTGGCTTAATTCAACTTTCTCATACCACAGATAATTTCTTTTTCCAAATTTTACAGAAAAAATTTGAAAAATCTGTATCCTAAATCCAAATGCTTACAACTATAACGTGTTACCCTTCACTTGAAAGGGCTTGAAAAACTCTTTCTAGTGATACCATACTTGATAATGTATCCCCGGGGGAGTAACTTTCCCCCCAAGGGGTGCTAATAGCGTCACTAACAGAAAAATGTGTATCACGGGCTATTTTTCACAATGATTGAAACTAGTATTAAGTCTCGTCATCATTGACCCATAAATAAACACTTTTATGTGCATGATTACGTCGGATTTTTGTTGGATATCTGTGATGAATCGCCGATTGAGCGATAAAAGACTTTCATGACTTTCACTTTCTCGCCAACCTCCTGCAACCCTTCATCTTCACACTTCATTCTTCTCACAGCCTCTAAGGTTAATAGTCGAACTCCTGCAAGAAAATCTATGTATATAATATCCTCTGTATATAATATGTTGTAAAGTAATAATGTATAGTTAAAATATAATTTAAAATTATTATAGTAGTAGTCATTCGTGCTGCAAATTCTGTCATCTTTATTAAGTAAATTAAACGCTCAAGAAAAGAGGCGCTACCGGTAAAAAGATGTAATAAAGGTAAGTGATTTTTATTTCACTACCTTCTCTTAAATAACTTTATATATATATTTAAATTAAAAAACCAAGAATTTTGTCCTATGTTGGCATGTTAAAATATATAAAATTTTGAATACATTTAAGTTTTCGCTCGATGTAAAAAAATTCTATGTAGTTCTAGATTTCTTGATAACAAAACCGGATATAAAGGTTTGTGAAAATCCATTGATATTTGTGACTTCTATCATGTGCGCAAGAAATCGACCACAGACATCAGACAGACAAACGGACTGACGACCAGACGTGAAAAGAATACTTTCTCAATAAATGAAAAGGTAAAAAATATGTGTCTAAAAAACATCGACTTATAATTCTACGTTTTATATAAAATGTATTATTATATCAAACTGATATGCACTTATATCAAAATTATATATAATTGTATAAGAAATACATATAGTGAATTATGTATTAAATTTATTATTACATCAAGATTAAGTCAAAATGATTGTAATTTGACTTTGCTGCAGTGACTTCTATGTCAATTATACTGACAAAGAAGGCTCTATATTATATTTGAAACCAATTAATACATCAAAATTCTGTCCTATGTTGTTACTAATAAAGAAATTTTATTTTCTGATTATTAAAAACAGCAATTTGGGCGAATTTTTATGCTTGATACAAAATTTAAGAAGGGTTCAAAAGTAACCTAAAAAATCTGATATGGACAACACATGATTTTCCTTATATAATGCAATGAATTTACTACTTTTACAGTAAAAAAATAGGTTTTTCTTATAGTAGATACTTATATTCTTTCCAAGACATTGAATTATCGACAATTAGTCGTCATTTTCATTGATTTAGCGTCATTTTTATCCATTTGGCGAGATTTTCGTTAATTTGGTAACATTTCAAAGCCAAATTCGTCCCCAAAATATCGCCAAGCGTTATGGATGGAGAAATAAGTTCGAGAACTGTTCATTCTGGCGTTCTAAAGTTTATGTCAATCGTTTTCGAAGGAGAAATTACATAAGAAATGTCTATTTGCGTAACTTTATTAAAGGATTTGATTTTTTGATGATTTTTTCAAAATTTCACACAAAAATTAAGGGGGGTTCTGGTTATTCGATAACATTTAAAAACATTAGGCTTCCAGTATTCACGGATTGTGAATTTTGTACTAAATTTCATTCGAATCGCTCCATTTGTTCATGAGATATCGTCTCCACAGACTCACACGCACACACATGACACACACATACACACACAGACATCACCTCAAAAATGTTTGATTTGTGATCACGGATACTTGAAACGTGCTCTCCTATCGAAAACTCGAATTCGAATTTTCGACCCGGTCACAATACTTTCCTTATACATTATGTATATAAGGAAACTAGTTAGCAATTCGACAGAAATAAGCGTCTTTCAGTGACACAGAATTATTTTAAACATTTACAATGAATAATTAATGTATAACAAACATTATTGTGGAAATTATTTGATATAAATTTAATTTTAATGGTAAAAGTATTATTATGTGGTGCTAAATAATTATTGCTCTATATACTGAAATTGTTGTCCACATTCCAGAAGTGTGTTGTGTCTAACACACCTATTTAGTGCTGCATATCGAACACTCGAATACTCCTCTGGAAGAGAATTTCATTCCTATAGCTGTCGTCAATTACGCTTAATTCAATTTAACTTATTTATTATTTATACTTAATTTTTACATCTTTAATGAATTCATAGTTTGGTGACATGGACAGGATATAAAGATGTGATACCGACGAGGAAATTATTATTCATTTTGTTTAGTTCATTAAATACATCATAATATTAGATTCAATAAAATGACACTTTACCACATATGCCCCAGCGGTAAAGCAGCATCTTTCAAAAATAATAAGCTATTTCAGGTCTGTTGATAGTCGAACTTTCTATCACGGACGACACTTGACGTCTTCTTGCACACACAGTCTTATTTCATAATTAATCTCGACGGTGTGCAGCGATCATCATTTTCTATGCACACCTTCTTCTTCTTCTTCTTCTTCGGTCCAGACCGTCCGACGTACCAGAACGTATAAGGCATCTGTTTGGACGACCGGGAAGTGACATCCAATTTAGGCTGGAACCCAGTGAGGGTAGCATCCGACCATATTCTCCTTTCCCTGCCACCAACCTCTCGGAAGAACTATTTAACGTGCCCTTCCTCCTCCGCGTAAACACTGAGACAGTTTGGGATCGGGGGAAATTGAACTTGTTCGAGTGCAATCCCCGCGCGTTAACCACTGGGCTGTTCCACTCCTTCTCTTCCCACCTGCACCACCTCTGTGTGTTGAATTTTTCCCGGGCTTCATTAGCTTTATCTACCTTGCTACAGGGCGAGAGATGGTCGGACATGGCCCGTCATCGACTCCGGTTGACCATTCATCTCTTTATGCAATATCATACCATCTGCTTGAGAGCATTACTATCTGGGATAGTAGTTCCACCTGACTATCGTTAAGTCGTAAATATTAATGTTTTATGATGTCACAACTAATGATGATTTGCCACCAATTTCGTTGATTAATTTTGAATCTTTTAATAGCACACCACACATTGTAGGTAATTTGTCCATATTTTAAAAAATCTGATGTGGGCAACACATGACTTTCCTTATATAATGTAATGAATTTACTACTTTTACAGTAAAAAAATAGGTTTTTCTTATAGTAGATACTAATATTCTTTCCAAGACATTAAATTTTCAACAATTAGTCGTCATTTTCATTGATTTAGCGTCATTTTTATCAATTTGGCGAGATTTTCGTTAATTAGGCAACATTTCAAAAAGTCGCTAAGTTGGCGACATTCCGCCAAATTCGTCGCCAAAATCTCGCCAAGTGTTATGCACTAAGAAATAAGTTATTCTTACAGCAGATAAATGACTATTGGCGTTCAGATACAAATGTATTACTCAAAGTATCTTTTTTCATGAATGGAACGAGCTAGATCTACGAGAATGATGTCACCCAACTTATCGCATGGTATTACATATGAAAAGTGAACATGTTTATCAATAGGAAATATTTTTTTTATATAACTTTTTGATATTTTTTTTAAATGTACAATATCTCGAGAACGGCTCGTGTTAGCGTTCTAAAATTTATGTCAATCGTTTTCTAATGAAAAATTACATAAGAAATGTCTATTTGCGTAACTTTATTAGTGGTTTTGATTTTTTGACGATTTTTTCAAAATTTCATTCGAAAATTTAGGGGGGTTCTGAACATTCGATTGCGTATAAAAACAATAGGCTTCCAGTGTTTACAGATTGTGATTTTTGTACCAAATTCGGTTCAAATCGGTCCATTCGTTCGTCAGTTATCGTCTCCACAGACCCACTGACACACACCCACACACACACATACTTTCACACACACACACACTCACACACACACACACAGACATCACTTCAAAAATGTTTGATTCGTGATTAGGGATGCTTGAAACGTGCTCTCCCGTCGAAAACTCGAATTCGAATTTTCGACCCCGTCACAATACTTTCCTTATATGTATATAAGGAAAGTAAAAATTCATGTTTGGGTATCGCACTTCATAATACAGGGTCTTTCAAAAGTCCGTATAAATTTTAAAAATTTAATAAAAGCCGAAAAATCATCACATTGAGGTATGGTTTGTACCATAAGTATTGAGAGGACGGGGATTTTTTTTTTTTTTTGACGTGAAAAAATTGTGTAGTTTAAAAAATCACCTATAGGTGGCGCTTACCTGAATACATCTTCCAGAAGTATGCAAATGAGGCTGTTATAAAAGACCTGTAGTGTTCTGTAGATTCTTCATTTGATTCATTAGTAAAAGGTGCAAAGAAGACGTTTTTGCTAGAATGTTAACTATGATCGAGAAAGTTACGAAAAGTTAGTGAAACTGTATTACGTGAGCGAAGAATCAGCATCAGATGCTTTGCGAAAATTTCGATTTAGGAAAAATCTAAAAAAAGGAAAATGTCCCATCACCTGTTCAAAGTTACTTAGACTTGTCACATGATTTAACACGTACAGTAAGTTATTTTCTTTGTCTTTCCAATGCGTTCAGCGCCATCTATAGGCGATTTTTTAAACTACAAAATTTTTTCACGTCAAAAAAAAAACGCCCCGTCCCAGCAATACTTATGGTACAAACCGTACCTCTATGCGATGATTTTTCGATTTTTAATGAATTTTTAAAGTTTATACGGACTTTTGAAAGACCCTGTATATAAAATTAACAGTATGTCTGTATATTCTATATATCTTTCCCCACTTTTTTCAATCTTTTCAAAAATATACGGTTATCATGCGATTTTTGAAAAAAGTAACAGTTACTTGTGTAATCCAAATACAAACGGTTTGAATTCCTTTAAAAAAAATTCCATAACATACACCTAGTATGTTCGAAAATAAAAGATTTCTTAAACATAGACTGCAAAATATTCATAAAATTTTTGAAACGCTTTTTACTTTCCTTATATACATATAATGTATAAGAAAAGTATTATGACGGGGTCGAAAATTCGAATTCGAGTTTTTCACGGCAGAGCACGTTTCAAGCATCCCTGATGACGAATCGAACATTTTTGAAGTGATGTCTGTGTGTCACACACAACCACACACACACACACACTCGTCTCTGGAGACGTCGTCTGGAGACGATATCTCATGAACAAATGGAGCGATTCAAATAGAATTTGGTACAAAAATTGCAATCCATGAATACTGGAAGTCTATTGTTTTTAAACAAAATCGAATGCCCACAGTCCAGAAACCCCATAAATTTTTGAATGAAATTTTGAAAAATTCATCAAAAAATCAAAACCTTTAATAGAGTTACGCAAATAGACATTTCTTATGTAATTTTTTCAAAGAAAATGATTGACATAAACTTTAGAACGCTAGCATGAACCATTCTCGAGATATTGCACATTTTTCAAATAAATTCATAAAAAAATCCCATTAATTAAAAAAATATATTAACTGTTGAGAAATATGTTCACTTTTCATATGTAATATCATGCAATAAATTTGGTGGCATCATTCTTGTGGATCTAGCTCGTTCCATTCACGAGAAAAGTTACTTTGAGTAATGATTTTGTATTTGAACGGTAATATGCTGTAAGAATAACTTATTTCTCTGTCCATAACGCTTAGCGAGATTTTGGCGACGAGTTTGATGGAATGTCGCCAACTTGGCGACTTTTTAAATGTTGCCAAATTAACGAAAATCTTGCCAAATGGATAAAAATGACGCTAAATCAATCAAAATGACGACTAATTGACCAAATGTCAATATCTTGGAAGAATATGAGTATCCACTATAAGAATAACCTATTTTCTTTTACTGTTAAAGTAGTAAATTCATTGCATTATATAAGAAAAGTCATGTGCTGCCCACATCAGATTTATTTTTATACAAAAATACATAAATTTAATGCAAATCATCAAATTTTTATTGAAAAGAACGTCGAATTCGGCAAATGGTAGGGATCCTTGTAAGAATTTTTTTTTTTCGCGGTTAGTAGTATATTTTCTACGGATTTGAAGTGAAAAAACAGTCTCAACTACATATTAAGGTTTATAACAAAACTCAATAAGCATGCTAGGATTTTTTGCATTCAATGTAAGAAAAAAATGGCGACCGCGGAAACGAAACTCAACGATTTTTTGTTCAAAAATCCTTTTGTATTTTGCTATTACATTAATTTCCTTTAATAAATATGATACTGAAGAATTTATAAGTATACAAATTTTCGCTGAATATACTACAAAATTTCATTCTCACTGCACTTATCTATTCACAACGGGCTCAGGACGCCAACGCCAAAAATTAGGCCTGGCTGAAGAGTTTGTAATAAACCTCTGCAGTACATATAAAAGAATCAATCTGCACAAAATCATCTTACCAATTATTGACGCATATACTTTCTACTTGTAAATTAAGCAAACTTAATCAGTAACTTAAACCAGTAATAAAATTAGCCAGTAACTTATATGAGCACATATTACTTTTCCAGGTACTCTCCATACATGTCCATGCACTTATTCCATCAATACACCAAGGCATAGAGCTAATACACTAAGGCATAGAACTAATACACCAAGGAAGAGACTGAAATCGTTAGGTGCCAAATCAGGGTTTAAAGCTAGGTGTTCAAGCACCGCCCAATGGAATAGTTCGCTCATTACAGTTGGCAGTGTGTGGCCTCGCTGTATCACGCAGCATATGCATTAACTAGTTAACAATGACTTTCAGCTAGTGTTATACCGTGAACTCTTTCTTTCTTTTGTCCCAGACCACCCTATTTTCCCGAAACTCTAAGGTATTTGTTTGGACAAGCGGGACAGTGCCACCCAAAATTCAAACCAGAACCTTGTGGGGGCGACATCCACAGGAACCGTACTCTTCTCCTCTGGACTTTTAGACCCACAAATTTTAAGGTGCCTGTACTCCGTATGAACACAGGGATAATTTGGTTTGCGCCGGGAATCGAACTCGAGTGCAATCCCCGTGCCATAACCACTGGGCTATCTCGCCCGTTGTATCATGAACTAGAAGAAATCTTATCACCCAACGCATCTCAAAGTTTTACCACATTTTCAAAAGTTCCGCCATTTTTAAATGTTTGTTAAAGAATGTGCCTGATATGTTCTGCCCTTTTGTGGCAAGGAAATCAAACGAAAATCTGAGTAACCCAGACTATTGAGGTGTATCAATCTAATACTGAATTTCATGCGTGTGACAGGATACTTTGTTACCTACCTTAATGAAACGTCCTTGTACATTGCAGCCACTATAGAAATCGCAAGAGGGGCTTCTTTTATAAAAGAGTTTCACACATGACCCAGACCGGCCACACAGAAAGCTACCATTAGCCTTTGGGTTAGTCGTGTGGTCTGGATTTTCTACACATGACCCAGACCGGCCGACCAAATTGCTGCTCATGTCCTTGTTGACGAGTCGGTCGGTCTGCGTCTTCAACACATGACCCAGAAGGGGTGCGGTAGCCCATTAGTTAGCGCGCTGGAGTTGCACTCGGTAGGCCCGGGTTCGATTCCAGCCACTGCCAAAACTGCCGCCGTGTTCATGCGGAGTACGATCACGTTAAACATGTGGGTCCGAAAGTCCTTTCGAGAAGTTGGTGGTAGGGGAAGGAAAGTACGATCACTGTGGATGCCTCCCCCACTGAGTTCCGGTCTAAATTGGGTGGCACTTCCCGACCGTCCAAACAGTTACCTTACACCTTTCTGGTAGGTCGGACGGTCTGGGTTTCAACAACAACACATGACCCAGAAACAGTTACCTTACACCTTTCTGGTAGGTCGGACGGTCTGGGTCTCAACAACAACACATGACCCAGAAAGAAAAACATTTCCACACGCAAAACTGCAAGGTTAAAACCAAGGAATAAAGCAAAGTAGCTAATAAAGTAAATGGCATTAAAAATGTGGATGATATTTTACTAACTGAAGAACTAAAGTATTGAAGTAACTGCATGACTCCTCCACACACCCCCCCCCGCCCCCAAATAGCTATATGAAGATTTGTACATTGAATGAATATACGTGATACGAAATATTTGTGATACGAAATACGAACATTCTGTAGAAGGTTAATGGTTGACAATGGTCAATGGTTGACAATGGATATATATATATATATATATATATATATATATATATATATATATATATATATATATATATATATATATATATATATATATATATATACATATATATATATATATATATATATATATATATATATATATATATATATATATACATATATATATATATATATATATATAAATATATATATATATATATATATATATATATATATATATATATATATATATATATACATATATATATAAATAATAATTGAAATATTTTAATCGAAAACTATGCATAAACTACTGTATGTACAAAAAATCCCATCTTTAGCATATCTGTTACAAATGAGTAACTACAGACCATGACTAAGCATAAAGATAGAAGGTAACATATCGCTACAATGGAAAGGGGGATGAGAAGAATATTAGGATACAAAAATCACAATTAAAAAGTATATATATAAATATAAATAAAAACGAAAAAGAAAACACGGCAAAAATGAGAAAAGGCAATAATAATTAGCTCAAGATAAAAGATTAAGACATAGAGAACAATCAATTGAAACTACACAAAAAATGGCGGTTAGTTCGAAATTGCATTCTCATCAGGACAGCCATACAATTCGAAGTAAAACCGATAGAATAGCCAGTTTCTGACAATGGCGATAGTATTTAAATATAGACACCATTGGAACTGTCTACTGGCTAGTGGAAGGAGAAAAATAAATCAATTGAATTACTAATCAGAAAAATAATACCTCCTCGAACTGAAATATTAACTCACAGGCATTGCAAACACGTGTAGGTTGAACAAGCGACTGAGCATTACTTCTCACTTCGTCAATGCGAGTGGGCACCGGAATGAATACATTTGAACGATACATAATATGTATGGAGACTTTCAAAAATAGTAATCAGTATAGGACTCAGGATAAGTGGAAAATAGTCATTCGAAAATAGTAAACAGTATTAGACTCAGGCCATGTGGTAAGTTAGGTGATAGAAATGGGTGAATTCTCAAAAATGAGTTATCCAATCAAAGATAAATAATGCATGTGTAATATTATTACGTGATATATTTGAAATTATAAATAATATTATTTACAAATACTTCCGGATATTGGTAATTTTGACAACTGCGTTTAAGATTATTGATGTGGAGAAAGTGAAACCGAGGATCAGAAAGTCGATGTATTCGAAATAGCTGGTTTAAAATGTTTCTAAACAATTGAATAGAATTACAAGATTGATATGATAGCAGTTTTATGATAGTGAAGTTGTAAGAATCTTTTTTATCATATAGATTGGTGATAACATGATTATTGAGGATATCTAAATTTAGGTCTAAAAAATTTACAGTTTGACTAACGCTAGGCTCATTAGGAATTAATTCTAGGTTAGATGGGTAAAAATCAATATTAATGAGATAGGAATCATCAATGATAATACAAATTAAGTCATCAACATATTTATACATAATATATGAATTAGAGTTAAAATGACATTCATAATAATAAAGATATAAGTTAGCGAGAATGCTACTACTACAGCCACCTTGCGGTACACCAGATGTTTGTAAATAAATGTTATCACCATGGATAATATAATTGTTGTATAACACAAAGTGCAAGAGCATAGGAAAGTTTTTGACATTAAATGCAACATGATTGGAAGATATATAGTCATGATAACGAGAGATAATAACTTTATATAAATCTTTAATGTCAATATTATTAAAAAGGTCTTTAAAATCAAAGGTTTGGAATCCAAGAATTTGTGGAAGCTTGCTAAGGTGATTAACTAAATCAAAACTATTGTTCAAAATGAAATATTCTGAATTCCTAAATTTAAGAGATTCATTAATTCTATTTAAACAGTTAAGCAAGTTCTTTCTAGCTGTAGTGGTAAAGGTATTATGTCCACAAGTGACCGTTCTAAAACTGAGAGGTGATTTGTGGAATTTAGGAACCAAAGTAACATAAGGAAATTTAAAAAACTTACAATTAATATTTAATTGTGTATATAATTTTAGCATTTTAGTTTTGATTTTGATAGACTGATTATTAATGGGTTTAAAAATTTGATTACTTTTTAAGTAATTCTTTAACAGAGAAACATAATTTTTTTTACTGATGATGGCATAATTATTAGAAGCTTTATCTACATAAGTTATGACAAAATGTTGTTGTAGTTCTTTAATAGCAGATAGGAGTTGTTTATAAGGATACCTAGGCTTCGTTAATTTAATGTTTATAATAACATTTTTAAGTAGATGTAAGGTAGTATACTTCCATAGATGGAATGCTTTAATAAGAATGGAGTGTGAACAAGCAAGTTGATATATGAATTTATCAAAATAAAAAGATATAGACTGAAGAAGCTGTTTAGGGTGATGGCAGAATGGAACGCGAAATTTAGACCCTTTATTCATAATTTCCCTAAGTATATCATCCCGAACTATACTGAGATCCCCAGTAATAATGTGTCCATGAGAGGAGTTGACATAAGGGGTTAGATTTTTATCGCTGCATACACATGATATAAGGTCATCGGAGTTTAATGTCATGGAAACTACATTATAATTGCAAATAGTTCTACCAATTGGTAACTTATATTTGAATGATCTTTGAATTTTGATATCATTTACTGGTAACAAGTGCTGATGTTTTGCAAATAAATTATTGAAGTTAAGAGAATTAAGAATAAGGTGTTTAAAAGAAATTACACAGTAAGCTATTTTAGTATGTGGATTTGGTGAATGGAGTAGGTGGTAATTTAAGAAATTTGTACGTGAAAGAAGCAAATCATAAAATAAATGTTTAAAATGCTCATTAGTTAATTTTAATTTTAAAAAATTAGTATAAAAAATACTTAATTTGCATTTTCTGACTTTATATAACCAAGTTCTAGCAGGTAGAAAATTGAAATTTTGAGAATAATTATATCGTAATTTCAAAATGTCTGCATTGTAATCAATAGTTTTACTTAAGTTACTTTTTCCTTTGCCACGCTTATATCGCTTTTTACTAGGAGTTGATGACTTTGAATACTGAAAAAGATGTTTATATACTGAAGATTTATTAGAATTGTATTCAAAACCATTGTTAACAACATTATTATTATTATAAATTTGATTTAAGCCACAGGGGAAGAGAGTTATGTATATATATATATATATATATATATATATATATATATATATATATATATATATATATATATATATATATATATATATATATATATATATATATATATATATATATATATATATATATATATATATATATATATATATATATATATATATTATGAATACGAATTGAAATTTTTCATCTTTGACATTTTTATCAGACAGTATGCTACACACATACTATGAAAAAACAAAATATATTTTTTATAGGATCCAGTCCGTGTCTATTGCAAGTGCATCGACTATAATTTATGCCAATTAATAATTCAAAGAATAGCGAAAGTAAAATGTGAAATATTTCGCTGAAAGACGAAAAGTAAAACTTTCAAAGAACTGAATTTGCCTTTTCTTTTGAATTAGTACTCGAATTGATGTCTGGGCAGGACATAAAGAAATATTTCTTAGAAACTCTCAAAATAGAAATACTATGCAATATGGCAGTGTTATTATCGTTTTATGAAGATACAAAGTTCCCCAGAAAATATACATACATTTCATCTTTTCCCACGAAGCTTTCACATGTATGGAAAATTATAGAATGCAGTTTGCTACATCATGAATGTGTGATTAAAATCGCCTTTCTATGCTTCAATTTTATAGAACTTAGATACGTATGTTCAAAACGCTTACACCGTGTATTATCGTTCTCAATAAAGAATAAAGTAGCCAAAATATTTTTCCTTTAAATTATTGTACAGAAAATTCCTTAATCTTACCTTATAAGGGAAGATGCCTGTCTGTGTGTGTGTGCGTGTGTGTGCAGTATGTAGCGGAAATCTAAACATTATACGACCATGAAATTTGGTACACAGATACTTCAGAACCTGAACAAATGTACCTCGGCGTTATTTTTTTTTTCAATTTCGAATTAGTTTTTAGTTGTTTTATGTTTTAACCCGATTTACAACGATTTTGGGCGATATTCACACAAATCAATTCCTAAAAGACTTTAAATGTTATTGCAGAGGCTCCATCTTGACACCATCGGAAAAATTAAAAAATTATCGTTGACGTAAACTGTGGATGGAATGTATAGGATTATAAGACGAAATTTCGTGAATTTTTAAAATATATATGCTTTTCGTGCGTTAAAATCCTCTCCGACATTTATATAACGATATATAAAAGTTGACTTGCCATCCATCGTCCATTTTTTGCAGAACTTGCTTTAATTATCACAGATTACTCAAAAAAAAAAATTCATAAACCCAACCCTTGCTAAATTATAAATTTTTTATCCCAGGATTGTTTTCGACTTTTGAACGGATCTCGCAGGTATAGCCTGTGCAGAGATAGTCAGTCTTTCGCATTTTCATGAGCTGTGTGTTGAATATACGGTCAATTGTGATTCACATACGGTTTCTTTTTGCGTGCAATTTGAGAGCGCGTGCAATTTGAATCTCTCGATTTTCGGATCGAATCCGTTTTAAATTGCATTCAAATGTATTATTTAAGCAGCGGGTGCTTATTTAATTATTTATATGTAGTGGAAGTTTATTTAAAACTCGGGAAAAGCCAGGTTATTTGGTCTAGAAGTTTATAAATTGCGAGCGGGCTATACTTAAGAAAAATGTTGTGAGCAGGTTAGTCTTTACTGTGAATATTCAAATCTGGATATTATTTATAAAAAATCAAAATATTCACTCAAGCAGCTGTCTTACATAATTATTTATTAAATAACTAACGGTGTTCTTGTTAAGTAGTGAAGCATTTTCATATTTAGATTATAATCTATATATAAAAATCTGGTGAGGGCAACACATGACTTTTCTTATATAATGTACTACTTTTACAGTAAAAAAATAGGTTATTCTTATAGTAGATACTTATATTCTTTCCAAGGTATTTAATTTTCGTCAGTTAGTCGTCATTTTCATTGATTTAGCGTCCATTTGGCGAGATTTTCTTTAATTTGGCAACAATTAAAATAGTCGCCAAGTTGGCGACATTAAACCAAATTCGTCGCCAAAATCTCGCCAAGCGTTACGGACGAAGAAATAAGTTATTCTTAGATAAATGACTACTGGCGTTCAAATACAAAAGTTCTACTCAAAGTATCTTTTCTCATGAATGGAACGAGCTGGACCCACGACACTGATGTCACCAAATTTATCGCATGATATTACATATGAAAAGTGAAGATGTTTCTCAACAGTTAATATTTGTCTTAATTTATGGGATTTTTTCATAAATTTATTTGGAAAATATGCAATATCTCGAGAACGGTTCATGCTAGCGTTCTAACGTTTATGTTACTCTTTTTCCAAAGGAAAATGACGTCAGAAATGTCTATTTGCTCAACCTTATTAAAAGTTTTTACTTTTGGTGATTTTTTCAAAATTTCACTCGAAAATTTAGGCAGGGTTCTGAACATTCGATTGTGCTTAAAAACAATAGGCTTCCACTATTCATGGATTGTTGTACCAAATTTCATTCTAATCACTCCATTCATTCCTGAGATATCGTCTCCACAGACTCACTGACACACACACACACATACTTTCACGCACACACACATACTTTCACACACACACACATACTTTCACACACACACACATACTTTAACACACGCACTCACACACATACTTTAACACACTCGCACACAGACATCACCTCAAAAATGTTCGATTAGTGATCATAGATGCTTGAAACGTGCTTTCCCGTCGAAAACTCGAATTCGAATTTTCGACCCCGTCACAATACTTTCCTTATGCATTATACTATGTATATACGCAAAGTAAAAATATTTTGCTAATAACAGCATAAGAAAATGAGCTAAATGTACCAACCGGGCTTCTTTTTTGGCAACAAAGCCGGTTGGAACAAGTAATCAACTATCTAATGCTGTTACTTATGAATTATTAAAAATTTTAGATCGTATATTATTCTTTGAAATGACATCTGGAGTTTAGTCTCCTATCACACATTTGTATTTTATATTTTAATAACCATTTGTATCACAATCAAAACGACAATTAGAAGCAGGTTCTTTATTATTTTTTATTCTGTTCAAAGTTATTATATATAATTGCCTAACGTGTTTAACGTGTGTTTATCTTTCCAGATTCTCCATAAATCCTCCTGTTAACCAGATGGCTGAATCTTGGCACACTTATAGTATAAACTAACACTTCACTCAATATGTCTCCGGTCTGACACATATATGGCAACACTGTTGACAGAAGAATATGATTTCTGGATAGTACCAATCTTCATACGACACGTGTCAAAATTTCATGACATTCTGACAATTAGTTTATAGGTCACAGTGGTTTTAGTGACCAAAGTTTTGTAATTTTCAAAACAATGGATAAAAAAGAATTTCGCATGTTGATTAAACATTAATTTTTGATGGGGAAAAATACTGTTGAAGCTAAACAGTGGCTTGATAAGCGTTATGGAGACTCTGCACCAGGGAAATCAACTATTATTGACTGGTATGCTGAATTTAAACGCGATCGTACAAACACCGATGATGCTGAACGCTCTGGTTGCCAAAATCGGCAGTTGTTTCGGAAAACTTAAAAAAAGTTCACAAAATAATTTTGAAAGACCATAAAGTGAAGTTTCGTGAGATAGCTGACACCTTAAAGATATCACTAAGCAGTGTGTTTACAATTTTACTCGAAAATTTGAGCATGCGTAAGTTGCTTTCGAAGTACCGCGTTTGCTCACACCGGACCAAAAACAACAACGCGTCGACGATTCAGAACGCTGTTTAGAGCTGTTCAAGCGAGGTAAGAAGGATTTCTTGCGTCGGTATGTGACAATGGATGAAACATGGATCCATTAATACACAACTGAATCAAAAAGATCGTCAGCTGAGTGGACAGCAGCCGGTGAAAGTCGTCCAAAGCGACCCAAAAGTCAGCTGGCAAGGTTATGGCATCCATATTTTGGGACACGCATGGTATTTTGTTCATCGACTATCTTGAGAAAGGTAAAACTATCAATAGCGAATATTACATGGCATTATTGGATCGATTGAATGTAGAAATCAAGAAAAAACGGCCTCACATGCAAAAGAAATAAGTGCTGTTCCACCAAGAAAATACTCCCTGTCACAAGTCGATGAAAACGATGGTTAAATTATATGAATTACGCTTCGAATTGCTTTCTCACCCACAGTACTCTCCAGATCGAGCCCCCAGCGACTACTGACTTTTTGCAGACATCAAAAAGATGCTCCAGGGAAAGAAATTTGGCTCAAATGAAGAAGTGATTGCCGAAACTGAGGCCTATTTTGAGAGCAAAGACAAATCGTTCTACAAAAAAGGAATTGAAAAGTTAGAGGAGCGTTGGAATGAATGTATTACTCTTAAAGGAGAGTATGTTGATGAATAAAGTCGAATTTCTAAAAAAAAATTGTTTTTCTTAGTTAGACCGGAGACGTATTGAGTCTGATATGTATATGGAACAGAAGCTAAATTAGTCGAATTTTCTATTTGTTCCCCGGGGCCGGAGAAAATGGAGATTTTTCTAAAAGTATTTTTCAGACGCTTTGAAAGCCTCCTGGTGAGCTAGAAATATTCAATATGATTCATTTTTCTTTAATTTTTAACATTTTATGCGTCATATGACCTAAAACCAAAAGAAGTCAGCCCTTAAGCCAGAATTTTTGCATTGAATGATACGGAAGTCTATGTGATGCAGTTTTCGCAAAAAAAAATAACTTTTTGCCAGAGGATTAACATTAAAATCAAATTCAATCTTTAAAAGTTTACGTACGATTCAAGTAAATTTTTGCGGAATGCTTATAACGATGAAATAACCGTACAATAAATATATCTCTAAAATTAAAATATAAAAATTTAATTAAAATTTTCAAATCAAAATGATATCTAACTGGTATGTATCTGCTGAAGTATTAATTAGTAATTTCTATCAGAAATATAATTTTTAATAACTGTTTGTATATGTACATATTTATAGTAAATTTTATACAACTTTCGTAATAATAGAATCCTGCACTAATCTACAATATGCAGATAAATCTATTATTATCTCTATTATTAATACTTCCCTTGAACTATTCGAAGAGGGTACGCGATTATTATACGTTTAGGAAATACTGCTCTAAACTATAATCTCGTAAAAAATAAACTTGTAAAATAAAAAAAAATAAAAAATAACATTTTTCATCTTAACAAAAGTGTCAGACATAGAAATGATTGAGATGAAGAACTATCGTTAAGTTTATCAAACTCGATGAATGAAAAGTATAGAAAAGAAACTTTATTGGATGTATTTCGTAATAAACTTTACGAAATAGATGTCTAACGAAATATTTTACCTCTATAGAGATATTACATAATACAAGTAAAACATATACGCTGTTCAAGATATATCACCCCAACCATTTTTATTTCATCTAAGTTCATTGCCGCAAGAAACTGCATTGGATCAAAGAGATGAATTTGCCAAGTTTATTGCGAAACACATCCAAGAAATCCTTTCTAAACTTTTCACTCATGGAGTTTTAGAAACTTAGCGATAGTTCTTCATTTCAATCATTTTTATGGCTGTCATTTTTGCCATTTCTTCTTGACGAAATATTTACTTCTTCATTTCATACCCTTTGATTTTGCTCTACTATTTTTGTTGCGCATCACTTAAAATGTCTTCACGCTGTATACTAGTGGCAAGGCACATGTCTTGTAATTTTGCAACCACTTCTAAAATTTAATTCAACAATATATTCCCTAATTAAATAAATTAAAATTAAAAGTGGAACGAAAATGTCATGAATTGTATACAGCTGGCTTGGAAACCTAACTAAAGTGCTTCGATATCGGAACAAGCAGGAAAGTAGCGCATACGACATATGAGGAGGGTGGGAAGAATATATGATTGATGATGTTGGAGAAAATGTACTTAAATGGGGGTGGACGTTCAAAATTGCAAATGCAAACTAAAAGCATTTCGAGATTTGTCTTGCATTATTCTGGTGAAATATGTTTGGAAAACTATTTTATATCAGTGGAAATGCATCAAATTCGCGGTTTGCTCCTTTACACTATTATGTATGATATTAAAAACAAGTGGATTATCCATACATTGTTAATCCTTTGATTTTCCCCACATTTTGACGTCTACATTGATTGCAATTTTGTATTTTTATAGCATCCCAATTTCTCTCTGAATAAGATAAATATTTGGATTTTGCCAGCTGAGCAAATTCACAAAATGCAGTCATATGATACAAAATATTTATTAATTTACAGACTTAATATGTAATTTAAGACTTAACTACAGACTTAATATGTTATTACAGACTTAATATGTAATTCCAATTAACTTAATATGTAAAATTTGTTGAAAATTGGATAAAAATTTGGATTTTTTGAAATGCTCATATGCAATTCAAGCGTGATGCAGGCTAGGTGTCTGCTCACCAAAAATTCGTAGATTAGCCTTTCTGGTTCGAGTCCAAAGAAGTTTTTAAATTCTGAAACGAAAGCAACCGCGGTCAAAAGAGCTTTGAGACTCGAATTGAAATGATATTTATCCCGACGTTCCTAACACAGGAATTTGTATAATTTATCTGCTCGAATTGAATTTAAAATTGATTTATCTTTACATGGCTGAAATTAATAAAATAATTCACTCTATTAAATTTCCATTATAAATTTTTAAACATTGGCACTGTCTGGGCAGGTTCAGTCAGAAATTTTAAAGTATAAATTTAAGCCCGGCGCAGCACAAATTTGCCTAAAAAAAATACGGCCCATATCATGTGTCATACCAGACCTAAGCTAATCGGTCAGACCTAAACTCGTGCAAGCCACTAATTCAGGGTACTTTACACCAAACTTAATTTCATTTTTAAATTGTTCATATTAAGTTACTACACTGCACTAAATTTTAAGTTAATAGGACAAAAATTCGTATATTGCAAAATGCACATGCGCATAACATGAACGCATACTGCCCAGAACAGCATTCAGGAAACCTCCACGTAGTTCTCATACACGTGTTAGATTCTATGATTTCATTAAATTAAGTTTCAATTTGTGATGACATAGTTCTAGACGGCAAATCAAAATCAACACCTGCCTGAATTGTTTTATCCATTTTACACAAAAATTACAATAGATATGAAAGTGAAATTATGCATTACATACGTGAAGAACAGAATCACAATTCGAATTATCACAGATTCCATTACAACAGAATCCCAATTTGATCACAATTTAAATTATCAGAACAAACTATAAGAGGGCAAAACGCCCATTTTTAAACTGCGCATGCGCTCATTACGCTTTCCACAAATAAAGTGTAAAAGAATCATTGTACAAAAGTTAAAAATGGGTGCAATATTAACCTTCACTGCAATATTAACCTTAAAAATGAGTGCAATATTCACCTATTCCTTTTTTTCCATGGTTGCTAGAAGAACGTCACCAAATAAAATATATATCGTAGAGTTAGACAGTTATTCTTTATCGCCATTATACATACAATAATAAAACACAAATCTATAGAAATACGTTTTGATGATTTAAATGTGTTGCTTTGATTTCATTGTTTTCTTGCATTTTAATTTGCTTAACTCACAAATCAATTTTAATAACTTGTGCTCTTTCGTATTAAGATCCACAAACATTGAAATTAATTTTTACACTTCTAATTTCATAATGTATTTATTAAATTAAGTTTTAATTTGAAATCTTTTACGTACATCAGACGTGCTATTCCATTCAAATCTTTTGCTAGTTTTAGTTAAAGGTATTTATATGTAAGTTATGGTCAAAGATGAATTTTTATGTATAAAGTAGAAATACTACATAACTACAAACACTGAGGGCCAGACAATCACAGTAAAGCCCTAATGGCAGTAGACGATTAGAAATTTATTAAAGGATGATTATGTGACATCCATCTAAATGCAAAATATGATAAAATGGAACACCAAGGAGGAAGCATGCAGATATATATTTCAACAAATCTTGCAAAGCTACAAAATGACGTCAGACACCGCTCCAAAGTCCAAACAACAGGCAGGACTACTTTGAAACAAACGAAATAAACAATGAAACAAATCCATGCGCCTATGTAAAAATCAGCTTAATATTTGATCTGCTAGAAATTTCGAACTAAGTTTTTATGGAAACGTTTCTAAAAAAATTATGCATACAACCATAAGTAGATTATACAAAATCTGGCTGTGTGTGTGTGAAAAACAAAGTCTGTGACTTTAATAAATATTACAAGTTTATGAAGGAATCCAGCTATGATAATGACGTGTAAAATCCTCTGTCAAAAAAACATGAGGAAATACTAAACAGGCTATGTATTACCACCTTTCGTGAATTATGTATTTTATGAGGAAATTAATTGCAATGATTATATAATTTGTTTCGATTTCCATTGGGTTACTTTGGGTGGTCTGGTATGGTTATTCTTCTAAATGAAATATTATCTCACTATAAGGCCTCTCAGAACTTCATTGACTGCGTTTTATACATTTTTATGACATTGTGTTAAGAATAATTACTTAGTAGATGATAAGGTAAATTTGTGACCATTAGTAATATTAAAAAGTTTTAAAAATTAATAATTCTAAAACTTGAACAATTCTCTTCGCTATGTATTTCAATATTATTATGTATTTCAATATTGTTTTGTATCTAGAGAAATTACAGAATTATTTAAGATCCAGAGAAATTGGTGGATTCTGTGGGTAAGCATAACGCGATGTACAATTTTGTAAATTTTCCAAACTAAACTAAATAATTTAAATTAGCAACAAATAAATAATTTGTTATTATACACAATTAGTTGATAAGTTTCGAAGTTTTTCATAACATCCCATCAGAATATCCCAACAGCACGATTATTTATTTCGCTGCTGAAACTTGTCCGTTTGGAACAAAGAGCCAACTATTTTATATATTTTATCGCTAACAACATCTAAGTGAAAAATAACGAAAATCTTACTCCTATGAATTGCATTATTTTTCAGTTTAGTCTTCTCCCAAGTTCGTAAGCAATAATATAAAATATGTCTCAAGTATTTCCCAGTTAATAGTCACAGAATTGAATTCTAATTGCTTTTAGCTTTCTCGTAATCAGGATCACAAAAGAATTTTATCCAGGAGAGAATTCTTGGAATGTTTTGGTGATCTTTTACAAATAACACTTTACGTGGCATTTATAACTTGTAGGTGTCATTTTTATCTACTAAAGTAATTAAAAACAAGGGAAGTTAGTTGAAGTATTTTAATGATTTTAATAATATATTACGTCATTAACCTAAGAACAAAATGGCTATGAAGGGAATTTAAAGACTTCCCACAGTGATGGAAAAAATAACTCTCACTGGACGTTAATGATAATTGTCGTAAAAGATTTATATTTTTTGAAATTAGTCCGTTTTTCGTGTTCTTTTAAATTCTCATTATATATGAAAAAATCTCGTGTGGGCAACACATAACTTTCCTTATATAATGCAATGAATTTACTACTTTTATAGTAAAAAAATAGGTTTTTCTTATAGTAGATACTTATATTCTTTCCAAGATATTGAATGTTCGTCAATGAGTCGTCATTTTCATTGATTGGCAACATTTAAAAAAATTGCCAAGTTGGCGACATTCCGCCAAATTCTTCGGTAAAATCCTGCCAAGTGTTATGGACAGAGAAATAAGTTATTCTTATAGCAGATAAATGACTATTTGGTGTTCAAATACAAAAGTGTTGCTCAAAGTATTTTTCCCATGAATGGAACGACCTAGATCCACGAGAATGATGTCACCAAATTTATCGCATGATATTACATATGAAAAGTGAACATGTTTCTCAACAGTTAATATATTTGTTTTAATTTAAGGGATTTTTGATAAATAATCCTTGAATTTGATAGAATATTTTAAAATGCGCAGTATCTCGAGAACGGTTCATACTAGCGTTCTAAAGTTTATGTCAATCGTTTTCTAAGGAAAAATTACATACAAAATGTCTATTTGCTTAACTTTAATAAAGGTTTTGATTTTTTCATAATATTTTCAAAATTTCACTTGAAGATTTAGGAGGGTTCTGAACATTCGATAACGTTTAAAAATAATAGACTTCCAGTATTCGCGGATTGTAATTTTTGTACCAAATTTCATTCGAAATGCTCCATTCGTTCGTGAGATATCGTCTCCACAGACTCATTGAAACACACACACAAACACACACACACATACTTTCACACACACACACACATACTTTCACACACACACATATACTTTCACACACACACACACACATACTTTCACACGCACACACATACACACACACACACAGACAGACAAACATCACCTCAAAAATGTCTGATTCGTGATCAGGAATGCTTGAAACGTGCTCTCACGTCGAAAACTCGAATTCGAATTTTCAACTCCGTCACAATACTTTCCTTATACATTATGTATATAAGGAAAGTAAAAATCTGATGTATCTTGCATATGACTTTCACTACAGTTTAACAAATTTCGATACTGTGTGAAAACTATACATCAAATTAAAGCTGAAGAAACTTCGTGAAAAACAATACATTACAAAATTAATAGTTTCGATTGTTTTCGAAGACTAGAAACAGACTTCTTCTTCAGAACAAATGAGAAGTTCAATATTCACTCAAGAGAGAGCAGTGCGCGAAAAAAGTATAAGGACAACATATATAATTGAATGAAAATATACTTTATTTTTACTTTATCAAAATGAATTCTTGATATTTCTGACCTCTAATATGAAATTATACAATAACATTTACAACACATAAAACAACACAAATATTAACCTTACAAAAGTTGATCTTATAAAGATTATCACTAAAGAAATTATAGAAATAAGTATAAGGACATGTTCTAAATTATACTTAACATTTTTCTTAATAATCAAGAAAACAATATTTATCTTCAATTACTTAATTAAGCCGAGAGGTCATAGATGCTAAAAGTTCTTTTAAAGTGTCTATGGAAATGTTATTCCAAGCTTGTTTGATGGTTAACACAAGATCCTCTTTTAGACTGATATTGTGTGCCATTTTTATAAACTTCCCGGGCTAAAAGGCCCCATAAATTTTCTATTGGACTGAGATCGGGACTCCTCGCCGGCCAATCAAGTAAATTTACTGAATTCGCTTCAAACCTGAGTTTTTCACTCTTAGAAACGTGTTTGGAAGCATTATCCTGTTGAAAAATAGAGTCTCCTGAAGTAGTTAGTGGGGCTTCCGGTAACAAATGTTCGCCTAACATATCAACATATTTGTCATAGTTCATTTTGTAGTTGATAAAGACTATAAACGTGGTTCCGTTTGCTGCAAAAGCGCCCCAGATCATTACTGTGCCCCAACCATATTGACGTTTGGAAAAAAACTTCTTTGGTTCTACGCAGATTATACCAAAAATAACGAAAACCATCTGGCCCATCAAGATTGAACTTCTTTTCGTCGAAAAGATTACATTAATCCATTTTGGGCCGAGAGAAATATATTTTTTTTTATTTAAATTCCTGTCTTAGTTCTTTATGTTCCTTAAGGGGAGGTCTTGACATTAACTTTCCATACCAAATATTCGGATGTTTATTCAAAACATTTTGAACTGTTCGTGTGGAACATGGTAAGTCCAAATTTCTTCTAACTTCATTTGCATTTTTTTTTCTCGCAAGCTATTTTTACAACCATTCTTTTTTGTCGATGCGTTAGAACTTCTGATCTTCCAGTTCGTTTTTTCATTCTATTCATTCCAAGTTCTTTTAGAAAATTATAAACTACAGTTTTAGATCTTTTAACTTTTTTAGAAATTTCATGCCCACTCAATCCACATTCTTTAAAAGCAAGAATATTCTCTTTTTCAAGGTCAGACAGGTGAGTTCCTTCTGGTATCGTTCAAAAATCATGAAGAAATGAAACAAGTGTGAATTTTGTTTAGGAAACCCAATCTTTATATTTCAATTGGTCATTTTCGGCTTTCAAATATTCAAATTTTACTATAATGTTATATTTATACTTTTTTCCAAGATCATATGGGCTTAAAATTTATAAAGTAAATTTATACATATTTACTCTTGGAAAATTTAACTAATTTGCATGAAAAATAACCTAATTTTATCAATATTTTTGCTTAAAAAATTTGCATACAATTCCTTCTAAAAGATTTCTAGATTTGGCGACTTTTCGCTTGCCCCTATACTTTTTTCGCGCACTGTAGATCGACAACTGATGTTAGAACACCAAACGTGGTTGAAGCAGGAGAAGGGAATTGATAACGACGAGAGGAGAAAAAAGAAGTAAACTGCATGGAGGATGAAATAAGTAGTAGGGCACCATGAATAAAAGGTAAAATACCAAAGATGAAAATGAACATACACCAAAGGATTCAAAGACCATTTTCCAGTGAGTAAAATTATGAATATAAGGATCGTATTAAATTAAAAGAGGCAACTAGCCGGTTTCGGAAGCTACATAAATCGTTGAAATCAGCTGTAAAAATAACAATTCCTAAACAAATACGAAAAATAAGCAGAACAGAAAATGAAGGAATTAACTACTTTTAGAAGCTGACTTCGTCAACATATACTTCAGAAAAAAATATAAACAACAGGTAGAAAATTACTAAAAGAAAAAAGCAATCAAACGAAATTGATATATCAAACCAGAGATTTCCATGCAGAGTCGATGAAAATACAACTATCATTAATAAAGGAGTTTGGCTGTGAAACAATCAAGAAACTTTCAAAAAGTTCAATTTAAAAAATGGAATTTGGAGCAAACAGTAGTAATAGTAGTAAGTGGATGCCATTAGTAAAAGGAATATTAGTAGTTAGTTTTTCTCCTCTAACCGTTGTTAACCTCCCTTTCCTTGCTTCAGTTGCGCTTTTTGCTCTAATATCAGTTACCAGTCGCGTTCTAATGAGATAAGGTAGCGTTTCTTGTGTGTCTTGCCGAAGAAGGTTGTTTCTCACCACAGAAATCTGTTGAAACTATTAATTCTGTGCTGTATGTTGCTTTTAACAAAGTGTTTAGCTTAATTACATTAGCATCAGTTTGACATGTACGTGCTTAAGTTGTTTTAATCGAGTTAGTTGAAAAAAGTAGGTGTTTTGTGATAGGCAATTGAAATTAACTGGAGTGTGAGTCAACTCGACTGAGTCATACAAGAATTGATTTTTTTTTTCGAATTTTACAAGACAAAATTTGAAAAATCAGTATGGTGGGTCCAAATTATTACAACTACAGCTTGTTATCCTTCCCTTTATAGGACCCCGGGGTTAATAACTACTCAAAACGGGATCAGCTGGTCTTAAAACTTATTTGCATCAAAATTTCGAAATCGAAATTTTTTGTTAAATTCTCAATATTACGTATGAGAAAGTAAAAAATCTGATGTGGACAGCACATGACTTTCCTTATATAATGCAATGAATTTACTACGTTAACAGTAAAAGCAATAGGCTATTCTAATAGTAGATATATTCTTTCCAAGATATTGAATTTTCGTCAATAAGTCGTTATTTTCATTGATTTAGCCTCATTTTTATCAATTTAGCGAGTTTTTCGTTAATTTAACAACATTTAAACAAGTCGCCAAGTTGGCGACATTCCACCAATTTCGTCGCCAAAATCTCGCCAAGCGTTATGAAGAGATAAGTTATTCTTACAGCAAATAAATGACTACTAGCGTTCAAATACAAAAGTATTACTCAAAGTATCTCTTTTCATGAATGGAACGAGCTTGATCCACTAGAATGATGTCACCACATTTATCGCATGATATTACATATGAAAAGTGAATATGTTTCTCAATACGTGATACTTTTTCTTTTATTTTACATGATTTTTTGATAATTTTTTGAAAAATGTGCAATATCTCAAAAACAGTTCATGCTAGCGTTCTAAAGTTTATGTCAATCGCTTAAGAAAAAATTACATAAGAAATGTCTATTAGCGTAACATTTGATTTTTTGATGATTTTTTCAAAATTTCACTCGAAAATTTAGGGGGGGTTCTAAACATTCGATTGCGTATAAAAACAATAGGCTTCCAGTATTCACGGAGTGTGATTTCTGTACCAAATTTTGTTCGAATCGGTCCATTCATTCGTCAGTTATCGTCTCCACAGACTCACTGACACACACATACACACACACACACACACACACACATACACACACACACACATACTTTCACACACACATACTTTCACACACACACACGCACACATCACCTCAAAACTGTTGGATTCGTGATCATGGATGTTTGAAACGTGCTCCCCCGTGGAAAACTCAAATTCGAATTTTCGACCTCGTCACAATACTTTCCTTATACATTATTGTATATAAGGAAAGTAAAAACATATAGAACCGTTTTAAAATAAACTGTTTCATTCCAGAGATATCCTGTTTCCTTCGGATCTTTAAAATTTCTAATATCTCAAAACCGATGCGTGATATCAAAAACACGAGTATTCATAGACTTGTTAACACTTACAGGGCATTAAGTGCCTATTTTTACAGTGGTGTGATCATAATGCTGGCCATTGAATTGGGAGTCAGATCGATAGAGCAATGGTTTCATCCTCAATTCAGCTGGATCTTTGCGTATCTTTACCGATTGCTCTTGTTAGGTTTTCCTACCAGGTAATATAAGTACATTTAACCGTGGCCAAGCCGGCCCCTCTCAAGGGGTATATCCAACCCCCGTAATAAAAAAATTTCAATTTTTAGGTGCGGCATAAAATTTGATCCAAATTTTGCATGGAAAATGTTTTTTGGAAATTTATTATAAATAACTTAAGTTTTCTACTTAAGTATAGTACAAAATAAAATTTAGTTTAACTTTATGGATTTATTCATGGTCACTAATTCTTTACATATTTAATTTTAAAATATTTAAAAATGAAAAGGACAATATATAAGACGATAGTATTTTGTATACTTTTGTATTATTACAGAGTCGATTATAGCATAGACATTGATTCAAAATCAACTGAGTAGTTGCAGAATTAATAATATAAGTTAACTATTAGCAATTAGATCTTTCAATATATTAATTAACAGTTCAGCTACTAGTTAATGGTTTTATTAGAATTAATTGTATCTATTATCTATTGATATCGGTACATGGGATCAGGTTTCATTGGGTCCAGATTACGCAGGATCATTATAATGATCCTGCGTAAACTGGACCCGATAAAACTATGAAATGGAACACGGATCTGTGTCAAAAATATTTTACCAAATGCCATAAAAGCCACGGTAGTAACGGAAAATGTAAAAGGAGAGGACGTATTCATACCAAGCATACCATTGATATCAACCGACCTACAAGTCAACTTCAAACGAGTCCAGTTCCCAGTTAGACTAGCATTTGCCATGACCATCAACAAAGCTCAAGAACAAACCCTTAAGTTTGCAGGCGTGAATTTGGAAAGTTCTTGCTTCTCTCATGGTCAATTGTATGTGGCATGCTTAAGAGTAGGAAGTTCACAAAATTTGTATGTTTTAGCTCCGGGAGGAAAATCAAAAAATGTGGTTTACAAGCAAGCATTGCAGTAAAACCTCACAAATTAGGATAATGTCATTTAATTTGTTAACATTTGCATTGTTGCCTAGCGTTTAGGAGTAATTTTAGTTCTTTCAAACTGTACATATTTCAAACTATATATATTGACTGTACATCAATTGTGGACATCTAATAATCGCATTCTGCGATGCTACCCGGAGGGTCTAGCTGCGAAGGGCGCGCTGTAGGCACACTGTAGCAGCTATGACTTATATACTACAATGATTTTTTTTTCTTACATATTGTAATGAATTTACTTCTTTCACAGTGAAAATACAATGTATAAAATCCAAGGCCCTAAATGTTCCCGTGTAATTTTTACCAGAGTTTTGCATCATAAATCCCGAGCAACGGTGGATAATCGCTGCTAATATCTTATACGTGAACGGTTTGATTTTTCTTTAATTATATTAATTACAGACTGCGTACATCACTTTTTTATTTATTTTGGCAAAGAGTTTCAAACTTATATATTGTGTTTAGCCAATAAACTCATATATTGTGTTTAGCAAATAAACTCATTTATCCGATTGTTGAAACAGAATAGGAGTAGGATGGGTATATCTTCTAATACAATTTTAGTGTTTTCATTTAGTATATACAAACGGGATCAGGATATTTTATTCTTCAGAACTGCAAATTCAGATTTACGAATTTGGCGGGATATCGCTAACTTGGCAACTTTTCTTAAACGTTGAAAAAATGACGGAAGTGTGGCTAAATTGATAAAAACGACGCTAAATCAATGAAATTAATTTTGTTTTATTAGAAGAGAGTATTGAAATGATGTTTCGATAGCATTTGTCTGTCAGTCCAGCCATCCTACTTAGTAACACATTTAGCGAATTTTTAAAATGTCGCCAAATTGATAAAAATGTTTGTAAATCCGTAAAAATATCTTGAAATTGATAAAATTGAGCTAAATCAATTAAATTAATTGTATTTTGTTAGAGAGGGGATAGTATTGTGATGATTTGTGTTTTGTCATATTGTCGCCAAGTGGTATTGTCAGTTCTTCAGTCCCACTTGGCGATAAATTTGGAGATTTTTAAAATGTCGCTAAATTGACGAAAATGTCGCCAAATTGATGAAATGACGCTAAATTCCTCAAAATGACACCGAAGCAATGAAAATTCTATATTTTTCATAATTAAGTACGATTTTCTAGATAATCTCTATCGTTTTGTAAGAATTAAAAAATATTTTTTCTAAATTTGCTTACACACTAGACCAGGATGCTTTATTCTTCAGATATGCCTGAAGATAATTTTGTATATCGATACCAGAGATTTTTATACATTTTTTTAGAGGAATTAAATTAAATATTTTAATAGAATATTTTGAATAACAAAGTAATTTAAAATACTATAGGAATTTACACATAATTGTAAATGTTAAATTTATTTATTACATTTTCCGTACGAAGAACGCGTATACTACTAGTTGTTAATAAAATTCGGGCCATTTTTTATTGCGTTTGAAATGCTAAATTTTTTCGATTGTCAGATGCAAGTTTTTAAAATTTGAGCATTATTTTCCATTTTGAATTACACTTTAAATCCCAGCATTCATAATCATCACCATATTTCTGAAAATATGCTATTTATGCATAAAATTAGAGTAAAATTAATAACCGAGTGCAAATATTACACTCTCATAAATGTGTACGCTAGCATGAATTATATCGTTTAAACATATTCTGCAATCCTTTTGTTTGAATAAATACTTTAAACTATCTCCGGTCTCATTTTCTACAAGGAAGCATGGTGGAAATACTCCTGAAAACAAGTTGATAAGAATTCCCTTTAAACGATTTTAATTTCCTGTTCTAAGAATTGAGGACTGCATTCAAAAGATTCCAGAGCTTTTTCTAAAGCACTTAAAGAAGATTTTGTTTTATATTATGTTATATATATATATATATATATATATATATATATATATATATGTATATGTGTGTGTGTGTGTGTGTGTGTGTGTGTGTGTGTGATAGTTGTAGAAATCAAGCAGAGATAATCCAGGGAAGAGACCTTTCACGTTCAAAATTCTATTTTACTAAGTTCACTTGTTAAAATATAACTTTATGCATTGCCGAGCTCCTCGCCGGCGACCATCTAGTTAGAGATCTCAGAATAGTCTGCGTGGTTGTTCACAAGAAGTACAAATTACATTTACATTTATGTCGGAGGGGAATCTGATGATGACGACATGGGAAACACGCTGTCTTCGCGTTTTATATGCTTCAAAAATGTGATAGGGATGCAGTTTCATATCAGAGATTTTACTTAGAAGTTAAGATTAGTGACCATATATGGTTTGGTAGAGGTAAAGATGAAGTACGGGCAGACTTTGTTTTAATAATAATAGAGTGGAATAGAATTTAATATAGTTGCAATAAGTGCGTGACATAAAATAAGAATTGGGACTAAGAATTATGAAAGGAAAAGGCGCATTATTGGGGAAAGCTTAAAATTCCTGTATCATATATATATATATATATTATCCCGCATAAAATCATATTGAAATTACCAAAAAAAGTAAATTTAAGGTAATTTTATGATTATATACTTAAAAATAATAATAATAGCAATAATAATAATAATAATAATAATAATAATAGAATACTTTTTAGTAAAAGTTTGTTGACAGACACTCATTTAAATTTAAACGGAGTACGTTTTTGTACAGAATACTGTTTGCAAGCAAAGTTGTAGGATTCTAGATTAATTTTGATCCAAGGTTAATTTTGCGCGCAAGGTTGAAAATATTAATTTTCAGTAAAATGATCTCAAAGTCAGGAGGACTTTGTGTATATTTTGTTTCAATTTTATTATAAAACTAGTCATACATATACCACTCATACAGATTGCGGTATCCCTACAAAAATTTATCAATGGACCTTCACCAGTTAACGCTTTCTCAATTGAGCTATTAGGACGGATTTACAAGCTCTTATAGTCGACGTAGACTCTGTTCTCCCTCTAATGTCAAATTGACGCACAACTGAAAATCTCGCTGACCACATCCTGCTAATTTTATATCAGTTATTTTTATCTTCCTGTCTAACTTCGTGCGTAGCCGTTGGCGTCCCGATTTAAAATCAGCGCTCAAGATCTCAAAGTCCTGTCATACTAGAATTACTTTCAGACCTCTGCCATCTTTGCACTAACCTGCAGTTTTAATTTATTCGGGCGTCGTTGTAAAATAAAATACCTTACTGTTCCAACAGGGGCTTGAGCTGCATATATCCGTACTGGTCAGTCAACGTTCTGCCAGTTGAGCTACTTACACGGACTTGCAAGCTTTTCTCGTCGAAGTTGATTCCGCAATTATTATTATCTGATCTTGGATTTACAACTTGGTATAATTACTGAATTCCACAAAAATTTAAGTAATAAAATATTTCAATTTCCTTCATTTATTTTTTAAATAACACCAATTAATTGGATAATGTAATGCCAGAGAATTATGACTGTGATAGGTGACAGTCAGACAACCTTTACTAATACGAAATTCTGAAAGCTATAAATAAATTTTATAGCTACCATTTCGACCTAATCTCATAATTATCAACAGAATGAAACAGCACATGTGTACGGCAATATCTTGCACAGGCTTATAGAATTCCACTAGCGGAGTACTTTCCAGGCCTGCATACATTGCAGGCAAATGAGCATCCACGCTCATAGGTAAGAAGAAGTCCAGTGTTTTTTTCTTTTGCTCTGCTTACATCAAGAATAAGTGAGCACCCGTTCATAGTCATGTCCAAATCTTCTCTGCATATTTCCATATTTTGAATTTGGTGTGTTGTCAAAAGGGAGAACGCTGATCAGATAGTCCTGTTGTCATCAGGAATACTGTTGACTGGATAAGCATGTCGTCATCAGGGCTGATGCTGACTGGATCCATCTCCTTCCTTGTGTTGGGACCCGACGATCAGCCCACCGCTTTCTGGGTATTAACCCCATGTCAAACTTCCATCGCGAAGTATTATACCAACTGTCATACCAGCTATCCACTTTGAGAGTTTATTCCTTACTACCTTCGATTCGTTAAACCGCCTGTCCCTCAAATTCTCGTAAAAGGTCCCACACATTTTAACTCGAATGCAGTTATCATTTTTTTTTTACGTTTCAAGTATTACAGTAGATTTAAATGTCAATAGTATCATTAGGTGCTAAATCCAACAGTAACAGTAAGAGCAGAAACTAATATGGTACTTGAGGCAATACATACAAGAAAGACATGACAAATGTGAAGGATCAAATATACCTGTGAAAGTTGAAAGAATAAATGTAAGACAAGAAAGATCAATCATGCATAAAGCATTGATTATGAAACACTTTCCAACTTCAATGCAATTTTATATAAACATCTCTAAAATGCGATACATTCCTCGGCAATATTTTTAAAATTATCACAATACTCCATTAATTTATTATATTTGAAAACATCGAAGAAAATGAACTTCATTCAAATGACGGCATTGAAATATAAATTGCCTGGTTTAAACATCTTTAAAATGCGATACATTCCTCGGTAATATTTTTAAAATTATCATAATACTACAATAATTTATTATATTTGAAAACTTCATCGAAAACAAATGAACTTTATTCAAATGACGTCATCGAAATATAAATCGCTTCTATATAAAAGCAGTATTTTATTCATAAACATTTTTCCAATCGTTTCATTCATCACAATACTATAATAATTTATTTTATTTAAAAATTTGAAAAATTGTTATCTACCATATTTAAAATGTGAAACCTCTCTTATATATAAAATAATTAAACTCTTGAAAAGATATTTATTATATAATATATATCTTTCTTCTTTCTGGGGGATATATCAAGAGTCAGAATTTAATTGAATTTGATTTTCTCCTTATATTAAATAATTTTTATTTAAAAAACTACCTAACATATTTTAATGAAATTTTTCTTATATATTTTATGGGATAATTTGAATATTTCCTGAAATATTTGAAGCAATTTGCGAAATTTAAATTCACTTAAGAAATGTTTGAAAAATTAGGTCCCATAGGGTTCAATGTATTTCATTTTCTTCAACTCGGGTTTAATCCAAAACTAATTGGATAATATTATTCATTTATATTCCCATAGGTCCCACAGACCGTCTGAAAAACATACTAAAATTTCATTTTGATAAAGCCTTTTTTACCGCAGTTATCGTGCTAACTGACAGACAGACAGACAGACAGAATGAACAAAGTCATAAACACTTTTCAACTATGTTTCGAAATGTTAAAAAGGAGAAAACTTCAAAAGGCCGGTCCCAGACGGATATAAGCAAAAGAGCTCTAGGGTCAATGCTTGTGCAAACCCATTTAAAATTGGTCAGACCTCCAAATATTAAAAATGTGCACGCAAGGATAATGTTGAACGAATGGAGAAAGGGAAAGGGCTCGAATCAAAATTTTAACTCAAGCGATTCCCAATTGACAAGTTACACTGACAGTTTGAATAAATCACTCGAGCGCAAGATTCTGTGGACTACGCAAGAAACATTTAAAAGGCAAGAAGAGTGGTACTCAAAAAAACAAAATGTTAACTAAAAAAGCACGGAGCAATGTACACTGACTCGTATGAATTCCAGGATGACACCTGTGAGTGATAAGAAACAGAACCTAACTCTACCAATAACAGCGACTCTACTACAAGGTAAATTCCCGATTTGCACTTTACGTTTTAAACAAGTAACGATTTTATTGAAAATTCAAGCATCCCCTTTTGGGCAGCAACTCAACGCAATTGTAATCAGTATTGGATACTAATTATTAGAGTTGCTTAACTCTACTAAAAATAAATCAGCAATTTAATAATTTGTTACTTTCCTCTACTGTTTTTCTAAAATGGTTTTAAATATTTAATAATAACCAAGAAAGTAATAATTAATAGATAAATAATTTACCAGTAACCTTTGCATATCCCTTGAGTTTAGTTGCATTTCAGGTGATCTCTTTCATATTTTACAAAAACCAATCAGAAACAAAAGACAAGGTAAGCCTTTTGATGATTAGTGTTGTCCCTACGCAATTCTGGCCACACCACTTTAATTATAATGTCATTATGGCGTTGAACCTGGAAATTAAAAATTGACAAATAAGCAGAATTTAAAATTAGGATGGAAACATAAAGCGGCAGTTGGAACAGCAGTAGCAATGAATAATAAACGCATAGTAGTAGTAGTAGTACCACTATATTACTATTGCTTTTTACAACTAGTAGTTGTAGTAGTAATAGTAGTAGTTTTAAAATAATAATAGTAGTTGTTTTAGTAATAGTAGTAATAATAGTAGTAACAGTTGTCGTAACATCGTTATCGTATTAGTAGTAGTACCAGTAAAATAAATGTTGCAAGCATCTTAGCAAAAGTGGTATTTAACTAGCTTTGTAATCTTTGTCACACAACTCAATGAACCAGTTACCTTACACCTGTCTGGTAGGTCAGACGGTCTGGGTCTCTCAACAACAACAGCAACACAACTCAATGGAAAGCAAAAATATAAAATGATAGTAACTGCATACACGTACAATTATTTCTCTTTATTATAGTTTTATTTAAATGTTCTTGCTTAACAAAAATTCAATTTATTTGAAATATTTTTTGAATTCATTATGCAACAAACAATACATTGTTTGCATATACCTTGACAGTTTCTTCTATACTTTAAGAAAAAAAAATGAGATAAATATTTCCTAAGGAATGTTTTTGAATATTTCATAAAAATTTCTTGTTTCTACTGTGAAACAAGGTGATTTCAAAGATATGTAATTTGCATTTAAATAGGTAATCAATCATTGGTTTTTGAAAAGCATGCGAAGAATCTCGAAGAATCCGCATTCCTAAAACTTTGTTATGAAAAGAAATTGCTTTTTCTTTTGTTTGAAACGAATACTTGACTTCCTGAAAATTAATTCAATGTTTGCTTCGGTATTTAATATCTAAACACATGCAGTTTCCGAACATCTTCAATTTGTTATTCGATATTACTTCCCGGGTTAAAAATAAAACTACTCATATTCCGCCAGTTTTAGAATTTATCAGAATAAATTAGAAATTCCATTTTCAATTTGATTCTAGTTGGCTGCCATAAAATAAATTGCGATAAAAATATGTATACTTGATTTTCTTTTCATTTTTTTCTGGTATTCATGACACGTGCATAGGTAAAGGGTGTTAATGACGTTTAAAAGTTCAGGTTGAATATTTCGATACATTTAGATCCTACTCATGTTAAAATCACGAATTTTACTAATTTATCTAACTGATTCTGCTGTCTACATTTTAAGAATTTTTGCATGTATCGAAAATGTACTTCTTCTGAGAATTTCTCCTTTCCTTATTCCGTGACTTCTCCGTAGAATCCAACAATTTTGGTTCTACCTCAAGATGGGTGTTAAAAAAAAAGATTCTTAACAGTTCTCACTCTACCGGGAAAGCCTTCTTGAGTTTTGTAGCAAGGAATCGTATCGCTAAACAATTTCGTCATCCGTCCCCCTACTGCTACATAGTGTTTTCCAAAATATGTAACATTACGAAATATGGAGAGGAAGGCGACCTGCAAAGGACGGTCCCTGGTCCTGTTAGAAATATGTATAGGGTTCCCCTTTGAACACCTCATCGGAGACGGACACTAGATTCGGACTCCATGCCAGTGGGGTGCACATACAAGATGGAAGATCGCTCCACGGGTGGTAAGCGAGCGTCGGGGCGCAGGTGTCACCCCTGAGCGTGGGACCTCGACCAGGTGCAACAATAATTCAGGAGCCACTAGCCAAGAACCTCTGTCAAGATCTGGCCACTGGAAAAGGGGTTACCTGATATCTTCCAATAATATTGAGGGAACTTAATCCTCTGAACAAATCAGGTAAAAGAGGGGGAAGAGTTTGACTTGGTGTTTTTTACGAGAGAGAGGATTTAGAATTTGAATTCGGGAGTGCTTCTTGAGATTTTATAGAGTGAAGTTACAAAAATTCGCAGGAGCGAGATGCTCCCTTTGTCTCCGTCTTTCATCGCACGAGAGCCCGCTAGGCCAAGAGCAGAAGGTAAGCCTTTGACTTCATAAGTTACTCAGATTTGATCTTCTCTCTCTCTCTCCCTCTTTTCTAATTCTCTCCATATGAGGATATTAATGTTTTTGCATTGTGGCACAAGCCAAGTGCGTATATATATAAGAGCCACAAGTGACATTAGAATAATGCAGTGTCAGATAACTTTTGTGGGATTTTTGTACTTGTGCAACATTTTGAATTGGGAAGGGATAATCTTTAATTATAATTGTGTTAGTTATTTAAATGATAATCTACCTTGTATTAGAATTTCACTTTGTGATGATGTATGAATATGTTTAGTGAAAGATCAATTAGAAAGTATGTGCATTGATAGCGATGGGTCTAGATTAATTTGGTCGGATGAGAGATCCGAATACTTCAAAACCTTTTTTATGTTTAATATTAATTCTGTAAATAAATTGTTATATGTTATTTAAAATCAAATCGGTGTCCTCATTTCCAAACCTTTTTAATTGCTTCTTGATTTTCAGATAATACTATACGATACGGCAGCCTTTAACTTATTGTTCAATGAACAATTTTTGTATTCATCGCGCCCAAACCGGGCGTGTGGGGAAACCCACGCAACACCTACTATAAAATGAATTTAAATTATTCTTTTAATTGTTTTTATTTTACTTATAGAATACATCACTACAATCTCATTGCGCTACCATTTGTATTTACCAAAGATTTCTAAGGTTCCACGGAAAACTGTTTAAAAATCCTGGTCTGTTGGCCTTACTGTAGAACCAACTCTACCATCTGAGGGGGGGGTGAAAAACTGGAGTCTAAAATATTTCAAGGAATATCTCTTCAATATCAACATTAACATTTCGTATTTGTTATTAAAAGGCAATATAGTTCAACCTTAAATTAAGAAACTGTGAAATTACATCCCTGAAACTTTTTGATGACGTTGACTCTGTGCTGTACTGCTATGGTCATAGTAAAATTATGATTGTTAGCACATTTACATTAGTATAAACACGTATAAACCCATTTAAGTTGTTGTCAATTGTACATAGTGTTTCACTCACTGTCGTCCACTGATTTTCTCTTATAACTTTCAAACTAATAAACGTCATTCAGTGAAATTTGACACGGATGTACCTTGGTGTATGAGAAGCAGGTTTTTTTTTTTCATCTAGTTGACATGTGCTTGTGGTAATCCCCATTTCCTTCTGCAGTTTATATAAGGACTTCTATTAGAAGACCAGCAGTTTATTTTTTACTTTTGGGTTAAAGAGTAGTGACGCCACTCGTGTGCTTCTGTAACCACACTTCTCATGCACCGAGGTATGTTCATGTCAAATTTCATCGTATTGCGTCCATTGTTTTGAAAGTTATAAAAGAAAATCAAGGGCCGTGAGTGAGTAAAATACCCTGTACTTTAACTGACTGCGAGTGAAAAGGGCTACGTGTGATTTGAAGAAGCGTTAGGGTCCTTCAGTAGGGTACTCTTGACCTGAAAATACACCACCATGTCCTGCGAGAATATGGCGAAAAACCGTTTTGAGATTTCATAAATTTTTTGGAAGGAGGTTTTTGCTTTTTGTACTTGGCAGGGAGCATTTTACCATGAAAGGGCGTTTTTGTGAGATATACAGGGTGTCCCAAAAAATTGAAACGCTTTTTAATTATTTACCTGTTGGAGATAAATAGGCAATGTAAATTGCAAAAATATTGAAAATAAGGTAGGAAATAAGACTACGTTAATGAAATAGTCCTCCCATTATTTTTCAAAAAGTTACACTTTTTAAACTTTTATACGATCACCTTAGACAAATTTGGTCAATAGGAAAATTTTTATTTTTAATGCAACAAGATCATTAAAAAAACCGTATATCTGTATCTTTAAAATTGAGCAAGTTATATTTAATTGAAAATTCAACATTGTGAATGGGGAACATATATCAAATTAGAAATGTAAATTTGTGACATATCACAAAAAAGATAAAACTGGGTAATAATACATAGGATACCTAACCGCGTAGTGAGTGCCACTGCTTTATGATCTCTGTCTGTGGGATGCTTTATTTAGATGCATTTGTAATAAAAAAAATGTTGACACATATTAACGTATTTTGGATCTAAACAAATTCCATCGTCAATTTGTTTATGATCCCTATTTTCACTGATAAAACAGCCTTTCACATGGTACGGAAAAGTGGCATAAGTCAGATTTTTTCCTTTATCACAATTCAGTTGATTTTAAAGATATAGATATGCGGGTTTTTTTAATGATCCTGTTGCATTAAAAATAAAAAATTTCTGATTGAGCAAATTTGTCTACGGGGGTCGTATAAAAATTTAAAAAGTGTAACTTTATGAAAATTAATGGGAGGACTATTTCATTAACGTTGTCTTATTTCCTACCTTACTTTCAGCATTTTTGCAATTTACATTGCCCATTTATCTCCAACAGATAAATCATTAAAGCGCGTTTCAATCTTTTTGGGACAACCTGTATAATACTGTACACGAAAAGTATTAAAATGGGGTCGGAAAATTAAAATACTAATTTTAGATCGATTTACATGATTTGTGTACTATAGTACATCCGTCCACTATTCTTTGGATGGCGTGTGTCTGTCTGTTCAGTGAATGTATCCACTCGGGTTCAAAAAAAGTGCGACAAAATGTCATATAATTTGGAAATCATGTCACTAACACCTTTCCTACTACTGATCAGATTTTGATATAATTGGAGAAAATATAATTTATAGCTGGCAGTAGCAGCTCGTGACTTCAGGAATACAATAGATTCACTGAAGCAGCTTCAATGGCTGGATTCACCTTCCTCCTCGACAACGAACATCATCAAAACTCGTCACGCTACTGTCACTAGTGTTGTTAAATATTATCTGAAAATAGCCAAAGGAATTTAAAAATTCTCCAGATAATAATAATAATAATAATAATAACCCATTCAGCCGATAACTTTAAGTGAAGCAGCACTTATCCTGCATCATCTGCGTCACATCGTGAGCCGCCACAGATAGCCGACTCTTTTATTTGAAATGTTCCCATAAATCAACAAAATCCGATATAAAAGAATGAATATGTCTTAATTTGTTAATCAAATTTTTGTTTCCTGCTCCCATTTTTGATAACAAAACGAATAAAATCACTTTTATTATTCAAAATAAATCGTTCTCGAGAAATTTCAGATATCTGGAAATTTTGGCGATTCGGTATTTTAAAATGCGGCAAGTGGCAAAATTAAAAAAATAAATTGCTTAAATGCTTATTATTGGGTGTAAATTTTAAAAAGTTCCCACTACATGTTTTATTTTGAGTGATGAAATTTGCATCAATGAATAAGTATAAACGGAAAAAGAAAGATATAGCAGAAAAATAAATTTGAGAGGGATAATCATGTATTACCAACACTAGATTTTCTTTATGTCATCACTGCACATGCATATTAACGAAGGTCAGCAAAAATTATTTACTACAAACTGATAAATTAATAATTCTATTAAAAAACCATTAAAAATGATTCAAAAGATTCTCGAATGAAAGAAGGCAAAAAGGCTACATTGAGTAAACATTCCATAATATTTATTAACTGTCAAATATTTGGGATGCATCTTATTTTTTGAAAAGTGACTCTTCCAATTTCCTATTTCTCTCTATTTTCTATCAAGCCATATTAAATAAGCTGGAATTCTCCGGGATTTAAAAGATATTCTTTTTTTTTCTTAACATGACACATTTTTCCAGTCGTGAAAAATGAAAATCCAAGAGCAAATTAGAAAGAAAAAGAAGTATCCCGCCAAAATTATTTTTCGTATCATGACACTTTATGAGCAGTTGTTGCTTTTTACTCTCATCATTAACAACTTAAAACAACGCAAAAACCGTACAGTTTTGTCATTCTTTAAAATAATGGTTCTTTCGGTATTTTGGAAAAATGCAAGAGGGGGGAAAAAAAGTTTAAATAAAATTTTGGTTCATTTATTTCCTTAAAGTATTTAAGGAAAGAGCGAATTTAATTAATCATATTTTCTAAATTTTTAATTAACTTAGTCGGTATGTAATTTTAAGAGGAAAGGTATTTTCATACAAGGAGGAATATTTTTGTTTTAGGAAATGACTTTCAATGTGGCAATGTTTTATGTCTTTAAATAAATTACTAATGTATTTAAGAGTTTATCTTAACAGGAAAGACTTTCTATCCGAAGTATTTACTTTGAAGGAAAAATATAATGTGGATAAGTGCATCGTAATTTTTCCAGTTCCTGAAAATTACCAACTAATTACATGTAAATGAGTATGAAACGAAAGTAAAATGGATGGAAGTAAGATATATGTGAAACATTTCCAATGCATTTAATTATTCTAAAAATTCTCTGAAATTTTCAAATCTCTCATCCCATTAGTTCATATTTTGCTTCTGTCGTTTACAATTTCCTGAAAAAATTTACCATAGGCATCTATGTAAAAAGACTATGTCCATGCCGTCTCGCATATGTGATGATTTACAAAGAAAATAATTGCCAGAAATTTCAAAATAGAGTTGAAGGCCTTATAAAGTACAGCTCTTCAAGTTGATTCTAAAACACAAAACAGCGCCTTTAAGATAATTACAACTCACAAATTTTGGCATTATTAATAAAGCTAAAACCTTGAAATAGAGAAAAACAGCTTGAAAGTTCTGGAGGGTGATAGCAGGGATGGCTAGTTTAAACTGCATTAGTTTAAACCTTGGTTTAAAACATGGTTTGTATTTGATTAAGCCATTTTTTTCCCTTTGTTTAAAGCATTTGTGTTCGTTTAAAGAAATAATTGAATTTTCATAAAGAGGAAAATGTAATTGGCAACACGTAGAATATAATGATGAGCATTTTCCGCATTTGAAAAGCATGCACCTCCAGTTTCAAAAATACAATAGGGAAAGGTTCAAGAGAATGAATGATATGCACTGCTTGTAGAAAACCTCTTGAGGAACTACGAAAGACTAGGATGTAACATGTCATTGAAAGCACACTTTTTACACTCTCATCTGAATTTTGTCCCAACAAACTGCGGTGTTGTTAGTAGGGAGCACTAGGAACAATTTCATCGGGACATTTCTGCTCTCAAAAAGGTACCAAGTAAAAAGGAATATAGAAACGCTAACAGACTATTTTTAGATCCTCGTTAAAGATTCTTCAGAAACTCAGTACAAACAACAAATTTCCTATATGTGGATTATAATAGGATGTGTATATTCAAGAGTTTAAAACTTGTTTTATAGATTGCAAGAGGCCCTGTTGGGCGTCATTGTAAGTGTGAGACCAAAGAAAGAAATGCTTTTAAAACTAATACACCATGGTGTAAAACAAGCTAAATAAATTTTCAGGCGAATAGGCAGCACCAGTTTTGACGTTATACTTGAACAATGTTTATGGCTCATAAATTTGCAAATATGCTACGAAATCAACACGTAGGAGAGTCACAGAGTCTGGATAGGAGGAACCTAAACTGCGGGCCTGACCCAAAGAATCAACGTCAACAAAGGGTAATCTGATGAAGACTGTCCCTAAACCAATATAGGGCCAAATCAAGGCCAGTTAAGATAGGAGGCCACATGAAAGGCATGTTTCCAAACCGCAAGGTGAAAAATTACCTACCGAGACCTTACCTACCGAAACCTACGAGAAAGAGGACTGGCAAATTTGTGAAAATATTAGACTATTTTATGAGAATATATGATTGTGAAAAAATACGGAGAAAAAGACTGGTGAAAGTATTCGAAGTGTGCCGATATGTAAAAGAGTTCGCCATAAAAATATTGGTCTAAAACAGTAACATGAAATATTAGAGTCCAACGGACTCGCTCATTATCTGAAAGTGACCATCCAACAGCCAGAAGTATGCTCTCCAATGCATTTAACAAGTACAGAAAGCTTAAATTAGTTTTTTGTAAAAAATGTTATTCGTTAGTATTATTTTATAACCTTTAAATGCTACTAAATAAAATATTATAATTTTAAAGTCTAAATAGCGAAGTTAATGAGCAATAATTTACTTTTCAGATGAAGTTGGTACACTCTCACTGTAAAGATATATTTGGAGGGGGGTTATTCATGGTAAACAACGCCGTGCATACTATTGATCACTATACTTTATTTAATAAATGGTTGTAATAATTATTTAATAGCATATTTTGGAGCGTGATTATATATTTTTTGCAATATAAGGTTCTGCTTTTGTTTTTTCACATCTTCTCATGATCATTTTGATCCGAATCATAATCTAACTTCAAATAACCCTGTTCAGAAATCCAAACTCTCAGCTAACTTCAATCCGAAAAAAAAAACATTAATTTATCTCACGACTTACCTTTTGACGAAGTGATCACGACTTATCTTTCGACGAAGTAATCACGACTTACCTTTCGACGAAGTAATCCCGACAATTGAAATCTTAAAACACTTTATTTGCAGTTCACTTTGCTGAAAACCCAAAACATAGATACGCAGCACAACATGCAAATACATATAAAATAGACTTACGCTGCTAGTCATGATATCCGCACTCGAAGCATACCAAGTGACATAATCTACCTAGACATACTTCGCAACATATTAAACATATATACCTTACATTACTGAATCTAAACCGAAAATAAAAAATACCTAATATGAAAATTTAACAATACTACGATCTCCTTTGATCCATACGCCAAGCCTACTGATTTATCATAGGATAAATAAAAAAAATCTGATGTGGGCAACACATGACTTTCCTTATATAATGTAATGAATTTACTACTTTTACAGTAAAAAAATAGGTTTTTCTTATAGTAGATACTAATATTCTTTCCAAGATATTGAATTTTCGACAATTAGTTGTCATTTTCATTGATTTGGCGTCATTTTTATCCATTTGACGAAATTTACGTTAATTTGGCAACATTTCAAAAAGTCGCCAAGTTGGCGACATTCCGCCAAATTCGTCGCCAAAATCTCGCCAAGAGTTATGCACTAAGAAAAAAGTTATTCTTACAGCAGATAAATGACTATTGGCGTTCAAATACAAAAGTATTATTCAAAGTATATTTTTTCATGAATGGAACGAGCTAGATCCACGAGAATGATGTCACTCAATTTATCGCATGGTATTACATATGAAAAGTGAACATGTTTCTCAATAGGAATTTTTTTTTATGTGACTTTTTCATAATTTTTTTGAAAAATGCACAATATCTCGAGAACGGTTCATGTTAGCCTTCTAAAATTTATGGCAATCGTTTTCTAATGAAAAATTACATAAGAAATGTCTATTTGCGTAACTTTATTAGCGGTTTTGATTTTTTGACGATTTTTTCAAAATTTCATTCGAAAATTTAGGGGGGTTCTGAACATTCGATTACGTATAAAAACAATAGGCTTCCAGTGTTTACGGATTGTGATTTTTGTACCAAATTTGGTTCGAATCGGTCCATTCGTTCGTCAGTTATCGTCTCCACAGACTCACTGACACACACACATACACACATAATTTCACACACACACACACACACACAGACATCACTCCAAAAATGTTTGATTCGTGATCAGGGATGCTTGAAACGTGCTCTCCCGTCGAAAACTCGAATTCGAATTTTCGACCCCGTCACAATACTTTCCTTATACATTATGTATATAAGGAAAGTAAAAATCTGATGTGGGCAGCACATGATTTTCCTTATATAATGCAATGAATTTACTACTTTTACAGTAAAAAAAAATCTGATGTGGGCAACACATGACTTTCCTTATATAATGTAATGAATTTACTACTTTTACAGTAAAAAAATAGGTTTTTCTTATAGTAGATACTAATATTCTTTCCAAGATATTGAATTTTCGACAATTAGTCGTCATTTTCATTGATTTAGCATCATTTTTATCCATTTGGCGAGATTTTCATTAATTTGGCAACATTTAAAAAAAGTCGCCAAGTTGGCGACATTCCGCCAAATTCGTCGCCAAAATCTCGCCAAGCGTTATGCACTAAGAAAAAAGTTATTCTTACAGCAGATAAATGACTATTGGCGTTTAAATACAAAAGTATTATTCAAAGTATATTTTTTCATGCATGGAACGAGCTAGATCCACGAGAATGATGTCACTCAATTTATCGCATGGTATTACATATGAAAAGTGAACATGTTTCTCAATAGGATTTTTTTTATGTGACTTTTTCATAATTTTTTTGGAAAATGTACAATATCTCGAGAACGGTTTATGTTAGCGTTCTAAAATTAATGCCAATCGTTTTCTAATGAAACATTACATAAGAAATGTCTATTTGCGTAACTTTATTAGCGGTTTTGATTTTTTGACGATTTTTTCAAAATTTTATTCGAAAATTTAGGGGGGGTTCTGAACATTCGATTACATATAAAAACAATAGGCTTCCAGTGTTTACGGATTGGGATTTTTGTACCAAATTTGGTTCGAATCGGTCCATTCGTTCGTCAGTTATCGTCTCCACAGACTCACTGACACACACACACACACACACACACACATACTTTCACACACACACACACACACATACTTTCACACACACACACACACACACACACACACACACACACATACACATACACACACACAGACATCACTTCAAAAATGTTTGATTCGTGATTAGGGATGCTTGAAACGTGCTCTCCCGTCGAAAACTCGAATTCGAATTTTCGACCCCGTCACAATACTTTCCTTATACATTATGTATATAAGGAAAGTAATAGATTATTTTTATAGTAGACATTTATATTCTTTCCAAGATATTGAATTTTCGTCAATGAGTCGTCATTTTCATTGCTTTAGCATCATTTTTATCCATTTGGCGAGTTTTTCGTTAATTTAGCAACATTTAAAAAAGTTGCCAAGTTGGCGACATTCCACCAAATTCGTCGCCAAAATCTCGCCAAATGTTATGGATGGAGAAAAAAGTTAGTCTTACAGCAGATAAATGACTATTGGCGTTCAAATACAAAAGTATTACACATAAAGTATCTTCCTTTCAGGTAGGTCGGACGGTCTGGGTTTCAACAACAACAACATAAAGTATCTTTTCTCATGAATGGAACGAGCTGGATCCACGAAAATGATGTCACCCAATTTATCGCATGGTATTACATATAAAAAGTGAACATATTTCTCAATAGGAAATATTTTTTTTATTTTATATGACTTTTTGATAATTTTTTTGAAAAATGTGCAATATCTCGAGAACGGTTCATGTTAGCGTTCTGAAGTTTATATCAATCGTTTTCTAATGAAAAATTACATAATAAATGTTTATTTGCGCAACTTTAATAGAGGTTTTGATTTTTTGACGAATTTTTCAAAATTTCACTCGAAAATTTAGTTCTGAGCATTCGATTTCGTATAAGAACAATAGCCTTTCAGTGTTTATGGATTGTAATTTTTGTGCCAAATTTCGCTTGAATCTGTTCATTCGTTCATCAGTTATCGTCTCCACAAACTCACTGACACACACACTTTCACACACACACACACACACACACACACTTTCACACACACACACACACACACACACAAACAAACACACTTTCACACAAACACACACACACTTTTATATACACTCACACATACTTTCACACGCACACACACACACACAGACATCACTTCAAAAGTGTTCGATTCGTGATCGGGGATGCTTGAAACGTACTCTCCCGTCGAAAACTCGAATTCGAATTTTCGACACCCTCACAATACTTCCCTTATACATTACTGTATATAAGGAAAGTAAGTAGAGCTAATATGGTGCTTTAATGGTCATTTTCATATTAGGCAGACCAAATAACATAAAGATAACATGGTTTAATCTCACATACACACAAAAAGTCCACATTTGTTGTCTAGTGTTATTTATGTAACGCTAAACAATTTAGCTGATTAGTTGCTAAGCGTTTTGAGTTGAACGTCAGACGACTTTTGAATCTTGATATCAGAATTCCTCTCTCAGTAGAGGGCATTATTCCTCGTCTGTGTTTTCTGTACAATTTTTTTTAACCTTATGAAAATTTTAAACATTGTCCATTTCATTACTTTAAGCAAACCCCAATTTGTGAAGTAATTATGTCCAAGAAATTTCTAATTTTCCATTGTATTTTAATAATTTTTTCCGTTGGTCTATTTTCAGCCAATAGGCAGTTGGAAAAAGCTTTCCCACCTGCAGTGAAACGGCGGGAAAGCTGGTGGGAATCTGCAAGCATTTAATATGGTTAATGTGCTAGCTTACTAGCTACGTAGAATCACCTACTGTGAAAAACATAAAATGTATATTGAATAGTTACAAATATTAAATTCTAGATTCGCACACAGTATTTATAGGATCAAATTTCGCATGATAAATACCATATCGAATGAATTTGCATATTATATGTTTATATCACGATTTCCATTAAAATTTTTTAAAATAATTCTATTTAATTACATTGGTTCGATAATATATTTTACTAGTCTCTGGATTGGTTTATTTGTTCCGTAATTATGCAACTTCTAGCTGCGTAGCAACCCTGATTTGTAAAGTAGACTTTTTTAAAGTACGGCTTATATAATGTTCGATTAATCAGGTACATAAAACAATCGTTTCAGCAAACTCATACAGGTAAGATATGAGCTATACATATCGGTTATAATTGGACATTTTGTGTGAGTCCCCGATGTCGAAACAGGGCTGCTTTAATACTTGCTAGGGCTCCTACGTAAAATAATATTCCAGGGATCTCCATAGAATTTATATAGTAAAATAATGTACATTAGGCCCAGATGATGGACTCCCAGAACTTCGTGGTCCTCCAGTATTTATCTGCTTTGCCCATGGTATAAAAAAAAACCAGTGTAGAACCTCCATTGGAAAAACCGGCGAAACTCATATTGTATGTCTTACCTTTGCCCTTCAAAATCATATAATGGCAACTCATGTAAGATTTATATTGCATGTCCACAGGGGAATTCTCTTTGTTGCTTTCTTATCCTTTTCTTGCCGGCGTATTGTATACCTACATAAAACACTTGTGGGTTCATTATTTATTAAATATCAATTTTCTGAACATCGTATTTTACTTCAAAGTACACATGAAGAACTGAAAAAGTATTTCTAAACCAATGTCTGGAGAATTTTAAAGCAATGTGTAAATTATTAAGAAATATATTTTTTTTAAAAAGCATTTAAAATTTTTGAATCTAAGTTATACATTTTAAGGCTAAGTCAAATTAACAGTATTAGATTTTAAATATAAATATAGCTTAAGAATTGAAATATTACTAAAAATTATGCTGTACAAATACAAGTTTAAAACGTATGAAATACTTTTGTAAATATGCTGAATCGGATTACAACAAATTTTAAAAATCTGTACTAGACTATATTCAAGTTTTTCAAACTTTCATTTATCTGAAACGCTTTAAAATAAGATGTTTTAAAATGTACAGTTCGAATATTTAAGTATTGTAAATATTGATTTTAATCTGCATATATGGATATAAGAATATATATTTTCATCATTTTTTTCTATTATCAAATAGATATTTTTCAAAATGCTGCTTTAAGAGCTATACCTATATCAAATATAATAATATGTGTTAATGTAAAAATAAATATAAATATAAATAATTATAAATGTCAATAAATATTCACATATCTCTATCTTCAGTTTGAACTAAAGGTTAAGAGATCGTTTAAATTAATAACAAATGTTCTATACAAGTATTGGGTAAGGAGACCATCAATGCAAATTTTGATACTGCAAATTTTGATATCGACTTTTGATCGTATTCTCACAATAGAAATTATCGTTTGCAAGGAATTTTTTCTATTTCGATATATTAAGGCCAATATATATTTCTGACCTCCTGAACACGTTTTAGCTATTTTTAGATGTCCGTTTGTATGTCTATCCTCTGTCTGTGATCGATTGTGCACCCGATAGTTACCACAAATACTAATGAATTTTTGCAAAACACATTTTATTCAGCTTTGCCAACAAAAAATCTAGAACTAGATAGAATTTTTTGAAATTTGAGAAAATATTTTAAAATTTATTTAAAGTTGTCTTCTTAACATAGCAGCATGGGACAAATTTGACATAATTATGCATAGAAGGGGTTATTTATGCCTCAATAATCACGAAACTTAATAATTACTGTAGTGGCAAATTGCCTCGAAGCAATTTTTGAGTTCGTGACATCATTGGCCTCTTATATATACATATATTAAAAAAATGCAATAATAAAAATTCAAGTAATATTAACATCACCATAGAAGCAAAACCACAGCCACATTGCCGATAAGAGAAAAGAACAGCACCGGCCCAAATTCGATGATTAATCAGAAATTAAATTATTTTTCAGGTCTGAGTACTTAATTCTAATTAACCCAAACAAATGCCTGTTTCAGATTGAGCAATAGTACATTACTATAAATACTCAAACTCAGACTACAGACATCAAAAAATGAAAAAAATGAAGATAAGAAATATTAAGGAAATGCATATATCCCACAAAAATTGAAACGCGCTTTAATTCTTTACCTGTTGGAGATAAGTGGGTAATGTAAATTGCAAAAATGTTGAAAGTAAAGTAGGAAATAAGACAACGTTAATGAAATGGTCTTCCCATTAATTTTCAAAATGTTACACTTTTTAAATTTTTATACCACCCACTTAGACAAATTTGGTCAATCAGAAAATTTTTATTTTTAATGTAACAAGATCATTAAATAAAACCGCATATCTGTATCTTTAAAATTGAGCTAGTTGTATTTAATTGAAAATTGAACATTGTGAATGGGGACCATATATCAAATTAGAAATGTAAATTTGTTACATATCACAAAAAAGATAAAACTGGATGATAATAGATAGGGGGAATTTTTGCGAATTCCGCGTAGGCTCATGATGCAATCACGGATTGATCTCTGTCTGTGTAATGATTTATTTAGATGCCTTTGTGATAAAAAGTTTTGACACACATATTAATGTCTTTTTGATCTAAACAATTTCTATCGTCAATTTGTTTATGATCCCTATTTTCACTGATGAAACAGCCTTTCACATTGTTCGGAAAAGTGGCATAAATCAGATATTTCCCTTTATCATAATTCAGTTGATTTTAAAGATACAAATATGCGGGGTTTTTTTAATGATCTTGTTGCATTAAAAATAAAAAATTTCTGATTGACCAAATGTGTCAACGGGGGTCGTATAAAAATTTAAAAAGTGTAACCTTTGGAAAATTAATGAGAGGACTATTTCATTAACGTAGTCTTATTTCCTACTTTACTTTCAACATTTTTGCAATTTACATTGCCCACTTATTTTCAACAAGTAAAGAATTAAAGCGCGTTTATCTCTTTAGAACACCCTGTATATATATATATATATATATATGTATATATATATATATATATGGATTCAAATGAATAAGAAATGAAAGAAGTAAAAACGGATGGGGATGCTTACAAGGAAGTCGAACGGCCAAGGGGGATTACGACCCCTTGTTCCCGGTTGAAGCACGCTTTTAATCCCAGGAAACGTTCCCGGAACCAGACTCGCCTGAAGCAGTCCTCCATATACCAACGCTGGAAAAGCAAAATCCAATCCACTGAAAAAGCAAATCCAATCCATTGAAAAAGCCAAATTCAATCCATTGAAAAACGTACTTGAAAACCCAGATCACCAACATGAAACGATACTAATAGCAAGACTACTTGGATGCCTAATGTCTAAACAACCTATAACATCCATATCAGCACAGACTTTTCATTACGTGCAAGTCCTTGTAAGTCCTTATAACATGTTACGGTTAAGATACATGTCACAGTTAATCTTTTTGCATCCAGCGTGACGTAACTATAATAGTTCATAGAATTTTGCATAAAAGTCCTGATCATACTTTTTGTATGATTTTTCATAATAATGCTTTAGGAAATGTAACGGATATAGCTGTTTTTTCGCTTCACATACCAAATTACGTTCGCATATAATGCGTTCGGTCTTGGTTGTATTTAATCTTTTAATCCTGTTAACAGGATTAAATCCTGTTAACAGGATTAATCCTGTTAACAGGATTAACATCCTGTAACAGGATTAAAAGATTAAATACAACCAAGACCGAACGCATTATATGCGAACGTAATTTGGTATGTGAAGCGAAAAAACAGCTATATCCGTTACATTTCCTAAAGCATTATTATGAAAAATCATACAAAAAGTATGATCAGGACTTTTATGCAAAATTCTATGAACTATTATAGTTACGTCACGCTGGATGCAAAAAGATTAACTGTGACATGTATCTTAACCGTAACATGTTATAAGGACTTACAAGGACTTGCACGTAATGAAAAGTCTGTGCTGATATGGATGTTATAGGTTGTTTAGACATTAGGCATCCAAGTAGTCTTGCTATTAGTATCGTTTCATGTTGGTGATCTGGGTTTTCAAGTACGTTTTTCAATGGATTGAATTTGGCTTTTTCAATGGATTGGATTTGCTTTTTCAGTGGATTGGATTTTGCTTTTCCAGCGTTGGTATATGGAGGACTGCTTCAGGCGAGTCTGGTTCCGGGAACGTTTCCTGGGATTAAAAGCGTGCTTCAACCGGGAACAAGGGGTCGTAATCCCCCTTGGCCGTTCGACTTCCTTGTAAGCATCCCCATCCGTTTTTACTTCTTTCATTTCTTATTCATTTGAATCCATATTCGTGCTTATATTGTATGTGCTGCAATGCGCCTTATGATAGTATGGGCATATCCCGTTTTAATATTTCTAGTAAAAGTTATATTTTACTTAACATTTGTATTGTATATATATATATATATATATAGTAGTTGCTGCTTTATATATATATATATATAAAGCAACAAATGTTATAGTAACATTTGCTGCTTTTTGGCCAAATGTTACTATAACACATTTATTTCTGATAATTCCATTTCTATATATTTATATTTTATAAATATATATATATATATATATATATATATATATATGTGTGTGTGTGTGTGTGTGTGTGTGTGTGTGTGTGTGTACATTATATATATATATATATAATTTTTTTCTTTTCAGTAGGAAAATTTGTACAGTGTAGGACCCATGTGGCTTTTAGATGAGGCCATTACATTAAATCCATGTGAGATATAAAGGGAGAAAGATATGTTATTTCCTCACAGAAGTGCAATAAATTGCTACTGGCTCAAATTTAATCAGTAGCCAATCAAAAACCAATCAATAAATCGTCGTCAAAAGCTTTCAATGGTAAACAATAAAAATAAGTCGTCTACAGAATTCAAGTCTTCAGAGAAAATTTTTTTTTAAATACCGGTGGGTAAAAATTCAGATACGGCACTTAAATACGATGGCAAGGTAATGCTTTCTTTTCTGCGCCCATTTTTCCCCATCTCTCTCAAGCCCATATAACGACTCCCATTTTATCTCTACAGCGTAAGCCCTTTTATCAGACCTACAATGTAAGCAACTACGCAGCCATAGAAGATACAAGAAATTTATGAGGGATCCTTCAAATGGTGGCAAATAGTGTATACGTTACTGTGAAAGATCGATATCTGGCAAATGTCGATATTCTCCGGTGAATATCAGCATTCACACATTCGCTTATTATATGTCCGAAATATTTCCTAAATATCATTATTTCCCACTTACACTGGCAAATGTCGACATTCAGTATGCACTGATGGTGAATGCTGAATAAAAAATATTTTTGTTAGAGTTCGTTAAGACAAAAATGCAACTTTTTAAATCACAGTTTATTATTAAAACATATTATGATATATGTCAAAATAAGAGAAAGCTTAAGTAACAGCACATGTAAATAAACTGTTGAACCTAAAACGAACCGTACATTCTAAATAAGAAAAGAAAATAATACCAATAATAAACACATACATTATGTGATTAACGTTATACACTCTTATATATTGCAACAACTTAAACTGTTATGACACTTTGAATTGCTCAAGAGTTCGACTCCCCACAGGAGCTTATCTGTGCTTGTCGACATACAACAGCGATGGCCCAAATGTATAAGAATATAATCAAATATTCGGTCTTTCATCCACGTATTTGGTATGTTGAAGACCCAGACCGTCCGACTCGTCGGCAAGGACTCGGGCAGCTATTTGGGCGGCCGGACGTATTTAGTATGTTGTTGTTGTTGAGACCCAGACCTTCCGACCTACCAGAAAAGTGAAAGGTAACTGTTTGGACGTCCGGGAAGAGCCACCCAATTTAGACCGGAACCCAGTGGGGGAGGCATCCACAGGGACCGTACCCTACTTCCCCTACCACCAACCTCTCGGAAGGACTTACGGACCCACATGTTTAACGTGATCGGACTCCGCATGAACACGGCGGCAGTTGTGGCAGCGTGCAAATCCAGCGCGCAAACCACCAGGCTACTGACGTATTTAACTTTTATATAGGTCCATTTCGCCAGCCCCGCCCATCTCGAGTTTAAAGTTCAAATTAGGCTCAATCGTTAGTGCATCGTTAGTGCACGTTAGTGCACGTAAGCATTTCGTTAGTGCACAGCCCCCTCTTCAGGTATTACAAATAATAAAAATAACATGGGCGGGGCTGGGGAAATGGCCTCCCCACCCACCAACCTTGAATTATAAGTTCAGATTAGGCTCAATCGTTAGTGCATCGTTAGTGCACGTTAGTGCACGTATGCATTTCGTTAGTGCACAGTCCCCCCTTCAGGTGCTGCGAAAATAAAGATAACATGGGCGGGGCTGGGGAAATGGCCTCCCCACCCACCAACCTCGAATTATAAGTTCAGATTAGGCTCAATCGTTAGTGCATCGTTAGTGCACGTTAGTGCACGTATGCATTTCGTTAGTGCACAGTCCCCCCTTCAGGTGCTGCGAAAATAAAGACAACATGGGCGGGGCTGGGGAAATGGCCTCCCCATCCACCAACCTCGAATTATAAGTTCAGATTAGGCTCAATCGTTAGTGCATCGTTAGTGCACGTTAGTGCACGTATGCATTTCGTTAGTGCACAGTCCCCCCTTCAGGTGCTGCGAAAATAAAGATAACATGGGCGGGGCTGGGGAAATGGCCTCTCCACCCACCAACCTCGAATTATAAGTTCAGATTAGGCTCAATCGTTAGTGCATCGTTAGTGCACGTTAGTGCACGTATGCATTTCGTTAGTGCACAGTCCCCCCTTCAGGTGCTGCGAAAATAAAGATAACATGGGCGGGGCTGGGGAAATGGCCTCCCCACCCACCAACCTCGAATTATAAGTTCAGATTAGGCTCAATCGTTAGTGCATCGTTAGTGCACGTTAGTGCACGTATGCATTTCGTTAGTGCACAGTCCCCCCTTCAGGTGCAGCGAAAATAATGATAACATGGGCGGGGCTGGGGAAATGGCCTCCCCACCCACCCATCTCGAATTATAAGTTCAAATTAGGCTCAATCGTTAGTGCATCGTTAGTGCACGTTAGTGCACGTATGCATTTCGTTAGTGCACAGTCCCCCCTTCAGGTGCTGCGAAAATTAAGACAACATGGGCGGGGCTGGGGAAATGGCCTCCCCACCCACCAACCTCGAATTATAAGTTCAGATTAGGCTCAATCGTTAGTGCATCGTTAGTGCACGTTAGTGCACGTTAGTGCACGTATGCATTTCGTTAGTGCACAGTCTCCCCTTCAGGTGCTGCGAAAATAAAGATAACATGGGCGGGGCTGGGGAAATGGCCTCCCCACCCACCCACCCACCTCGAATTATAAGTTCAGATTAGGCTCAATCGTTAGTGTACGTATGCATTTCGTTAATGCACCCCCCCCCCCTCAAGTAATACAAAAATGAAAATATATAAAAGTTGTAAGGAGGAAGCACAGTGCTGTACAGGAGATAGAGACAATCTCCATTATACCCTACGTTAGCAAACAAATTGTTAGATTTTTGCCGTCTTTTACCAATATGGGTACCGTGATGAATAATATTTTCAATTATGACCAAGCAACCGAATCAAGTTGTTCATCAGAAAGCATGTTCAACGACTTGAAAAATCGTGTCTTTCATCACGTGAATTTGCCAATACATGTTGATAAATTTATTCCTGAACTTATAGATTCCATTCTTGGAGCTATAAACTTGATTGGTGCTAAAGAAACATACAGAAACGACAAAACAGGCGATGACAAAGATGAATTGTTGATTATTTTTATACTAAAGAAGGAACATAAAAACAGAAATAATTGTCTTTCATCAATAGAACAGGAATGCGATAGCAGCCATCATCTTTTTCCAGACCCTAAGAGGCATGAGCATAGCAGTCCCCCGCATCCACCGGAACAAGAAGAAATTAAGAAAAACTATTCTTTAGAGAATTGGCGCGGTTTAGCTACAGCAAAGAAACGGAAGCGCAGAAACTACTTAGACTCGGATCCATCTATATCGACATGTAACAGAAACAGTAAAGCTAAAAATAAAGTTCTTGGCATTCTCAAAAATGCCAATTCGTTAGGTTTGAAGTCGATTAATATTGATGGAAAGCATCATACGTTCAGCAATACCTGTGCATTTGATTCCATTATTCAAATATTATTCGCAGCCTATGCAGATAGTGAAAAATATTCGGAGTTTTTTATAACTATACAAAAGAATTACTTGTTGAATTAATTCGTAGTGGGGTGCGTGATGGTATCACCGTTCAAACATATAGAAAACGGGCTGCTATCTTACTTAACCATTTTAAAGGAGACCAATTTAAAAAAAATGCGGATCTCATTTATGTAAACGCAGCCACAACTGCAAAATATTTATTAAGGAAATTATTTAAAGATTTTTAAAGTGCTACCGAAATAGTGGAATGTTTTAATTTGTTTGTTTGAGACCCAGACCGTCCGACCTACCAGAAAGCTGTAAGGTAACCGGCCGGGAAGTACCACCCAATTTAGACCGGAACCCAGTGGGGCGGGGGCATCCACAGGGACCGTACCCTCTTTCCCCTACCACCAACCTCTCGAAAGGACTTTTGGACCCACATGTTTAACGTGATCGCACTCCGCATGAACACGGCGGCAGTTGTGGCAGCGTACAAATCCAGCGCACAAACCACCGGGGTACCCCGCCCGAAATGTGCCAACAGCACGCGGTGTTCCCAAGTGGTCACCCACCCAAGTACTAACCGCGCCCGATGCTACTTGATTTCGATGATCTAACGAGAACCGGTGTTTTCAGCACGGTACGGCCGTTGGCTTGGAAAGTTTTAGTTGTAATGCTACCAATAACTTTGCTAAAATTGTCATTAGTTTTTCTTTACGTAACAACAACATGGATTATTTTCAAGATGCGTTACACAGTGTGTTAAATCCAAACATAAAATGCAACATCTGTGGAGGAATTACTAAAATACATTATAATTTTAAGTCTCATATTTTTTTTAGAATTGTTACGTGAACAATGACCATCCATTTTATTTCAACTTGGATATCAACATACCATTATCATCAGTCCCACATATATTGAATCAAGGTATTAAGAAATACCAATTGAGATTAGTTTCCTGGCTCCGTCAGCAAAAACGTCCAATGCGATCGGTCATTGCTTTCGTCTGCATAACAATGTGTGGGAGAGAGTGGATGATCTCTCCAATTCCATCTAACTCGTAAGGATAAATACTGAAGTTCAAAAATGCCAAATTTTGGTATACACAGAATAAAAACGATTCATGTTTTACATATCCGAAATGATAGCATTCTTAAGTAGGCGTTTATATTCATTTCAAGAATTATATATTACATTAATTGTGTTATGATAGCCTCTCATGTTTTTGCTTTTATTTTGGAATGATATAAATTTTTTGATGATATAAATTGCAGTTTTATATCATCATTTATAATGCTACGAATGTTTATTGTAAATTCTGGACCATTTCGTAAAGTGTATTATTTTTACTAAATTCTTTTATATTATATTTCAGGTTCTACAATTTACTACAAAATTTCTTTTAACACGTTCAAAGGCCTAATAGTCTACAAATAATTTTTTATAAAAATTGGGAAATGTAAAGTAAATCAGACTTGGGGATGTTGGTTAATTTTGATAACGTTACAGTTACATTGTAAAAAATGAGAAACCAGTTAAGCTAAATCTTCCCCATTCCCCCCCCCCCCCCCCCTATTTCCTCAGCCACGCACATGTTATTTTTGTATTAATTGGGGGGTGCACATCAGGGACGTACGTAGATTTCGAAATTTGGATAGTTAGGAAATTGAAAGTGGGCTGATGGGCCGTTCCCCCAGCACGTTATTTTTGTATTACTTAGGGGGTGGGGGGTGCACTAATGAAATGCATACGTGAACTAACGTGCACTAACGATGGAACCTAATCAGAACGTATAATTCGAGGTGGGTGGGGAGGCCATTTCCCCAGCCCCGCCCATGTTATTTTTATTTTCGCAGCACCTGAAGGGGGACTGTGCACTAACGAAATGCATACGTGCACTAACGTGCACTAACGATTGAGCCTAATCTGAACTTATAATTCGAGGTAGGTGGGTGGGGAGGCCATTTCCCCAGCCCCGCCCATGTTATTTTTATTTTCGCAGCACCTGAAGGGGGACTGTGCACTAACGAAATGCATACGTGCACTAACGTGCACTAACGATTGAGCCTAATCTGAACTTATAATTCGAGGTGGGTGGGTGGGGAGTCCATTTCCCCAGCCCCGCCCATGTTATATTTATTTTCGCAGCACCTGAAGGGGGACAGTGCACTAACGAAATGCATACGTGCACTAACGTGCACTAACGATGCACTAACGATTGAGCCTAATCTGAACTTATAATTCGAGGTGGGTGGGTGGGGAGGCCATTTCCCCAGCCCCGCCCATGTTATCTTTATTTTCGCAGCACCTGAAGGGGGGACTGTGCACTAACGAAATGCATACGTGCACTAACGTGCACTAACGATGCACTAACGATTGAGCCTAATCTGAACTTATAATTCGAGGTGGGTGGGTGGGGAGGCCATTTCCCCAGCCCCGCCCATGTTATCTTTATTTTCGCAGCACCTGAAGGGGGGACTGTGCACTAACGAAATGCATACGTGCACTAACGTGCACTAACGATGCACTAACGATTGAGCCTAATCTGAACTTATAATTCGAGGTGTGTGTGTGGGGAGGCCATTTCCCCAGCCCCGCCCATGTTATTTTTATTTTTTGTAATACCTGAAGAGGGGGCTGTGCACTAACGAAATGCTTACGTGCACTAACGTGCACTAACGATGCACTAACGATTGAGCCTAATTTGAAGTTTAAACTCGAGATGGGCGGGGCTGGCGAAATGGACCTCTTTTATATTCTTCTTTACACATTTATTATCGCACAGTCATGTGAATTTTCGAAGAAAATTAGTAACATCTCCAGAACCTTAAATGTTGTCCTTAGTGGGTCGTCACTGACTCTCTTTGGAATCCGTTACTGAATCCATACCATTCATCACCTAAGCTCTATGTATAGCCAATTCTGAAAAATAGATCTTTCAAGGGCAATGTTTGAACCAGAAATGAACATTATTAGATTTACCCTACCTCTTCCAGAATTTGATGTTCAATTCATATCAGTTATCGTCTAAGCTCTATTTCTCAAGATAGGCTATAGAGCCAATGTTCAGAAAATAAGTGTTTTAAGTAAAGTGAAGTATTTGAACCAGAAATGAAAATCCTTAGTAGAGCCCTTATTCTGCTCCAGAATTTGATGCTGGGTGGGACAACCAGTGGTTAGCGCATGGGGATTGCACTCGGGCGACCCACGTTCGATTCTTGCCTATGCCCAAGCTATCCCCGTGCCCACACGGAGCACGTTAAATTACGAGCACGTTAAATTATGTGGTTCCGTAAGTCCTTCCGAGAGATTGATGGTAGGGGGAGAAGGATACGGTCCCTGTGGATATCAGCCCCACTAGGTTTTGGTCCAAATTGGGTGGCACTTCTCGGTCGTCCAAACAGATACCTTACACCTTCGGTAGGTGCTCAAGTCCTCAGGATGAGTCGGACGGTCTGGGTCTTCAACACCTTCGGTAGGTCGGACTGTTTGTATCGAAGAAGAACAAGAAGAAGAAGAACAAGAACAAGAAGAAGAACAAGAACAAGAACAAGAATTTGATGCTGAATCCAAAGCAAACATCATTTGAGCTTTATCAATAATAGATCCTGAGAAAAAGATAATTAAAGGAATTTTTATCTCAAAAACAATTGCAAGTATTTTGCCGCCAATAAATACCTGAAGGATATTGGCGATTTTCGAATAATAATTTTCGATTCTCAAACAATATATCCTCGAAACACCGCAATTGGCGAAACAGAAACCCCAAAAAGTGAAAAATTAAAATATAAAAATTTAATTCATCATCATAATCTGAATGATTGATTATTTTTCATTTAATATAGCGGTAAATAGGTATTAAGTAATAAGAAGCTTTTATTCAAATTCAGTGTTAAACATTTAAATAATTTTCATACTACCTACATTAAGAAAAGGAACGTAATGACCGAGAAACACATTCCAAGAAATAAAGAATATTTTAAATTCTAAATGATATTATGGACTTAAATAGCAATAAATCAAATCCTTTCCTTCATACACATATGCGGTTTATTTTTAAACATTCTTTATTTATAACGCCATAATGCACCGGAGTGTTAAATAGCAGCAAAAACAATTTTTACTTAAAATATTTTTAATTCCAACAGTTTTAACATTTTCTAGGTATGAATTCCAGAAAATAACAGTAAAATCCACACGGATGATATATAAACCATGTCATTTCTCAGCGGGAAATTTCTGAAAGAAATTTAATGCTTTTTTAACCAAATTTACATTTAGTAAATAGTAAGCCTTAAGTATTATTAAATGACGTTTTAATAGGCGTGCCAGATAGTTTTTTTATGCAAACATCATTAATGTTGATGCACAAATTTTTTGTTGTAGAACAAGCCGACATAAATAGTTTTTTCTACATAGTTTTGAGCTGCGTAGAAAATAGCCATTAAGAATATCCCTTGAAAATGAATATATATCAGCATATTATGACTTTATACAAATATTAGATATTTTCTTTTCTAAATAATACAATATATAATCGACGTTTCTTGCAAATACCCTGTCCTACTATATACTGTAAACCATTTGCAAGCATGGTACTAAAAATATCACGGGAATCAGATGTCGTAATGGGGTTTAGGGTTGATGATAATTAGGATAATATATATTTATCTAAACAAAATATAATGCTTCAGCAGACGATAATTAGTTGAATATTTTTTAAATGCAGCTGGAATTTTCATAAAAGACTGTAATTGTGGCTTTTCTTATCAGTTTTCCCAAATTATCAACAAAGTAGTTGAAAAAAATGAACAAAGGTTGCAGAATGTTTTATAGTATACAGTCAACCAAATAAAAATGCGAACACCGCACGTTATTCCTTCCGGTTTTTGAAGTCGTACATTAAAAGATGAGCAAAGGTTGCAGAATGTTTCACAGTGTACAGTCGACCAAATAAAAGTGCGAACACCACACGTTATTCCTTCTGGATTTTGAAGTCGTACATTAAAAGATGAGCAAAGGTTGCAGAATGTTTTACAGTTTACAGCCGACCAAATAAAAGTCCGAGCTTCGCACGTTATTCCTTCCGGTTTCTGAGGTCGTACAGTAAAAAATCCAGAGTTCGGAGATTTGACTTCATACTAATGCCCCAGTTATGCTGTAGACTCTGTTTTTGAAATAAAAAGATTGTATTAATAATTATAAGTTGCAGTATGAAGGACGAAAAAAATTAAATTTCTTGAAACCAAAATATATGAGACCCAGATTAAGAAAATGGGGAATATCGAGCTCATGCATCATGCTAATAAATCCACTTCGACGATAATAGTTTGCAATTCCGTCCCAGTAACTCAATTCTTCTTTTTCTGCGACTCAGACTGTCCGACCTACCCGAAGATGCAAGGTATCTGTTTGGACGGCGGAAAGTGCCACCCAATTCAGATCGAAACCCAGTCGGGACGGCATCCACGTGGGCTGTACCCTCCTTCCCCTACCTCTCGCAATGACTTACGAACACACATATTTAAAGTACCCGTACTCCGCATGAACATCTGAACAATTTGGACAAACCGGGGAATCGAACTCAGGTCGTTCGAATGCAATCCCCGCGCGCTAATAACTGGTCTGCCTCATCCCCTCCTATAACTTAATTGTGAAATCTCCCGCTGGCCAGTACGAAGATACGTGGTTCAATCCTTTGCTGTGACAGCAATTTTCTTTACTATCTTCAATAGAAAGCACAGACGAGATCGGATATCAAGTGCTCGAACGTGTCTAGGTCCTGACAAGACCCAATATAATCCAGGGCGCGGAAGACCACTGATTAGCGCGCGGGAATTGCGCTCGGTAAACCCGGGTTCGATTCCCTTCGCTGCCAAAAAACTGCCGCCGTGTTCACGCGGAGTACGATCACGTTAAACAAGTGGGTCCGTAGGTCCTCAGGGGTGGGGAACTAAACCTGTAAACCGAGAGGTAGGTCGGGTCCGCACTGCTGTCTCCAAGACCCAATATAATCCGACTTTATATTTCATAAATTTGATAATTGCCTGTTGTATGGTTTAAATAAGATTCGCAGAAACATTGCAGAATAAGCAAGTTATAATTAAATAACGTCGCATATTTATTTCAAAGATGCAGCTCTTTATAATATTTGATAATATGTATCCATATAATTAGAAATGCCTCTAAGTTGTATAGTAAGAAAATTCATTTTCTTCACAAAATAAATATTTGCTTTCCAAACATACAACTGATCTTTGCTTTTAATAATCTCTCTCAGAAGCAGAATATCAAAGGCAGGCGTCAACAACGAATGTATTTCATTTAATTGAAAGAAAGAACAAACAAACCAATGTCTCCTCTTAACGGTATATTTTATTCCCTTTGTAGGATCACTTCTAAAATAGAAAGAGTACAGCAGATGCATTATAAATTCTCTGTTCAACGTATATTTGAATATATATTTGGTCTATTGTTCGAAACTTGTGATACCGTTTTTGAAAATTATGCATTTTTTTAGGATGTCGTATTTGTACCAAATACAGAAACGTTATTTTGTGTGCAATCAAAAGAAAAAATCGGATGTGGGAAGCACATAGTTTTCCCTACTCTGTAAAGCATTCCACAACTTTTTCTCATTTTATTTTCAGCTACTTAGTTGAAAATTTCGGCAAACTGATATGAAAATCCACAATTTACAGGCGCTAATGAAAATTCCAGCTTCATTTCTAATTATCATTTGAAGCGTTCTACTTTATATATATATATATATATATATATATATATATATATATATATATATATATATATATATATATATATATGCATTATATAATATTATATATTATATTATATATATATATTATATATATAATGGGGAATACGCCGACAGAAACATTGTACCTGCTGCAGCAAGTGCAATGTTTCTGTCGCAGATTTCCCCAAAAGCTGGCACAATTTGGTATTCGCACGTTGATCTTGAAACGCCATTTCCATTTTTGACAAACGCGAACGACAACAGTTCACTGACACGCATTGTCTGGGAAAACCCTGCACTGCGGACCTGCTTCTTCCTTTTTACATCTCGCGTCACATGTGCCTCTACGCCTCGGTAAAATAGTTTCCCTCTTCTCCAATCAAGGTTGGATATATCAGCACAGTCTCCGAACTTTTTGATCCTACCTTGTATATATATATATATATATATATATATATATATATATATATATATATATATATATATATATATATATATATATATATATATATATATATATATATATATATATATATATATTTATATATATATATATATATATATATATATTTATATATATATATATATATATATATACACTGGCGGAAAATAAAATCCCAACACCAAGAAGAAGTTAGTTTAGAGGAATGAAATTTAGGCAAAGCAATTGCGTAGGTAACATATTTATTTGATTAAAGTTTCAAGGTCACAGGTTAACGTATGCGCGAGAAGAGCCATTTCAAATGTGAAATGGTGGTACATTAATAACTGCTGTAGTCGTCACGATTTTGAATGTAAGCAAGCAAACGTGCATGCATTGTGTCGTACAGGTGCCGTATGTCATTTTATGGAATCGAATTCCATGTCTCTTGCACTTGGGCAGTCAAATCAGCAACGGTTAATGCTGGTTGTGGATGACGCTAGATTTGTCTTCCAATAATCTCTCATACGTGCTCAATGGGAGAAAGGTCTGGTGATCTCGCAGGCCAAGGCAACATGTCGACACACTATAGAGCACGTTAGGTGACAGTAGCGGTATGAGGACGAGCGTGATCCTGTTGGAAAACATCCTCTTGAATGCTGCTCATGAATGGCAGCACAGCCGGTTCAATCACCAGTCGGATGTACAAATTTGCTGTCAAGGTGTTTGGAATAACGACGAGAGTGCTCCTGCTGTCAGAGGAAATGGCTCCCCAGACCATAACTCCTGTTGTAGGTCCAGTATGTCTATGCCGCAGACATCTTCCTCCCAAGCGCTCACCTGGCCTCCTTCTTACCAACATACGACAATCACTGGCACCAAGACAGAAATGGCTCTCACCTGAGAATACAACAGATCTCCACTCAGCCCTCCAATGAGCTCTAGCTTGACACCACTGACTTCGCAGATGGCAGTGATTCGAAGTTAGCGGTATGAAGGCTACAGGCCGTCTGGCTGGGAGCATTTCCTCAAGTAATTGATTTCTTGCAGTTGCTGTGTCACTCTGGGGCCAACAGAAGCTTTAATTGCTGCTGCAGATGCAGTTTGATCCGCCACAGCCATGAGACGAATACGACGGCCTTCCCTCTCAGTAGCGGCCCTTGTGCAGCCGGACCCCGATCTTCTTGAGACAGTGCCTTCCCGTGACCACTGCTGCCAGCAATCCTGCACAGTGGATACATCCCTGCCAAGTCTTTCTGCAATATCGCGGAAAGACAATCCACCTTCTCGTAGCCCTATTATATGGCCTCATTCAAACTCACTGAGCTGCTGATACTGCCTTCTTCGTCTCCTCAAAGGTATTCTTGACTCAAACTTAGCTCACAACGCCCAGTCTTGAAGATAAATAACTAATATATATATATATATATATATATATATATATATATATATATTAGATATATATATATATATATATATATATATATATATATTATATATATATATATATATATATATATATATATATATATATATATATATATATATATATTATATATATATATATATATTATAAATAATATATATTATATACATATATATATATATATAATATATATATATATATATATATTATCCAAAACCATCAGGAACATTACTCCCCATTACGGATAGCTGTTTCCCCTAAAATTTACAGTAACATGCATGCTAGTGTTTTACAGTGTACAGACTCAAATCCGTTTTCTCTTTCATAATCCACTAAATTAGTTTAATTACCCAAAATGACAGGAACACTTTATTCATATAATATATAATTTGTAGTTATAAAATGCATCTTCCTTTTCATGTGGAACCTAAATGCATTTTAAAAGACTTAATCTCCAGAAAATTCTAAAATTACTAAAATACCTCAAGTACGGTTTATTGCAGAGAAATAGGATTGGTTTCATATGTTTTCAATTATTACACATGAAACAAGTAATTAATACATTTCTACGTATGTGGCGTTTTTTTTTTTAAATTAATGATATTTCGGCTATTTCGCAGAAAAGCTCAGTTCTGTTTTTCCCAAATCGTACCAAAATCTAATCAGCACTGGAGTTTTTCCAGTTTGTCCCTTATAACTACTCTACATTCTTTAGCTAAGCTGGACGGTCTGAGTAATAAATAAAAATTATCAGCACTGGAGCAACCACCACATACCAAATGTTGGAAAATTTCTATTTGAATAGTGTTTGAGCTTAAAGTGGACACACACATAGACGCTGTGTTAAAAATCTGATGTGGGCAGCACATGACTTTCCTTATATAATGCCGTGAATTTACTACTTTTACAGTAAAAAAAATGGTTATTTTTATAATAGATACTTATATTCCTTCCAAGATATTAAATTTCCGAAAAAGTCGTCATTTTTATCCATTTGGCGAGATTTTCGTTAATTTGGCAACACTTAAAAAAAGTCGCCAAGTTGGTGACATTCCGCCAAATTCGCCACCAAAATCTCGCCAAGCGTTATGGGCGGAGAAATAAGTTATACTTATAGCAGGTAAATTACTATTGGCGTTCAAATACAAAATTATTACTCAAAGTATCTTTTCTCATGAATGGAACGAGCTACATCCACGAGAATAATGTCACCAAATTTATCGCATGATATTACATCTGAAAAGTGAAGATGTTTCTCAACAATTAATTTTTTGTTTTAATTTATGGGATTTTTTGATAAATGTATTTTAAAAATGTACAATATCTCGAGAACGCTTCGCGCTAGCGTTCTAAAGTTTATGCCAATCGTTTTCTAAGGAAAAATTACATATGAAATGTCTATTTGAATAACTTTATTAAAGATTTTGATTTTTTGATGATTTTTTCAAAATTTCACTCGAAAATTTAGGGGGATTCTGAACACTCGATTGCGTTTAAAAACAATAGGCCTCCAGTATTCACGGATTGTGATTTTTGTACCAAATTTCATTCGAATCGCTCCATTCGTTCGTGAGATATCGCCTCCACAGACTCACTGACACACACATACAGCCACACACATACTTTCACACACAGACACACACACACAGACATCACCTCAAAAATGTTTGATTCGTGCTCAGGGATGCTTGAAACGTGCTCTCCCGTCGAAAACTCGAATACGAATTTTCGACCCCGTCACAATACTTCCCTTATACATTATGTATATAAAGAAAGTAAAAATAGTGTATTTGTATTCTAGAGTGAAACGAGCACCGTGAGATATATTTGTAGCGGGGGTGGGAGGGAAGGTTGTGACAAAATATGTTGTTTCTCATTTCTCCAAATATAATTTCTACGAACTTCAATGGATTCTGATGTGTTCCAGGGGGGTTACAACACGCAAATCTCCCCTGGCGACGCCACTGCTCAACTATACTTTAATACGCATTGTAGGTAAAGTAATAACAACGTAAGAATAAATAGAAATTACAACGTTAAAAAAGAAGTTACGACGTAAATTACGGTGAAACTAAAATTATGAAAAATAGGGGGTAGTTTCGGAAACTTATGGATTTCCTTCATCAATGTTTGAAATTTCGTTTAACTAATTGCGATCAGATAATAAATGGTATGTAGATACATGTTTTATTACTATGTTGGTGTCCAAAATTATCTTTACAAACACAATTAACCTGAGTCTGGCTCAATTCGGGTCTGGCTCAGTTGAGTCTGGTTGAGTCAGTTCGGGTCTGGCTCAGTTCTGGCTCATATCATTCCAAAATTCATTTTTCAAATTTTACAAGAAAAAAATTTGAAAAATAGATATTGTGGGTCCAAATGATAACAACTATAGAGTGTCACCCTTCACTTTAAAGGGCTTGGAAAATTTTTTTGATTGATACCTTACTTAACAATGTAATCCGTCACGAACAATAAAGATTTGTATCGCGGCTATTTTTTACAACGATTGATTATGTAACATTTCTTCTTATGCTTCCATGTTGAAAAAAATATATAATTTAGAATAAAATTCACAGTTTTCGCTTAATTTCAATCATTAAATAATTTTTATATAGTTCTAGATTTTTACTTTCCTTATATACATAGTATAATGTATAAAGAAAGTATTGTGACGAGGTCGAAAATTCGAATTCGAGTTTTCGACGGGCGTGCACGTTTCAAGCATCACTGATCACGAATCGAACATTTTTGAGGTGATGTTTGTGTGTGTGTGTGTGTGTGTGTGTGTGTGTGTGTGTCAGTGAGCCTGTGGAGAAGATATCTCACGAACGAATGGAGCGATTCGAATGAAATTTGGTACAAAAATTACAATCCGTGAGCACTGGAAGCCTATTGTTTTTAAATGCAATCAAATGTTCAGAACTCCCCTAAATTATCGAGTGAAATTTTGAAAAAATCATCAAACAATCAAAATCTTTAATAAATTTACGCAAGTAGACATTTATGTTGTAATGTTTCCTTAAAAAACGATTGACACAAACTTTAGAACGCTAGCATGAACCGTTCTCGAGATATTGCACATTTTTTAAATACATTTATCAAAAAACCCATAAATTAAAAAAAAGTAACTCTTGAGAAACACGTTCACATTTCATATGTAATATCATGCGATAAATTTGGTGACATTATTCTCATGGATCTAGCTCTTTCCATTCATGAGAAAAGATACTTTGAGTAATACTTTTGTATTTGAATGCCAATAGTCATTTATCTGCTGTAAGAATAATTTAGTTCTTCGTCCATAACGCTTGGAGAAATTTTGGCGAAGAATTTGGCAGAATGTCGCCAACTTAGCGACTTTTTTAAATGTTACCAAATTCACGAAAATCTCGCCAAATAGATAAAAATAACTGTAAGTCAATGAAAATGACGACAAATTGACGAAAATTCAATATCTTGGAAATAATATAAGTATCTACTATATGAATAACCTATTTTTTTTTACTGTAAAAGTAGTAAGTTCATTGTATTATATAAGGAATGTCATGTGCTGCCCACATTAGATTTTTTGATAACAAAGCCTGATATAAAGTTTCGTGAAAATCCATTAATGTTTGTTACTGCTATTGTGTGTTCGCAATAAATCGACCACTGAGACCAGACAGACAGATGAAAATCATTCCAAAAATAGTCAAAACGCGTTCAGAATGTCTTGAAACATATAATGGTATCAATATCTCGGAATTGAAAATTTTCGGGAACGCAATACTTTCTCAATACTAAGTAGGAGAGAATAAAAAGAAGCAATGTAAAAGCTGTGAACGAAGTGTGTTTTCATGCGAATTTTTGCAATTCCGGTTTTGATTTCGGTGTTCTTCGGTTCAAAACAGTTTTTTATTGTTCCGAAGTATCATTTGGAAAGAATCTTTAAGGTAGCGAGCTGTCGGCCGTTTAAAAATTGGGCAGACATTGATGAAAGTGGTATATTGTTATGTAATGAATTTTGTATTGTATGCACAATTTTCAACACCAGTGTATTTCAGTGTATTTGTTTCCGCATAGGTTGATCAAACTTTAAATGTTTTTTAAATCAATTTGAAAACAGTGTCAGGATGTTTTATTCTTCGGACATACATATGCATATAATTTTGTATAACGAGAACAGACGCTTTTGCTTTTTCGTTTTATAGGGAACTTAAATTAAATATTTTAATGAAATTTTTTTTAAGATCCATATCTTTTAAAATGCTATTAAAATCTGCACATACTTTTTTAATAACAAGCGGCGCCGGTACTAAATAAATAAATACACATTTCCGAATTCGATGGCATCACATTTAGTCCATTTCGCAAATTATTTAAAGAGATATTTCCACGCAAATACCTCAAAGATTTTTCGAAAAATTAAAAAAAATGAAAAAAAAAACGAAAAACGAAAAGAAACGTTCTACAAAACGTTTTTAAATATATCCCTCTTGGAATATGGCAACACTTTTAGAACAGGAAATTGAAGACATTTTATGGGATTCTCGTATCGATTTGTTTCCAGGGGTATTTCCTCCAGTGTTTCTGACTGGGAAATAAAACCGGAGATCCTAGCAAGTATTGGTCCTACAAAATGGTGCTGTCTTCTATATAAGGATGAACTCCAACAAATTGCTCACTCTAAGGCTGCACGTTGTTAAAATAAGATACATCCATTTCAGCGGCACATTTAAAATATTTTTATACTTTTACTTCGTCATGAGTAGTCATGTTACTTTTTATTGTGTTCTCATACTATAGAATAAAGTATAGAGAAAGTATTGTTTTCTCGAAAATTTTTGATTTCGAGATTTTAATGCCAATATATGTTTTAAGACCTCCTGGAGCACGTTTCGATTATTTTTGAAGTGATGTCCGCCCGTCTATCTGATGTAGTCGATTTCCTGTGTACACCATAGCAACCATAAATATTTATGGACTTTCACGAAACTATATATCCGGCTTCTTTTTTATTTATTTCTTATTTATTTGAAAAAGACGGCAAGCTACAGGACGTAGTCCCAGTTACAGCGTGCAGGAATAAAAATACATTAAAAACATACAGATTTAAATACCATAAAATACATTAAAAGTTAAAATACATTAAAATGTTAAATACATTAAAAAGAAAAGCAAACCTTCCTCAACCAATGATCTTCATAAACAGATTCACATGAATACATACAAGCCAGGAAGTTTTATTCTTCAGATATTCCCGTGAAGATAATTTTGCATAGTGAGAACAGATATTCTTAAACTTCTCTTTAGGAGCAATAAATTTAATATTTTAACAGAATTTGCACATGATTGCGAATTATAAGTTTATTTATATTATATATCCCGTACAAAGAACGGGTATGCTGCTAGTACTATATAAAATCTTTATGATATTATTTTCTCCTAATTCAATTAATTCCATCTGTAGTTCCTTGGGTGCCGTCAGGGTTATTAGTGAAAAACGACACTTTCGTTTGTCTCATCATCACGAGAGAACGGCTGAACCGAATTTAATGAGTAACTTTGAAATAGCCCCCATCAATTTAATCCAAGTTTTGAGTTTATAATGCCAGGGGTTGTCGAGATATTGATGGAAAACTAAACTTTTTCCTAGGAGTTCTACTCTCTAACTCCATGATTCCCAATGAAAAAGGTTGGAAATCGTTGGTTTTAACGTGAAAGTCAATTAAATCTCTGAGTTTTGTGGGAGTTTATTGAACGTATTAGTCACTTTTGAAAATAGCAGGTTTGAAATATGAATTTAAATGGAAACTATCACCATGGTTTATTTCTCACAGGCTTACTCAACAACGAAAAGTATTAAGAAATCACAAGAAAAATCAATAATGAATAAAGCATTGATTATGAAACACTTTCCAACTTTAATTTTATTTAAACATCTCTAAAATGCGATACATTCAGCGGTAATATATCACAATACTGCAATAATTAATTATATTTGAAAATTTAAAACTTCATCTAAAAAAACGAACTTGATTCAAATTACGTCACCAAAATATAAATCGCCTGGCTCTCTGTCTTTGTTTTTGTTAAGACCCAGACCGTCCGACCTACCAGAAAGGTGTGAAAGCCCCAGGCCGTCCGGCTGAAAGGTGTAAGGTAACTGTTTGGACGGCCAGGAAGTGCCACCCAATTTAGACCGGAACCCAGTGGGGAGGCATCCACAGGGACTATACCCTCCTTCCCCTAACACCAACCTCTCGGAACGTCCTACCAGAAAGGTGTAAGGTAACTGTTTGGACGGCCAGGAAGTGCCACCCAATTTAGACCGGAACCCAGTGGGGAGGCATCCACAGGGACTATACCCTCCTTCCCCTACCACCAACCTCTCGGAACGATTTACTGACCCACGTGTTTGACGTGATCGTACTCCGCGTGAACACGGCGGCAGTTTTGGCAGCGGCGGGAATCGAACCCTGGCCTACCGAGTGCAATTCCCGCGCTCTAACCACTGGGCTACCGCGCCCTGCCTGGCTCACTGTGTAAAAACAGTAAATATTTCATTCCTACATTTTTATTTCATTCATCACAGTACTACAATAATTCATTCTACTTAAAAACTTAAAACCATGGAGGCCAAAGTAATTTAACTCTATGCATAAAACTTCATCGAAGGAGTCTGCTTCTCTATGTAAAATCAATTAATGTTTCATTCATATCATCTATATTACAGACTCCTGGGCAAAATAATTTTCCGTTAAAGAAATTCAGCTATTCTTTTACAACTCATCTTAAAGTCAAATCAGTTTACATTCCCCATAAGTAAAAATTAGGTTTCGTTGTAGAAATAATCAAAGTTTGATTATCATTTACACTCAAATATATTGTAATTTTATTGTTTCAGAATACAGATGCACAGAAATTAAACAAAAATAAAGCGGTTTTAGAACGGACACAACACTACATTTAAATTAAAAAGAACTTTAAAAATCACAATTTTGACACAATATGAAAGGTATTGATCATTTAAATTCAAATATAATGTAATTGTGCTGTTTCAGAATACAGATGCACAGAAATTAAGCAAAAATAAAGCGGTTTTAGGACGGATACGACACTAAATATAAATTAAAAATAATTTTTAAAATCACTATTTCGACATAAGATGGATACCATATTTTATTTTGAAGTGGGTCACGTGATCTCTTCATATAAAGGGTTTATTATTTTAATTGTTATTTAAAAAAACTACTGAATATATTTTGCTGAACATTTTTTTATATATTTTATGGGATAATTTGAACATTTCCTAAAACTTTCGAAGCAATTCGTGAATTTTAAATTCGCTTAAAAATGTATTGAAAAATTAGGTCCCATTGGGTTCAATGTATTTCATTTTTTCAACCTGGGTTCAATCCAAAACTAATTGGGTGATATTATTCATTTATATTCCCATAGATTCCACAGACCATCTATCTGAACAACATACTAAAATTTCATTTTGATAAAGTCATTTTTACGACAGTTATCGTGCTAACGGACAGACAGACAGACAGAATGAACAAAGTCATAAGCACTTTTCAACTATGTTGTTAAAGTGTTAAAAATGGTTATTTAATTATCAGCATTTGATGAAAAAGATTCTTTCTTATGCAGCTATGTCTTATATAATTCAATGATTTTTTTTTCTTACATAATGAAATGAATTTACATCTTTCACAGTGAAAAAACAATGCATACGATTTACGGCCCTATATGGACCGGTGTAATTTTTATCACAGTTTTGCATGATAAATCCCGAGCAACGCCGGGTAATCGCTGCTAGATAACATTATAAAATACTCATCACACATGGATCTTATCAATTCTGGATATGTTTGACTCAGTTGGTTATGTTTAGCATGGAGTTTTGGTAATGCAGCAAGCGCAATTTTATCCAGAGACGTTCGACTATAAACTGGGTCAGTAAAACATCACTTTACACAACTTATGCAAATTAAAAAATGAATATGTTAAGTTCTAGCAATTGTCGACAGACAATGTATATCAGTAACGGAGGGAAAGGTGGAGAGGGGCGGTAGCAACAGACGCAATTTTTATCATATCACGTTTAGCAACAAACTCTCGCTATGGCAAATAAACCATTTTATTTCTCCCATATATCTTATTTTCCAAAAATGTAGTCATGTTTCAGAGGATTTATCGTCATAAGAAATTAGTAAATAATTATGTTACTCGTTATAGATTGATGTGAAGCATCACTTCTTTAGTTGGTACACAGATGCTTCAGGACACGAATAGGTACACCTCTGTTATTTTTAATTTCGAATTAAATTTTTAGCAAGTTTATGCTTTAGCCCGATTTACAACGATTTTGGGCGGTATTTACACACATCGATTAATTAACGACCTAAAATATAATCACAAAGTTTTCATCTTGACACCATTGGAAAGATTGGAAAATTATCTTACAAACAAACTTTAAACGAGATCCATACGATTAATAGACGAATTTTCGTGAATTTATAAAATATATATACTTTACATGCGTTTTAAACCTCCCCGAATTTTACATTACGATATAAGATATTGACGCGCCATGCAAGGTTTATAATCTAACAGGAATTCTTACATATATCGCAGACTATTCCAGACAAAAATAATTTCCTCAATCCATTCTTTGTTTAATTTTAAATTTTTTTCACCGAGTGATCACTTAGAATTTTTTAATCATCAGAACGTTTCCCCATTTACCGAACGAACCCTTTAGGAGTTTTGTCTACCTACTGAATCCATGCCCACGAATGGGGGGGGGGAGATTTGCGCATGCCATTTGCGCATGCCCATAGTAGATATGTACGTCCTAATGTGTGATTTAGATTTAGAGATTTTATTTGCAGAATGAGAATAATTCTATCTGCGACATTTATTTGCCGATGATATAGTTTGGAGATTTTATTTGTATCGTGAGAATAATTTCAGTTCGAAACAGGTGATTTGGAAATTGAGTATGGTGTTATCTGTATCTGTATTATTAGGTAGCAGGCACTTATCTGATATTTATATACTTTTGAAATATAAACATTGCGTTGCTTGCGGATAATATGGCCAATAAAGTGGTATAATTGTGATGAGATTGTTAAAATGAAGATTTAAATTACGTCCATTAACATAGAACATAGAGTCTTCGCAAGTGACGGATGTATCACGCCCGTTGTGCCGATGTAAACCGATTGCATAAAATGTTGACTGTTTTTATAAGAATAAAATTTATTTATTTTTTATGTTATGTAACGATCCTAATTTAATGCCCCGGGCAACGTCGGGTGCATCTTCTAGTAATCAAGTATGAAGAACTGAATTGGATTATAGCACATTTTGCCCTTTAAATTAATTGTTTGAGGTGATATTCCAAAGCAAACTCTTTTAGAGGCTTCTAGAACTCAAAGCTAGTCGTTCTGAAATGTTTCTAAATATATCTTTCTGAACTGCAGTAACACTTTTAGAACAGGAAATTGAAGACTGTTTACGTAGTTTTCTTGTCAATTTATTCTCAAAGATCGGTATGTAGCTTCCGGTTAGGAAGTAAAACTAGATATTTTTCCTACCACTTTGAAACAATTTGAGTCTTTTAAACAAGCAAGTTAAAAAACAATAGTGAGCACAGTTTTTAATAGATTATTAATGGTTATTATCATTGGTAAGAATCATATATATATATATATATATATATATATATATATACAAAGTAGGACAATGCATATCATTAATAGATTATTAATGGTTATTATCATTGGTAAGAATCATATATATATATATATATACAAAGTAGGACAATGCATGTCAGTGAACTGTAGTCGTTCGCGTTCGTCAAAAATAGAAATGGCATTTGAAGAACAACGTGCGAATATCAAATTCTACCAGCGTTTGGGGGCAGCAGGTGCAATGTTTCTGTCGGCGATTCCCCCCTGGAAAAACACAACACTGCGGACCTGCTTCTTCATTTTCGCATCTTGCGTCACATGTGCCTCTACGCCACGGTAAAATAGTTCACCTCTCCTCCAATCAGGGTTGGAGATATCAGCACAGTTTCCGAACTTTTTTATAGATATATATATATATATATATATATATATATATATATACACATATATAACATCGTATGGCCATTAAATTTGGTAAGAGATACATGAGGACCCATGAATAAGATACCCAAATACACAGGCTGACGCAGCCGCAGTTTGACTCCAACTGATGACTCCAACAGTGAGCTATCGTCCATTTGTGTTACGTATTTCATTAGCGCGCTCATGTTCCATGGCTGATATTTGATACGCAATTTAGCTGTAAAATAAGTGCTACTGCTTTTAAAATATTGTACCAATCATTCAAGACAATAGTCTAAATTGTTTTGATTTTGTCGAAATCCCAAGAATAGGACGAGAACGTAAGACCCTTTTCTCCATGTAAATCCATCGCTTCAACTGGAAGTCAAGATGGCTGCTGCTACTCTAGTCTACATATTTAAGAGACATACTCGGGAGGTTGCACCTTACTTAGTTTTTAATTAATTTCGACATAGTTTTTCAGTAATTTTATGTTTTATCATTTTCTCGCAAATTCGATTCCTTAGCGATTCCTTCCTATTATCACAGAGCTTCTATCTAGAGACACTATCGGAAAGATCGAAAAATTATCTTTCAAACAAACTTTAAACGGAATCTATACCATGAATGGATAAATTTTAATACATTTTAATATATATATATATATACTTTTCGTGCGTGTTAAACCTCTCTAATTTTTATATTACGATATGAAAAAATTAACGTTATAATTTACGATATAAAAAATTGTCGATAGGTAGGCAATATTTTGCCAAATTCGTTGCTAAGTAATCGAATTTTTCGTCAAAATCTAACAACCCAAACTTCCAATTTATAGAAAAATTTATCTGTTACGTAATCGTAACAATATGATATCACTTCGATACATGCTTCCGTTTCACCTAAGTTACTTTTAGGATTTACTCTATCCCCGATCTAAGATGTTTCACATCAAAAATTGAGTTTTTTGCAACTATCAATACTATCATTTACATAGAATGTTTAAATAAATATTTTAAGTAAAAAAACTAAAATGTTAAAAATCTGAAATATTTTATACTAAAATAAAGCTTAACAAAGCAGTTAACAAAGCTGTTGAGCCGTTTCTGAGTTATAAACAGATATTACAGACGGACAAATAGAGGTATTTATTTTATCTTTGTCCCGCAAGCAGATGTGGAGGATGAAATTTAAATTTAAAACAGTCCCTAGATTCAGTCACATTGCTTGAAAATATTTACCAAAATTCAACTCGTATTCTTTGGAGATATTTAGGTATTTACATTCAATCTTAATTTAGAAAGTAATCTTAAAATTGATTCCTTCTTTACAAAAAGTATTATTAAGTAAAAATTATATCGATAACATCATCCTATGTTCATTAAATCGTAAAAATATTTCTGAGTAAATTCTTGCAGGAAATAAATCAAGAAAAGTCGGTTTTAAAGCGTTATCATATATGTCCTTGAATTGCCGCATCACATTTAGAACAGCAAACTGCAAACACTTTACAGAGTTTTGATATCGATTTTCTTTTTTTGTGGGTATTTCCTCGGGTGTTTCTGGTTGAAAAAAATGAAACCAAAGATTGTTCCTAAGTATTTACGGACGATATAACGGAGAAGAATAAGGAAAAGTCATTTATAAAACGTTTCCATATATATCCTTGAATTTCGGCATCACTTTTAGTACATCAAACTGCAAACTCTTTAAAGTGTTTTGTTACCGATTTTCTTTTTCTGTAGATATTCCTCGGGTGTTTCTGGTTGAAAAAAATGAAACCAAATATTTTTCCTAAGTATTCACGGGCGATATAACAGAGATAAATCAAGAAAAGCCGTTTATAAAACGTTTCCATACATATCCTTGAATTGTGGCATCACTTTTAAGACATCAAACAGCAAACTCTTTAAATTATTTTATTATCGATTTTCTTTTTCTGTGGATATTTCCTAAGGTGTTTCTGGTTGAATAAAATGAAACCAAAGATTGTTCCTAAGTATTTACGGACGATATAACGCAGATATATAAAGAAACGTCGTTTATAAAACGTTTCCATATATATCCTTGAATTGCGGCATCACTTTTAAAACATCAAAGTGGAAACACTTTAAAGTATTTTGTTATCGATTTTCTTTTTCTGTGGATATTTCCTAGGGTGTTTCTGGTTGAATAAAATGAAACCAAAGATAGTTCCTAAGTATTTACGGACTATATAATGCAGATAAATAACGAAAAGTCGTTTATAAAACGTTTCTATATATATCCCTGAATTGCGGCTTCACTTTTAAAACATCAAACTGCAAACTCTTTAAATTGTTTTGTTATCGACTTTCTTTTTCTGTGGATATTTCCTCGGGTGTTTTTGGTTGAAAAAATTAACACCGAAAATTGTTCCAAAGTATTTCCGGACGATATAACGGAGATAAATAAAGAAAAGTCGTTTATAAAACGTTTCCAAATATATCCTTGAATTGCGGAATCACTTTTAAAACATCAAACTGCAAATTCTTTAAAATATTTTGATATCGATTTTCTTTTTCTGTGGATATTTCCTAGGGTGTTTTTGGTTGAATAAAATTAAATCAAAGATTGTTGCTAAGTATTCACGCGGACGATATAAAGGATATAAATAAAAAAAGTCGTTTATAATACGTCTCCATATATATCCTTAAATTGCCGCATCCCTTTTAGAATAGCAAACTGCAAACTCTTTAAAAAGTTTTGATATCGATTTTCTTTTTCTATGGGTATTTCCTCGGGTGTTTCTGGTTGAAAAAAATGAAACCAAACATTGTTTCTAAGTATTTACGGACGATATAACGGGGATAAATAAAAAAAGTCATTTATAAAACGTTTCCATATATATCCTTGAATTGCGACATCACTTTAAAACATAAAACTGCAAACTCTTTGAAGTGTTTTGTTATCGATTTTCTTTTTCTGTGGATATTTCCTCGGGTGTTTCTGGTTGACAAAAATGAAACCAAAGATTGTTCCTAAGTATTTACGGACGATATAATGAAGATAAATAAAAAAAGTCATTTATAAAACGTTTCCATATATATCCTTCAATTGCGACATCACTTTAAAACATCAAACTGCAAACTCTTTGAAGTGTTTTGTTATCGATTTTCTTTTTCTGTGGATATTTCCTCGGATGTTTCTGGTTGAAAAAAATTAAACCAAAGATTGTTCCTAAGTACTGACGGACGATATAACAGAGATAAATCAAGAAAAGTCGTTTATAAAACGTTATCATATATATCCTAAAATAGCGGCATCACTTTTAGAACGTCGAACTGCAAACTCTTTAATGTGTTTTGTAATCGATTTTCTTTTTCTGTGAATATTTCCTAGGGTGTTTCTGGTTGAATAAAATGAAACCAAAGACAGTTCCTAAGTATTTACGAACGATATAACGGAGATAAATAGAAAAAAGTCATTTATAAAACGTTTCCATATATATCCTTGAATTGCGGCATCACTTTAAAACATCAAACTGTAAACTCTTTGAAGTATTTTGTTATCGATTTTCTTTTTCTGTGGATATTTCCTCGGGTGTTTCTGGTTGAAGAAAGTTAAACCAAAGATTGTTCCTAAGTACTGACGGACGATATAACAGAGATAAATCAAGAAAAGTCGTTTATAAAACGTTTCCGTATATATCCTTGAATTGCGGCATCACTTTTAGAACGTCAAACTGCAAACTCTTTAAAGTGTTTTGTTATCGATTTTCTTTTTCTGTGAATATTTCCTAGGGTGTTTCTGGTTGAATAAAATGAAATCAAAGACAGTTCCTAAGTATTTACGGACGATATAACGGAGATAAATAAAAAAAGTCATATATGAAACGTTTCCATATATATCCTTGAATTGCGACATCACTTTAAGACATCAAACTGCAAACTCTTTGAAGTGTTTTGTTATCGATTTTCTTTTTCTGTGGATATTTCCTCGGGTGTTTCTGGTTGAAAAAAATTAAACCAAAGATTTTTCCTAAGTACTGACGGACGATATAACAGAGATAAATCAAGAAAAGTCGTTTATAAAATGTTTTCATATATATCCTTAAATTGCGGCATCACTTTAAAACGTCAAACTGCAAACTCTTTAAAGTGTTTTGTTATCGATTTTCTTTTCCTGTGGATATTTCCTCGGGTGTTTCTGGTTGAAAAAATTGAAACCGAAGATTGTTCCAAAGTATTTGCGGAAGAAGGTATAGCGGGTGTTTTGAAGGTTCAGAGCAAGATAAAATTGGATTTTGGGATATGTTAATTTAAAATAAATCTATTAAAATAAAACGTTATAAAAAAATAAGTCAACTGTTTTAATAAAACTTTATGTTACATAAAATTTTTTGGCATTAGTATGATACAATTTTAAATCGAACTAGTATTTTACCATGTCAAAGACAGGGGATCTAACACTCTTTAAAAATTACTTCGAGAGTGATTCAACTCGACTTTCTCATACTAAGAACCATTTTTAAATAGCTTGTGATCTTTTTTTTTTGCAAATTTTGCAAAAAAAATTTTAAACACTGTATCATTGTATCATTGGTCCAAATGATAACAATTATAGCGTGTCACCCTTCATGTTAAAAGGACGGGAAAATATATGGATTGATACCAAAGAGTAACTTGCCCCCCCCCCCCGAGTATTACTAATGATGTCACGACCACAAAAATTGTATCGCGATTATTTGTCACTACAATGATTGAAACTATAAGACTAGTTACTAGTATCTTTCCCATTAATGATCGTTTACAGTTTAAAGCTAGTTGTCCTTACCGTCCTAAAGTTTTTCGCCCCCTTATTAATTTTTGTACCAAATTTAAATTTAAACCCGCTCATTCAGCTATTACCACTTTGTTCAATCGCATTCGAACTGATAAATTTAAGGATAATATTAACTTTAAAAAGCTTGTTGGGGTGTATGTTGTACTCCTCCTTTCTCCGGATAATAACTATAAATTTTATATCGGTAGTACTAAACGTATGGTTGTTATCCGTTTGTCTGAACATGCAAGAGACATTAAAAATGTTAAATTAACGACTACCCTTGCCCAATTCGTGAATAATGATAATTTTCGCCCTATTTTTGAAAAAACTTTTCTTTTAGTTAGCTGTAGTAACCCTCATTCGATCTTGCTATATGAATCCCTTTTTATTTATTTATATCGTTCTTCTATTTGTAATTTTGACCCTGTTCAGGTCCTGAGTTATAATTGGCGACTCTTTCTCAATTCTCTGCATGTTAAGCCTTTGCATAGCTACATCGATTTATAATTATTGTGTTTTAAAAAATCCGACATCTTTAAATCTTTTTGAAGTATTTGCTTTTGAACTTTGTATAAATTATAATCTGACTCATAATCCACCTTTTTGTATAACAGACATTTTCATGATATGCAAATTTTCCTTGACAGTATTAAATTGTGTTTAAGCACGTTGGCACCGTTTCTAATTGTATTGCCACTGAGGATGAATATGTAAGATGTTCGAAAGCGCTTTGTCTATTGTTTTTACGTCTGTAGGATGATTTTAAAATAAAATGACTATTGGATTTGTGAGATTTGTCATTTATTAGTAACCTTATATATATAATTATGTCAAATTTTGTCTATACTGCCATGTTCAGAATATATATATTTTTCTCTTTTAGTGTAGGTAACTAGGTAGAGTCTGGGAATTTGAAAGGACACCTTAGACAATTATTTAGATAACTAGCCGAATACCCGTTGAAAATCAACAGTCTTGCAATAAGAAACCCCGAATAATGTAATTTTTTGAATAATTCGCGTTTCACATTTATTCGGCAAATCGAATATTTTGGAGTGCAGAACCCCCTAAAGAAGAAAATATTGGGAAACTTAAGTTGCGCATTTCTTCCTTTCGAATTATTCACCCGTGCACCACATTAAAGTCTATCTCATCCGGAGGCACCCCTATATTATTGTTTATCCTTTGGAACTTTTCATTCTATGAAGCACACCCATAAATGAACATTTTCGAAGCACTCTCTTTGTCTCGGGTTTTTTATCAGATGATTGGCCCATATACCAAATATCTCAAGCCTCTATCACATTTAAAAGGAAAAGTACCTCATTTATTTGGAAAATCGAACATATTAGTGTGCGGCACCCTTAAAGTAGCAAATATTGTAAATCTGAAATTTCACGCTTTCTTCCTTTCAAACTATCTACCCGTACACCAAATTTGAAGTCTCTATCCTATCGAGAAGCAAGTTTTTTCTATCACTTCACCATTCGAACGTTTTTCTGTGTAGCACCCCGTACATGAACATTTTTGTCAAACCTTATTCATCTTTGGTTTTTTGTCAAATGGTTATCCTATATACTAAATTTCAAGCCTCTATCACATTGTAAAGGAGGCGTTTTTCATTTGTTCGGCAAATCGAACATTTTAGTGAGCGGCACCCCCTACAATAGCAAATGTTGGAGAACTGAAATTGCACACCTTCTTCCTTTCCAATTTTTTACCAGTGCACCAAATTTGAAGTCTCTATCTCATCGTGAAGCATGCTTTTCTAGCATTTCATCTTTCGAATGTTTTTGTGTAGAATACCCACCCCCTTAACTATACATTTTTGAAAAATTCTATTCTTTTTGTGATTTCTATCAGATGATTCGCCTATATACCAAATATCAAGCCTGTATCACGTTTTAAAAGGGGCGTTTCTCCTTTATTCCGAAAATCGAATATTTTGGTGTGCAGCACCCCCTAAAATAGAAAATATTGGTAAACTGAAATTGTACACTTTCTTCCTTTCAAACTATCTACCCTTACACCAAATTTGATATCTCTATCTCATTCCGAAGCAAGGTTTTTCATCAATTCTCGTTTTGAGCGTTTTACTCTGGAGCACCCCCTTAAACGAACGTTTTGGAAAAACTCTATTCGTCTAGGGTGTTTTCGTCAAATGATTAGCCCATATACCAAATTTCAAGCCTCTATCAAATTTTAAAGGAGCCTTTTCTCATTTATTCGGTAAATCGAACATTTTGGTGTGCGGCACCGCCTTAAGTAGAAAATATTGGAAATCTGAAATTGCACACTTTCTTCCTTTCCAACGATTTATCCATACACCAAATTTGAAGTCTCTCTCTCATCGCAAAGCATGCTTTCATTTCACTTTTCGAAAGTTTTAGCGTGCGGCACCCCCTTAAGTAGAAAATATTGGAAATCTGAAATTGCACAGTTTCTTCCTTTCGAGCGGTTTACCGATACACCAAATTTGAAGTATCTATCTCATCGCAAAGCATGTTTTCCTATCATTTCACTTTTCGAACGTTTTAGTGTGCGGCACCCCCTTAAATAGAAAATATTGAAAATCTGAAATTGCACACTTCCTTCCTTTCAAACAATTTACCCATACACCAAATTTGAAATCTCTATCTCATCGCAAAGCATGCTTTCCCATCACTTCACTTTTCGAATGTTGTGGTGTGTGGCACTCCCTCCAAAGAACGGTTTCGAAAAATTCGATTTTTCCAGCGGGTATTATCAAACGACCGAGCCGTGTACCAAATTGCAAGTCTCTACCTATTCGGGAAGTGCCTAAAAAAAGCGTGACAGACAGACAGGCAGAAGGACAGACAGACAGACGGACACTTGGCAATTAGTATATGTAGATAGATTATATTTTAAATTAAATGAAATGCGGTGTTAAACAATTGACACCCCAAAAAAAAATTAGTATGACATACCCCAAAGGAAATTGAGATACAGTCAGTCTTGATAGAATGAAAGGTATTACCTACACATCTCTTGAACAAACTTCAAACATTTTAGGAAAGATAACCTGTCTATATATGTTTAAATATGTAAAATATGAACACTGTCACTCAAGAGCCAATACGCCCGACTGTGCATTAAGTTAGCTTTCGCCTTTTTGCAGGCCGCACACTCTGGGTTATGAAAGAACGAGTACCACTTTAAAAAATATGATGTGGGCAACACATGACTTTCCTTATATAATGAAATGAATTTACTACTTTTAGAGTAAGATAAATAGATTTCTCTTAAAGTACGAGTAGATACTAATATCCTTTCCAAGATATTGAATTTTCGACAATTAGTCGTCATTTTCATTGATTTAGCGTCATTTTTATCCATTTGGCGAGATTTTCGTTAATTTGGCAACATTTCAAAAAGTCACCAAGTTGGCGACATTCCGCCAATTTCGTCGCCAAAATCTCGCCAAGCGTTATGGACGAAGAAATAAGTTGTTCTTACAGCAGATAAATCGGCGTTCAAATGCAAAAGTATTACTCAAAGTATCTTCTTTCATGAATGGAACGAGCTAGATCCACGAGAATGATGTCACCCAATTTATCGCGTGATATTATATATGAAAAGTGAACATGTTTCTCAATAGGAAATATATTTTTTTTCTATTTTATAGGACTTTTTGATAATTTCTTTTAAAAATGTGCAATATTTCGAGAACGGTTCATGTTAGCGTTCTAAAATTTATGTCAATCGTTTTCAAATAAAAAATTACATAAGAAATGTCTATTTGCGTAACTTTAATATTGGTTTTGATTTTTTGACGATTTTTTCAAAATTTCATTCGAAAATTTAGGGGGGTTCTGAACATTCGATTGCGTATAAAAACAATAGGCTTCCAGTGTTTACAGATTGTGACTTTTGTACCAAATTTGGTTCGAATCGGTCCATTCGTTCGTCAGTTATCGTCTCCACAGGCCCACTGACACACACACACACCCACACACACACACATCACTTCAAAAATGTTTGATTCGTGATCAGGGATGCTTGAAACGTGCTCTCCTGTCGAAAACTCGAATTCGAATTTTCGACCCCGTCACAATACTTTCCTTATACATTATGTATATAAGAAAAGTAAAAATGGCTTTAAAAATTTAAACTAGATAGGAGTTTTATGACTCGCATAGTTAAGGCACAAATGTTGAAAAATTCAAGAATTGCTAAACAGCATTTAAATCTCTATGATATATCTATTGATTTCTATTCTCCGCTGTTTATCTCTATTTCAGTTAAATCTCTATTGAGAACAATGGTAATTACCGAAAAATTTTGTCTTATTAATAAATGAAAGTGATTGTTTGAAATTCGTTACGGTTATAATATCCCATTGTCTGTTTTATTAAACCACATGCGACTGCTAATTCTTCAACCAGTATCCAAACTCAAAGGAATGCAAAGATCCTATCTTCAAACAACAAACCGATGCTCTTTATTTAATATCTTCGATGTGGGGATAGGTGGGTTTTTCCACAGGTGCCCCGAAATGAAAATGTCTTGGACCTTGGACCATGGTCTATTTTTTTTCTCATATCAGCTGAATCAACCAATGCAGTTGATTACAAAGAAAATAAAATAAGCAACAGAATAGTAAAAGTTGCATCATTATTTGAACTTTCGTTCATATGTATCTTTAGTAAATTTTCAGTTTTGAAGGCTTATTTCACTTTAAATGAGTTTTGTTTACCATAGAAACGAGTTTTTTGTTCCGCTTTTGTAGTGTTAGAATTTTTATTTCCCCCCCCCCCCCCTCTTAACTTTATGTTTACATGTTGTCAACGGTTTATTCAATACAATATGTATTATGAAATTGTGTTACAATTTTTATACGTAAATAAATTTAAATTATCATTTGCCGTATACACACTTTCTCCAAACAGGACAATGTAATCAAAATTTTATTTTAAATAATTTTTTGAAAATCGATAAATTTACAAAAATTTCATCTAGCAAATCAAAGAGCACTCCCACAGAGAAACAATGAGTAATCGTTCAAAATATTTCTAGAGACATACTTAGTTGAATTGTCGCAACACATTTAGAACAGGAAATTGAAAACTGCTTCGAAGGTTTTCTTTTCGATTTATTTCCGAAAATATATTCTGTTGTATTTCTGGTTGGGAAACAAAACAAGGAGGTTGCTAAGTATTTGTTCAGTATAGCAATTTAGGTCTTTTACAACAGCTCAGGACTCGATAAAATTTGGTATTATATTACTACGCGATTTTAAAAATAAAATTTATTTTTATCCAAAGGGATTTTTTTTTAATATATTTCAATAAAAGTTCAGAACATTTTAGAAAGTATGGCCATCTCTGTGCGTTTAATAATGCGTAAATGTGTAAATGTGTGTTCATTAGTGCATATGTGTGTGTTCATTAGTACATATGTGTGTCTTCATTAGTGCATATGTGTTTGTTTATTAGTACATATGTGTATCTTCATTAGTGCATATGTGTGTGTTCATTAAGGCATATGTGTGTGTTCCTTAGGGCATATGTGTGCGTTCATTAGCACATATGTGTGTCTTAATTAGTGCATATGTGTGTGCTCATTAGTGCATATGTGTGTGTTCATTAGTGCGTTTGTGTGTGTAGACATACTAAATCTAGAACAAATGCATATATTACTAAATTTCGTATGTAAATACCCTGAAATATATTGAATCGTACATAATAAAATGATATGTTTGTCTTTCTATGTGTGTATTTGTGTGTATATGTGTGTTGTTTGAAGCGCAAAATCTAAACTTCGGAGTGCGCGAAATTTGGTACTAAGTTAGTTAAGCTTCCAGTATAACAGACCTCGGTATTTTTTTTTCTTTAATTAGATTTAGCTTTTCAGTTATTTAATGAAGCGCAATTTTGAGCAATATTCAAACAAAATCGTTTCCTTAATAATTGAAAATATTATCATAGAATTTCTATCTTGAGATCATTGGAAAGGTCTAAAAACGTTCTTTCTAACGATTTTAGGAACGAATCCGTAAGATAATTCCTTCATATTTATTGATTTATTTTTAAATGAATCGAAATATGAATGCTTAATTTTTATATTTGTATTTCGCAGTATCCAAAAAGGGAGATTAGCACAATTCTATAGCTCGTCAAAAAACATTTGATATCTTTGTAAAAATTTAATTGTCTCAAATGTGTTTATATCTTTGCAAAAATTTGTTTGTCAAAAATTTGTTTATCTCTCATTCAAACCAAAAAGAAAATTTTGAATTACTCCATTTTTCGATTTTCTGTAAATTTCCAAACAAAACCATAAAAATTCCGACTTTCGATAACGTGGGTAAAGCTCCTCCTTTCACCGTTTCGATAGTTGCTATGCGGTGGACTATATGTTGCTATGGAGGAGAAGTGGATGCGTTTGTGTGCATTTCTCGCAAATAGTTGCGTACGACTATACATGCATTGATACTAAAGGATTTGGATTGAAACGAAAGAAGGAAATGATTTTAGTTCAAAACAAGCAATTTGGATATTGAGTAGTGTTATCTGTATCCGTAATATTAAGTTCCGTATTATTAAGTATCGGACGCTTATCTATGACGCTTATCCGTATTATTAAGTAGCGGACGCTTATCTATGACGCTTATCCGTATTATTAAGTACCGGACGCTTATCCTGGGAAATTTAGGGAAATTAATTTTATAATGTGTAGTATTAAACCAGGAACTATTCGAAATTTAAGAGTTTTATAATATTATTTCTTGCAGAGAAACAGTAGTTATGGACGAATCATTGTACTATGGTCTATGTGGAAGACAATAGTTTCTATATGATATGCATGTGAAATGATATCATAATAGCATATATATATATATATATATACATATATATATGGCACTCAAATAAGCCAAATCATCAGTACGAGTATCCTGTTGCTGACTCGAAAAAAAATATAAAGAATTATTTTTTTTTTTTTACTTTTCCTGCAATACATGACAATGTATAAGAAAAGTATCGGAATCATGTCGAAAATCGCAACTCGAGATTTCGACACGTTTTAAGACCTCTAGAATACAAAAAAGCTATTTTTAACCTCACGTCGTCTGTGAGTGTGTCTATCTGTGCAATGAATGTATCCCCTCTGACTCAAAAACTAATGGACCCAATTTCGTAAAATTTTATAGGTCACTTGTGAGTTACTCTGATTCTGATTAGATTTTGGTACGATTCGGGATAAAAGAGCCTGCCTTTTTGCAAAATGGCCAGAAAAAATTGTCTGTATCCACTGTAGCTAAGAAATGAATTGACGAAATTCCACAAAATTTGGTAGAAAAGTCACTTCTAGGTTACCGTGGTGCTGATTAGATTTTGGTATGATTCGGAAATAAAAGAACCTTCCTTCTTTTGCGAAGGGGTGCGCAAAAATCGTCAAAATCTAAAAGACTACGTATGCACAAATATATCAATTAAATACTTGTTCCATACGTAATTTTTGACGATTAAAGGAATAAGACAACACTATTACTCCACCACTAACCGTTCTCGAGATATTTGCATTTTTGTTACTCAACTTTTGAAAAATATCTGATGTGAGCAACACATGAATTTCCTTATATAATGCAATGAATTTACTACTTTTACAGTAAAACAAATAGGTTTCTTTTATAGTAGATACTTATATTCTTTCCAAGATATTGAATTTTCGGCAATTAGTCGTCATTTTCATTAATTTAGAGTCATTTTTATCCATTTGAGGAGATTTTCGTTAATTTGGCAATATTTCAAAAAATCGCCAAGTTGGCGACATTCCGCCAATTTCGTCGCCAAAATCTCGCCAAGCGTTATGGACGAAAAAAATAAGTTGTTCTTACAGCAGATAAATTGGCGTTCAAATGCAAAAGTATTACTCAAAGTATCTTTTTTCATGAATGGAACGAGCTAGATCCACAAGAATGGTGTCACCCAATTTATCGCATGATATTATATATGAAAAGTGAACATGTTTCTCAATAGGAAATATTTTTTTTTCTATTTTATATGACTTTTGATAATTGTTTTGAAAAATGTGCAATATTTCGAGAACGGTTCATGTTAACGTTCTAAAATTTATGTCAATAGTTTTCTAATGAAAAATTACATAAGAAATGTCTATTTGCGTAACTTTAATATTGGTTTTGATTTTTTGACGATTTTTTCAAAATTTCATTCGAAAATTTAGGGGGGGGGGGGGGTTCTGAACATTCGATTGCGTATAAAAACAATAGGCTTCCAGTGTTTACAGATTGTGATTTTTGTACCAAATTTGGTTCGAATCGGTCCATTCGTTCGTCAGTTATCATCTCCACAGACCCACTGACACACACACACACAAACACATACTTTCACACACACACACACACACACACACACACATACTTTCACACACACAGACATCACTTCAAAAATGTTTGATTCGTGATCAGGGATGCTTGAAACGTGCTCTTCCGTCGAAAACTCGAATTCGAATTTTCGACCCCGTCACAATACTTTCCTTATACATTATGTATATAAGGAAAGTAAAAATGGCTTTAAAAATTTAAACTAGATAGGAGTTTTATGACTCGCATAGTTAAGGCACAAATGTTGAAAAATTCAAGAATTGCTAAACAACATTTAAATCTCTATGATATATCTATTGATTTCTATTCTCCGCTGTTTATCTCTATTTCAGTTAAATCCCTATTGAGAACAATGGTAATTACCGAAAAAAATTTTGTTATTAATAAATGAAAGCGATTGTTTGAAATTCGTTAAGGTTATAATATCCCATTGTCTGTTTTATTAAACCACATGCGACTGCTTATTCTTCAACCAGTATCCAAACTCAAAGGAATGCAAAGATCCTATCTTCAAACAACAAACCGATGCTCATTATTTAATATCTTCGATGTGGGGATAAGTGGGTTTTTCCACAGGTGCCCCGACATGAAAATGTCTTGGACCTTGGACCATTGTCTATTTTTTTTTCTCATATCAGCTGAATCAACCAATGCAGTTGATTACATAGAAAATAAAATAAGCAACAGAATAGTAAAAGTTGCATCATTATTTGAACTTTCGTTCATATGTATCTTTAGTAAGTTTTCAGTTTTTAAGGCTTATTTCACTTTAAATGAGTTTTGTTTACCATAGAAACGAGTTTTTTGTTCCGCTTTTGTAGTGTTAGACTTTTTATTTTTCCCCCCTCTTAACCGTATGTTTACATGTTGTCAACGGTTTATTCAATACAATATGTATTATGGAATTGTGTTACAATTTTTATACATAACTAAATTTAAATTATCATTTGCCGTATACACACTTTCTCCAAACAGGACAATATAATCAAAATTTTATTTTAAATAATTTTTTGCAAATCGATAAATTTACAAAAATTTCATCTAGCAAATCACAGAGCACTCCCACAGAGAAACAATGAGTAATCGTTCTAAAATACTTCTAGAGACATCCTTAGTTGAATTGTCGCAACACATTTAGAACAGGAAATTGAAAACTGCTTCGTAGGTTTTCTTTTCGATTTGTTTCCGAAAATATATTCTGTTGTATTTCTGGTTGGGAAACAAAACAAGGAGGTTGCTAGGTATTTGTTCAGTATAGCAATTTAGGTCTTTTACAACAGCTCAGGACTCGATAAAATTTGGTATTATATTACTACGCGATTTTAAAAATAAAATTTATTTTTATCCAAAGGGATTTTTTTTAATATATTTCAATAAAAGTTCAGAACATTTTAGAAAGTATGGCCATCTCTGTGCGTTTAATAATGCGTAAATGTGTAAATGTGTGTTCATTAGTGCATATGTGTGTGTTCATTAGTACATATGTGTGTCTTCATTAGTGCATATGTGTGTGTTTATTAGTACATATGTGTATCTTCATTAGTGCATATGTGTGTGTTCATTAGGGCATATGTGTGTGTTCATTAGGGCATATATGTGTGTTCATTAGCACATATGTGTGTCTTAATTAGTGCATATGTGTGTGCTCATTAGTGCATATGTGTGTGTTCATTAGTGCGTTTGTGTGTGTAGACATGCTAAATCTAGAACAAATGCATATATTACTAAATTTCGTATGTAAATACCCTGAAATATATTGAATCGTACATAATAAAATGATATGTTTGTCTTTCTATGTGTGTATTTGTGTGTATATGTGTGTTGTTTGAAGCGCAAAATCTAAACTTCGGAGTGCGCGAAATTTGGTACTAAGTTAGTTAAGCTTCCAGTATAACAGACCTCGGTATTTTTTTTTCTTTAATTAGATTTAGCTTTTCAGTTATTTAATGAAGCGCAATTTTGAGCAATATTCAAACAAAATCGTTTCCTTAATAATTGAAAATATTATCATAGAATTTCTATCTTGAGATCATTGGAAAGGTCTAAAAACGTTCTTTCTAACGATTTTAGGAACGAATCCGTAGAATAATTCCTTCATATTTATTGATTTATTTTTAAATGAATCGAAATATGAATGCTTAATTTTTATATTTGTATTTCGCAGTATCCAAAAAGGGAGATTAGCACAATTCTGTAGCTCGTCAAAAAAAATTTTATATCTTTGTAAAAATTTAATTGTCTCAAATGTGTTTATATCTTTGCAAAAATTTGTTTGTCAAAAATTTGTTTATCTCTCATTCAAACCAAAAAGAAAATTTTGAATTACTCTATTTTTCGATTTTCTGTAAATTTCCAAACAAAACCATAAAAATTCCGACTTTCGATAACGTGGGTAAAGCTCCTCCTTTCACCGTTTCGATAGTTGCTATGCGGTGGACTATATGTTGCTATGGAGGAGAAGTGGATGCGTTTGTGTGCATGTCTCGCAAATAGTTGCGTACGACTATACATGCGTTGATACTAAAGGATTTGGATTGAAACGAAAGAAGGAAATGATTTTAGTTCAAAACAAGCAATTTGGATATTCAGTAGTGTTATCTGTATCCGTAATATTAAGTTCCGTATTATTAAGTATCGGACGCTTATCTATGACGCTTATCCGTATTATTAAGTAGCGGACGCTTATCTATGACGCTTATCCGTATTATTAAGTACCGGACGCTTATCCTGGGAAATTTAGGGAAATTAATTTTATAATGTGTAGTATTAAACCAGGAACTATTCGAAATTTAAGAGTTTTATAATATTATTTCTTGCAGAGAAACAGTAGTTATGGACGAATCATTGTACTATGGTCTATGTGGAAGACAATAGTTTCTATATGATATGCATGTGAAATGATATCATAATAGCATATATATATATATATATATACATATATATATGGCACTCAAATAAGCCAAATCATCAGTACGAGTATCCTGTTGCTGACTCGAAAAAAAATATAAAGAATTATTTTTTTTTTTTTACTTTTCCTGCAATACATGACAATGTATAAGAAAAGTATCGGAATCATGTCGAAAATCGCAACTCGAGATTTCGACACGTTTTAAGACCTCTAGAATACAAAAAAGCTATTTTTAACCTCACGTCGTCTGTGAGTGTGTCTATCTGTGCAATGAATGTATCCCCTCTGACTCAAAAACTAATGGACCCAATTTCGTAAAATTTTATAGGTCACTTGTGAGTTACTCTGATTCTGATTAGATTTTGGTACGATTCGGGATAAAAGAGCCTGCCTTTTTGCAAAATGGCCAGAAAAAATTGTCTGTATCCACTGTAGCTAAGAAATGAATTGACGAAATTCCACAAAATTTGGTAGAAAAGTCACTTCTAGGTTACCGTGGTGCTGATTAGATTTTGGTATGATTCGGAAATAAAAGAACCTTCCTTCTTTTGCGAAGGGGTGCGCAAAAATCGTCAAAATCTAAAAGACTACGTATGCACAAATATATCAATTAAATACTTGTTCCATACGTAATTTTTGACGATTAAAGGAATAAGACAACACTATTACTCCACCACTAACCGTTCTCGAGATATTTGCATTTTTGTTACTCAACTTTTGAATAATATCTGATGTGAGCAACACATGAATTTCCTTATATAATGCAATGAATTTACTACTTTTACAGTAAAACAAATAGGTTTCTTTTATAGTAGATACTTATATTCTTTCCAAGATATTGAATTTTCGGCAATTAGTCGTCATTTTCATTAATTTAGAGTCATTTTTATCCATTTGAGGAGATTTTCGTTAATTTGGCAATATTTCAAAAAATCGCCAAGTTGGCGACATTCCGCCAATTTCGTCGCCAAAATCTCGCCAAGCGTTATGGACGAAAAAATAAGTTGTTCTTACAGCAGATAAATTGGCGTTCAAATGCAAAAGTATTACTCAAAGTATCTTTTTTCATGAATGGAACGAGCTAGATCCACAAGAATGGTGTCACCCAATTTATCGCATGATATTATATATGAAAAGTGAACATGTTTCTCAATAGGAAATATTTTTTTTCTATTTTATATGACTTTTGTAAGTTGGCGATATTCCGCCAAATTCGTCGTCAAATTCTCGCAAACGTTATGGACGGAGAAATAAGTTCTTATAGCATTCTTATAGCAGATGAATGACTATTTGCGTTCAAATACAAAAGTATTACTCAAAGTATCTTTTCTCATAAATGGAACGAGCTAGATCCACGAAAATGATGTCATGCAATTTATAGCAGGATATTACATATGAAAAGTGAAGATGTTTCTCAACAGTTAATATTTTTTTTAATTTATGAGATTTTTTGATAAATTTATTTGAAAAATGTGCAGTATCTCAAGAACGGTTCGTGCTAGCGTTCTAATGTATATGTCAATCGTTTCCTAAGGAAAAATTACATAAAAAATGTCTATCTGCATAACTTTATTAAAGGTTTTGATTTTTTGATGCTTTTTTCAAAATTTCACTTGGAAATTTTAGGGGGTTCTGAACATTCGATTACGTGTAAAAACGGTACGCTTCCAGTATTCACGGACTGTGGCTTTTGTTCCGACTTTCATTCGAATCGCCCCATTCGTTCATGAGATATCGTCTCCACAGGCTCACTGACACACACACACACACAGAGATCACCTCAAAAATGTTGGATTCGTGATCAGGGATACTTGAAACGTGCTCTCCCGTCGAAATCTCAATCTCGAATTTTCGATCCCGTCACAATACTTTCCTTATACATAATTTTTATATCAGGAAAGTAATAAATACAGTTACCAACTGGAAACGGAAATTGAATTAAATGTGCAAATTCAGTGTCCTTTCAAGCAATTAAGCGTGTTATTGTATGCAATTAAACTCAATAAAATGAATTATTGAAGAAATAAAAAGAAATTGAATATGAGTGTGTAGGGAAATTCATATGCTGCCCACATAAAATTTTTATAACTTGTGAAGTAAAGATCATCAAAACATACATTCTTTAGATTCTAATACAGAGACACGATAAATGGTTTCTCAATATGACGCCTACACACTTAATAAAAGCTCTGAATAACAAATTCCGTTTCAAATTTAAGCATAAAAATGGCGCTTATTTTGCAGCTCAGCTAACATGGATATTGCTGTATGTGATACAATATTGCATCTCCGATCTTGCAGTTTTTGTCTACGCTGTCAGGCAAATCAGTGAGCTATAGCATTATTACTTTCCTTATATACAATAATGTATAAGGAAAGTATTGTGACTGGGCCGAAAATTCGAATTCGAGTTTTCGACGGGAGAACACGTTTCAAGTATCCCTGATCACGAATCGAACATTTTTGAAGTGATGTCTGTGTGTGTGTGTGTCTGTCAGTGAGCTTGTAGAGACGATAACTGACGAACGAATGGACCGATTCGAATGAAATTTTGTACAAAAATTACAATCCGTAAACACTGGAAGCCTATTGTTTTTATACGCAATCGAATGCTCAGACCCCCTCTAAAGTTTCGAGTGAAATTTGAAAAAATCGTCAAAAAATCAAAACCTCTAATAAAGTTACGCAAATAGACATTTCTTATGTAATTTTTCATTAGAAAACGATTGCCATAAATTTTAAAACGCTAACATGAACCGTTCTCGAGACATTGCACATTTTTCAAATCAATTTATTAAAAAATCCCATAAATTAAAAACAAATATTAACTGTTGAGAAACAAGTTCACTTTTCATATGTAATACCATGCGATAAATTGGGTGGCATCATTCTCGTGGATCTAGCTCGTTCCATTCATGAGAAAAGATACTTTGAGTAATACTTTTGTTTTTGAACGCCAATAATCATTTATCTGCTATAAGAATACCTTATTTCTCCGTCTATAAAGCTTGGCGAGATTTTGGCGACGAATTTGGCAGAATGTCACCAACTTGGCTACTTTTTGAAATGTTGCCAAATTAACGAAAATCTCGCCAAATGGATAAATACAACGACTAATTGTCGAAAATTCAATATCCTGGAAAGAATATAAATATCTACTATTAGAAAAACCTTTTTTTTTTCACTGTAAAAGTAGTGAATTCATTGCATTATATAAGGAAAGTCATGTGTTGCCCACATCAGATTTTTTTTTTCAATTCTTTGATTTACAGGATAGCCATCGAATGATTTCGGTATTTGAGGCGTAACTCGGTTACCATTGTTACCACAATTAAATCAAGAACTATAGATAAATTCATTGATGAAATATAAAAAGAAATTGTCAGCTATAACTGTAAAAGATAGCTCAAGAAATGCTGATTGTACACCCATAGAGTTAATTCAGAAAATTATAGGAGTTTTTTTCTATGTACGATTATATACAAGTTAAATTCGTGGCTATAGCCGTTCGCGAGTTATAGCCGACAGAATATTAGAACACAAAAATCCGTGATTTATAAATTTATCAAACTAACTTCCAAGATTTTAGATTTTTCACATTATTTAGAAGTCAAGTCGTTCGTGTATGAAAAATTTCAAGTTTCTACCTTCAGTAGTTTGGGTTTTGTATGTGGCACCCTTAGTCACCCAGTAAAGTCTCACTCAGCTGTTCTACATAGAAAAAAAAATTCCACTATTTAGAAACTTATCGAACAAAAATCCAAGATTTTAGATTTTTCTCATTATTTTAAGGTCAAGTCCAAAGTGTATGCAAATATTTCAATTTTGTACCTTCAGTATTTTGGGCTGTGGAAATGTCCCGCAGTCAGTCTCGCTTAAATGTATGCGCATGATTAATGCATGAGAAAGCTCAATGAAGCTTTCTAATATAACAAATTGTTAAGATTATAATCTAATGGAACATTTATAATTGTTCACTCATGCAAATTAATAATACCGCCCCAAAACATGTGATGTCAGTTAAAATTTTATTGAATGGGATGTCAGTTAAAATTAACTGACATCCCATTCGGAGCCTGGCTTATTCAGGGGCATACGGGACAGCTGTCCTGGGCACCCGCATTAGAGGGTCCCCAAATTAAACACTTGCACTATCGAAATTTTAATAGCTGCTTCCTCAAAACAAAACAAAAAATCTGATGTGGGCAACACATGACTTTCCTTATATAATGCGATGAACTTACTACTTTTACAGTAAAAAAAATCGGTTATTCTTATAGTAGTTACTTATATTCTTTCCAAGATATTGAATTTTCGACAATAAGCCGTCATTTTTATTGATTTAGTGTTTTTTATCCATTTGGCGAGATTTTCGTTAATTTGGCAACATTCAAATAGTCTCCAAGTTGGCTACATTTCGCCAAATTCGCCATCAAAATCTCGCCAATTTTTATGGACGGAGAAAAAAGTTATTCTTATAGCAGGTAAATGACTATTGACGTTCAAATACAAAATTATTACCTAAAGTATTTTTTCTCATGAATGGAACGAGCGAGATCCACGAGAATGATGTCGTCAAATTTATCGCATGATATTACATATGAAAAGTGAACATGTTTCTCAACAGTTAATTTCTTGTTTTAATTTATGACATTTTTTTTAAAATAAATTTATTTTAAAAATGTGCAATATCTCGAGAACTGTTCATGCTAGCGTTTTAAAGTTTATGTCAACCGTTTTCTAAAGAAAAATGACATAAGGAATGGCTATTTGCGTAACTTTATTAAAGGTTTTGATTTTTGATGATTTTTTCAAAATTTCACTCAAAAATTTAGGGGGGGGGGGGGGATCTGAATATTCGATTCAATAGGCTTCCAATATTCACGGATTGTGATTTTTGTACCAAATTTCATTCGAATCGCTCCATTCGTTCGTGAGATATCGTCTCGACAGATTCACTGACACACACACACACACACACCCGCATACACACACACACATACACACACACGCATACACACACACACACACACACATACATACTTGCACTCACACACACACACACGCGCGCAGACATCAGCTCAAAAATATTTGATTCGTGATCAGGGATGCTTGAAAAGTGCTCTCCTGTCGAAAACTCAAATTCGAATTTACACCCCGTCACAATACTTTCCTTATACATTCTGTATATAAAGAAAGTAAAAAATATGTATGCCATCTGTATAATTTTTCCCAACGTATAGATTCATTTTGGGGATACATAACGATTAACCCCGCCAATTTAGCAACTCAGGTATGATAAGAAAATTGTATAGATGTATTGTATGATAAGAAAAGGGTATGATAAAAATAATTTAAATTCCATTAAAATATGTAAGAACCACATTTTGTATACCTTTTTCTAGAATAGGTGTTGAAAAATATTTTTGTTCATTTCATATATATCGAAAGGTAAAGGGGACCCCGGACGAATGTCTGCCCCGGGCCCTAGTTAGGCGAAGTCGGGTCCTGATTCCTTTTCTAATTATTTTGGACCTTTATTATCAGTATTTAGATTTAATCAGTAATATTCAGATTTGTATCTCTCACAGGATGCTTTTTTTTAATTAATAACGTTATTGTTGATTGCGTTCTCTGTTTACCCTACTTTCAAAGCAACCTCCACTAATAATAGAATATTTCATCAATATCCAATTTCCATTCAGCTTTTCTTATATCGCTAAACAAGCAGAATTCTCATGTGAAATATTCTTTACTTTAGCCTGTAAGGAAAACTAATTTATGCTTCTTTCTGCAATAAAAAATATTATGGGATGAGGCAAATGTGAACTCCGCTGCGATAAATAGCTTCAACCCAAAAGCACACATTGGGGCTGAAAAATATCAATTTGCTATCAAACGATAGAATATTTGCTTCGAAAGAGTTTAAGTATCAAATAATAATAAAATAAATCAAACTGCTGCTTGTAGGATAAGAATTTGCTAAACTTCTTTGAAAAAAAAACAGGCATATACCAGCAAGGTGACAACAATAGTTTGAAGGGCATTATAAGCCCCTCCTGCAGGCCAAATGAATAGGAAGTGTTTATCTGCGATAAGAATAACTTATTCCTTCGACCATAATGCTTGGCGAGATTTTGGCGACAAATTTGGCGGGATGTCGCCAACATGGCGACTTTTTTAAATGTTGCCAAATTAACGAAAATCTCGCCAAATGGATAAAAATGAAGCTAAATCAATGAAAATGACGACTACTAAAATTCAATGTGTATCCGCGTATGGTAATCCTGGGATCTTGGATCATAGGCGAAAACTTGTTTAAAGAAGTCTGAGATTGGAAATACTATAATTCGGGGGGATTTCGGGATTTATCTCATTTATTACCTTCCTTATATACATAGTATAAGGAAAGTATTGTGACGGGGTCGAAAATTCGAATTCGAGTTTTCGACGGGAGAGTACGTTTCAAGCATCCCTGATCACGAATCGAACATTTTTGAGGTGATGCCTCGGTGTGTTTGCGTGTGTATGTGTGTGTGTGTAAATGTATGTGTGTATGTGTGTATGTGTTTGTCAGTGAGTCTGTGGAGACGATATCTCACGAACGAATGGAGCGATTCGAATGTTACAATTCGTGAATACTGGAAACCTATTGTTTTAAAACGTAATCGAATGTTCAGAATCCCCTAAATTTTTGAGTGAAATTTTGAAAAAATCATCAGAAAATCAAAACCTTTATTAAAGTTACGCAAATAGACCTTTCTTATGTAATTTCTGCTTAGAAAACGATTGACACATAAACTTTAGAAAGCTAGCATGAACCGTTCTCAAGATATTGCCCATTTTTCAAATAAATTTATCAAAAAATTCCATAAATTAAAAAAATATTAACTGGAGAAACATGTTCATTTTTCATATCTAATATCATGCGATAAATTTGGCGACATCATTTTAGTGAATCTAGCTCGTTCTTTCTATTCATGAGAAAAGATACTTTGAGTAATTCTTTTATATTTGAACGCCAGTAGTCATTTATCTGCTATAAGAATAACTTATTTCTTCGACCATAACGCTTGGCGAGATTTTGGCGACGAATTTGGCGGAATGTCGCCAACTTGGCCACTTTTTAAATGTTGCCAAATTAACGAAAATCTCGCCAAATGGATAAAAATGACGCTAAATAAATGAAAATGACGACTCATTGACGAAAATTCAATATCCTAGAAAGAATATATACATATCTATTATAAGAATAGCCTTTTATTTTTTGGCTGTAAAAGTAGCAATTTCATTGCATTATATAAGGAAAGCCATGTGCTGCCCACATCAAATTTTTTTTATGTTTGAATTAATCATTTTTCTGCTCAACTATGTCAAACGTATTATAGAGATGTCCTCCATTTAAGGGAACAAGACTCTAGAACTAGAATAGTACTTACTATGGGCGCCCATAGGGAAACAAAAGGGGGGAATTCCCTTTCCCCCTGAACGTTAATATCACTAAGGTAGATATCAAGCTAGTCGATGTCACATGTCTTATTCTTGAGTTTGCCCCTCCTCCTGGAAAAAGGTTCTATGAACACCCATTTAGAAGTATTTTAGAGATTTACAAGTATTGATATCAGGTCAATAAGTAAAAAACACTTCATGCAAAGGATAAAGAAAATTTGAGCAAGATTCACGCTCTCCTTTATTATCTTTAATGTACAAGGGGGAGAGTACCCCCCCCCTCCTCCTCTATGGGCGACCATCACCTCATATCTAATAAAATAGTTCTAAAAGATCATCTAATTTAGAAATAAGAAAACATTTCAAATGCCATATCCGGAATGTATTCAACTTACACCAGGTAACATATTTTAAAATATCGTACATTTCATCCATATTTTGTATTTTTATGTTAAATTATTTTATTTTACTCTCCAAGGAAATAAAACTTATTGAAAGTGCGTATTCCAATATAAATTTCACTTGCAATACCAAAGTCGTTTCCAAGTTAAAACGCCAATCTCTCAGCCTCCCCAGTTAAAAATATCATGCTGCACTACTATAGTCTCCACTAAGTTTATGTCATTCTACCCTTTACTAGTATGCCATTTACAGCAGATTACCCGAAAGTAATACTTTTTAACGGGCATTTCCGAATTGCGAACGCTTCTCTATAACGGACGGCTTTCAATAACGGGCGTTTAAAAGTTAATCATTGAATATATTCATTGAACATGTAAGGAGTACGGTTAACAGCGGATCTGAAAGCGCAGACTGCCATAGGCGGCGCCACGGTGGGTGCTAGAGTTGCTTCAGCACCCCCATTACAAATTTTGAAAACACTCCTTTTTTCCGCCCCCAACAACTAACTGCCCTTTATTCCGACAATTTTCTGTTTCTCGCTCTCTCTCTCGCTTTCTCTCTTTGTTTTTAAAGTTATTATTTTATTTTTATATTTTTTTTACGAATTTATAAGTCTGAGATCAGATATTTTTAGGGTTTCTGGCTAAACCTGGTTCCAAATGACTACACATGCTCAAGGCTTCAATACAGAAATCTGTTACGAACTGGCGCCTATCGCGGAAGGATACAGACATGAGACATACAGAGACGATTAGTTTCGTATAGAGTTTCGCAGAACATTGTCAATATTCCATTGGCGTCTGTGCTAGCGTGTTCATAGTTTTCAAATTTATTTTTATTTAGTATTTTTTTATGAATTAAGACCATGACTATATAATGCAGAAATCGGTGGACAAAATATAATGAATTAAAGTTCCCGCCTATGCAGACTACTGGCGACAAATAGAATAGGAAATCATTAAACCAAAGGACATCTTCAGCCCAGATCCAACGTCCAACTTCTTAAAGTGGTATACGAAGTGGCGACAAGGAAAAGAAAGCATATGCATGGTTCGATACCATCAAATGTAGTGGTGATACATGACGAACGCCAGTGCGATTAATTGCCATATAGCCAGGAGGATCGCTTGGGTTTACCATGTTCTGAAGATTTCGTATTCTTTTGTCCAGCTGCTGGCTATAATCCCAAAACTATGATTAGTTTAAGCAGAATTAACTTTTTTTTTGCCACCAGATAAAGTAGTGTTTAAGCTAATATATTCAAATACTTATGTCATCTCTTGCAATTTCTTTGTTTAACTATACTACAAATGTAACGTATTATAGCAAAATTAAGAAAATACCCTAATTTGTTGCTTTTCTTTATAAAAAAAGGCGAACTATAACTAAATAGAAAGCAAGAAATTTTAATAATTTTTCTTTAATTCAGAAAACTTTCCAAAGAAATTAAATTTCACCATTTGCCTTTGAAGGAACTCGACTCCAGTGATAAATTAAAAGTCACCACAAAACTTTTTGTCTTTGAAATACTAAATACCAGAGCAAACACTGAATTAATTCTCTGCAAGTCAACTATCCGTTTCAAATATAAGAAAAGAATTTTCATTTCATAACAGAATTCCGTGGCGTTCCTTTATTGTTGACAACTCTCTGCTTGTTTCAGGAAAGCGCTATGATTAATTGCTTATTTAAATTCAAATTCCATTTCTTTGCTAGCACACAGGTAGAAAATTTGCATTTAAATAAGTAAAGGATAAGGAATCCATAAATAACGGTGTGCATGCGAAACCTTAAATGTCAAATTATACATTATTAACGATCATTCAGCATTTAGTCAAACATGTTTAGGTTTTAAAGTTAAAGTACTTTTATAAATTTTACAAATCTCCGAAGGACCAATATATTACTTTGGGAACGCCTTTAGGTGTATTCTATGAGAATGAACTTGGCCGTTGCAGACTCGTGTTGAATGAGCTCGATTTTAAAGAAATTTGAAGCCGGCTACACTGTAGGACTAGAATCGGTCCCTATAGAGTCACTACTACATAAAAGCATAAATGTTTGAATTTTAACTAGATTACATACATAGATAATATTTTTATGTTTGTTAAAAACTTTGTTGAATACATATTTTTGTTTCTTCTAAATTTGTATAGTATATTATACAGCTGAAAAACGTGTTAATTACAATGTAGAAATCAGGATGCAGTTTCTTTAACATTTTAAGATGATCTTATAAACCTTGAACCTGTTCCTAAACAGCATTTTATCTGTTCCCAAAGGTGATCTAAATCTTTCAGTGACAGTTAACATCCCTGCAGATAACAAGTTTTCATGCTGCAGGTATAGCCTGCAAGTATAGGTATTTTTATGTTTGTTAAAAACTTTGTTGAATACATATTTTTTGTTTTTCTAAATTTGTATATTCTAAATTATTATACAGCTGAAAAACGTGTTAAATACAATGAAGAAATCAGGATGCAGTTTCTTTAAAATTTTAAGATGATATTATAATCCTTGAACCTGTTTCTAAACAGCATTTTATCTGTTCCCAAAGGTGATCTAAATCTTTCAGTGACAGTTCACATCCCTGCAGATAACAAGTTTTCATGTTACATGTGTAAGCTATATGTATAGGTATTTTTATGTTTGTTAAAAACTTTGTTGAATACATATTTTTGTTTTTCTAAATTTGTATAGTATAATATACAGCTGAAAAACGTGTTAAATACAATGTAGAAATCAGGATGTAGTTTCTTTAAAATTTTAAGATGATATGATAAACCTTGAACTTGTTCCTAAACAGCATTTTATATGTTCCTAAAGGTGATCGAAATCTTTCAGTGCTGTTAACATCCCTGCAGATAGTTAACAGCACTGATAGTTAACAGCACTTTTGTTTTCATGTTGCATGTATAGGCTGTATGTATAGGTAATTTTATGTTTGTTAAAAACTTTGTTGAATACATATTTTTGTTTTTCTAAATTTGTATATTCTAAATTATTATACAGCTGAAAAACGTGTTAAATACAATGTAGAAATCAGGATGTAGTTTCTTTAAAATTTTAAGATGATATTATAAACCTTGAACCTGTTCCTAAACAGCATTTTATCTGTTCCCAAAGGTGATCTAAATCTTTCAGTGACAGTTCACATCCCTGCAGATAACAAGTTTTCATGCTGCAGGTATAGCCTGCAAGTATAGGTATTTTTATGTTTGTTAAAAACTTTGTTGAATACATATTTTTTGTTTTTCTAAATTTGTATATTCTAAATTATTATACAGCTGAAAAACGTGTTAAATACAATGAAGAAATCAGGATGCAGTTTCTTTAAAATTTTAAGATGATATTATAATCCTTGAACCTGTTTCTAAACAGCATTTTATCTGTTCCCAAAGGTGATCTAAATCTTTCAGTGACAGTTCACATCCCTGCAGATAACAAGTTTTCATGTTACATGTGTAAGCTATGTGTATAGGTATTTTTATGTTTGTTAAAAACTTTGTTGAATACATATTTTTGTTTTTCTAAATTTGTATAGTATAATATACAGCTGAAAAACGTGTTAAATACAATGTAGAAATCAGGATGTAGTTTCTTTAAAATTTTAAGATGATATGATAAACCTTGAACTTGTTCCTAAACAGCATTTTATATGTTCCTAAAGGTGATCGAAATCTTTCAGTGCTGTTAACATCCCTGCAGATAGTTAACAGCACTGATAGTTAACAGCACTTTTGTTTTCATGTTGCATGTATAGGCTGTATGTATAGGTAATTTTATGTTTGTTAAAAACTTTGTTGAATACATATTTTTGTTTTTCTAAATTTGTATATTCTAAATTATTATACAGCTGAAAAACGTGTTAAATACAATGTAGAAATCAGGATGTAGTTTCTTTAAAATTTTAAGATGATATTATAAACCTTGAACCTGTTCCTAAACAGCATTTTATCTGTTCCCAAAGGTGATCTAAATCTTTCAGTGACAGTTCACATCCCTGCAGATAACAAGTTTTCATGTTACATGTGTAAGCTATATGTATAGGTATTTTTATGTTTGTTAAAAACTTTGTTGAATACATATTTTTGTTTTCTAAATTTGTATATTCTAAATTATTATACAGCTGAAAAACGTGTTAAATACAATGAAGAAATCAGGATGTAGTTTCTTTAAAATTTTAAGATGATATTATAATCCTTGAACCTGTTTCTAAACAGCATTTTATCTGTTCCCAAAGGTGATCTAAATCTTTCAGTGACAGTTCACATCCCTGCAGATAACAAGTTTTCATGTTACATGTGTAAGCTATATGTATAGGTATTTTTATGTTTGTTAAAAACTTTGTTGAATACATATTTTTGTTTTTCTAAATTTGTATAGTATAATATACAGCTGAAAAACGTGTTAAATACAATGTAGAAATCAGGATGTAGTTTCTTTAAAATTTTAAGATGATATGATAAACCTTGAACTTGTTCCTAAACAGCATTTTATATGTTCCTAAAGGTGATCGAAATCTTTTAGTGCTGTTAACATCCCTGCAGATAGTTAACAGCACTGATAGTTAACAGCACTTTTGTTTTCATGTTGCATGTATAGGCTGTATGTATAGGTAATTTTATGTTTGTTAAAAACTTTGTTGAATACATATTTTTGTTTTTCTAAATTTGTATATTCTAAATTATTATACAGCTGAAAAACGTGTTAAATACAATGTAGAAATCAGGATGTAGTTTCTTTAAAATTTTAAGATGATATTATAAACCTTGAACCTGTTCCTAAACAGCATTTTATCTGTTCCCAAAGGTGATCTAAATCTTTCAGTGACAGTTCACATCCCTGCAGATAACAAGTTTTCATGTTACATGTGTAAGCTATATGTATAGGTATTTTTATGTTTGTTAAAAACTTTGTTGAATACATATTTTTGTTTTTCTAAATTTGTATAGTATATTATACAGCTGAAAAACGTGTTAAATACAATGTAGAAATCAGGATGTAGTTTCTTTAAAAAAATTTTAAGATGATATGATAAACCATGAACTTGTTCCCCCCTAAACAGCATTTTATATGTTCCTAAAGGTGATCGAAATCTTTCAGTGCAGTTAACATCCCTGCAGATAGTTCAAGTTTTCATGTTGCATTTGTAGGCTGCATGTATAGGTATTTTTATGTCTGTTAAAAACTTTGTTGAATACATATTTTTGTTTTTCTAAATTTGCATAGTATATTATACAGCTGAAAAACGTGTTAAATACAATGTAGAAATCTAGAAGTAGTTTCTTTAAAATTTTAAGATGATATTATAAACCTTGAACTTGTTCCTAAACAGCATTTTATATGTTCCTAAAGGTGATCGAAATCTTTCAGTGCAGTTAACATCCCTGCAGATAGTTCAAGTTTTCATGTTGCATGTATAGGCTGTATGTATAGGTAATTTTATGTTTGTTAAAAACTTTGTTGAATACATATTTTTGTTTTTCTAAATTTGTATATTCTAAATTATTATACAGCTGAAAAACGTGTTAAATACAATGTAGAAATCAGGATGTAGTTTCTTTAAAATTTTAAGATGATATTATAAACCTTGAACCTGTTCCTAAACAGCATTTTATCTGTTCCCAAAGGTGATCTAAATCTTTCAGTGATAGTTCACATCCCTGCAGATAACAAGTTTTCATGTTACATGTGTAAGTTATATGTATAGGTATTTTTATGTTTGCTAAAAACTTTGTTGAATACTTATTTTTGTTTTTCTAAATTTGTATAGTACGAGGCATGTTTTTTAAGTAAGTACCGTTTTGGAATTAAAAAAAGACGTGCAAAGATATCGCAATAATTTTATTTCTACATGAAAGCCTGTACCTTAATCTACTTTTCTACATAATTTCCGTGAATATTGAGGCACTTGTCATAACGTGGCACCAGTTTTTGAATACCCTCCTCATAAAATTCTGCCGCCTGACTTGTTAACCACTGTATCACGACTGTTTTGACTTCGTTATCGTCTTGAAGACGCTGACCACCCAGGTGTTTCTTCAAGTGCAGGAACAAATGGTAGTCGCTGGGCGCCAGATCAGGGCTGTATGGAGGATGATCTAGAGTTTCCCATTTAAAAGATTTGATGAGATCTTTGGTCCGATTAGCCACATGTGGACGGGCATTGTCATGCAGCAAAACGATACCCTTACTCAACTTGCCACGTCTTTTGTTCTGGATTGCACGACGCAGATTGTTCAATGTCTCACAATAAGACGCTGCATTGATTGTCTCATTACGAGGCAGAAACTCCACTAGCAATACTCCTTTTTTGTCCCAAAAAACTGTGCACATGATTTTCCGGGCAGAAATTGTTTGCTTAAACTTCACTCTTTTGGGTGATGATGAATGTCGCCATTCCATGGATTGTTGTTTTGATTCTGGTGTGACGTAGGCCACCCATGTTTCCTCACCAGTAACAATTTGGTCTAAAAAATCTTCACCTTCATTGTGGTACCGCTCAAGGAAAGTCAATGCACTGCCTAAACGTTGGATTTTGTGCAAATCCGTCAACATTTTTGGAACCCAACGTGAACACAATTTCCGGTAATTCAAGTTCTCGGTGACAATGCGATACAAAACACTACGAGAATATTGAGGAAACCAGTCGCACATTGATGAAATTGTAAAGCGTCTGTTTTCTCTCACCTTTTCTTCCACTTTCTGCACCAAATCTTCATTAAAGACCGAAGGACGCCCACTCCGTTCTTCATCATGCACATTTGTGCGGCCATCTTTAAATGCTCTCACCCATTTCCTTACCATTCCATCACTCATAATGTTTTGTCCGTAAACTTCACAGATCTCACGATGAATATCGATCGGTTTTACGCCTTTAGCACTAAGAAATCGTATAACAGCCCGTACTTCACAATCGGCGGGACTCACGATTGTCGGAGGCATCTTAAACACTCAGTAAACAACGTATACAATGAAGAATCAGACTGTAATGGCGTCAGTGCGTAGACAAGAGATGTAGGTAACCAGCGCGCATGCGCGGAACGCCGACCGTAGCGCTGCGGCGGCGGAATCGCAAAACGGTACTTACATAAAAAACATGCCTCGTATAATATACAGCTGAAAAACGTGTTAAATACAATGTAGAAATCAGGATGTAGTTTCTTTAAAATTTTAAGATGATATGATAAACCTTGAACTTGTTCCTAAACAGCCTTTTATATGTTCCTAAAGGTGATCGAAATCTTTCAGTGCAGTTAACATCCCTGCAGATAGTTCAAGTTTTCATGTTGCATTTATAGGCTGCATGTATAGGTATTTTTATGTTTGTTAAAAACTTTGTTGAATACACATTTTTGTTTTTCTAAATTTGTATAGTATATTATACAGCTGAAAAACGTGTTAAATACAATGTAGAAATCAGGAAGTAGTTTCTTTAAAATTTTAAGATGATATTATAAACCTTGAACTTGTTCCTAAACAGCATTTTATATGTTCCTAAAGGTGATCGAAATATTTCAGTGCAGTTAACATCCCTGCAGATAGTTCAAGTTTTCATGTTGCATGTATAGGCTGTATGTATAGGTAATTTTATGTTTGTTAAAAACTTTGTTGAATACATATTTTTGTTTTTCTAAATTTGTATATTCTAAATTATTATACAGCTGAAAAACGTGTTAAATACAATGTAGAAATCAGGATGTAGTTTCTTTAAAATTTTAAGATGATATTATAAACCTTGAACCTGTTCCTAAACAGCATTTTATCTGTTCCCAAAGGTGATCTAAATCTTTCAGTGATAGTTCACATCCCTGCAGATAACAAGTTTTCATGTTACATGTGTAAGTTATATGTATAGGTATTTTTATGTTTGCTAAAAACTTTGTTGAATACTTATTTTTGTTTTTCTAAATTTGTATAGTATAATATACAGCTGAAAAACGTGTTAAATACAATGTAGAAATCAGGATGTAGTTTCTTTAAAATTTTAAGATGATATTATAAACCTTGAACCTGTTCCTAAACAGCATTTTATCTGTTCCCAAAGGTGATCTAAATCTTTCAGTGATAGTTCACATCCCTGCAGATAACAAGTTTTCATGTTACATGTGTAAGTTATATGTATAGGTATTTTTATGTTTGCTAAAAACTTTGTTGAATACTTATTTTTGTTTTTCTAAATTTGTATAGTATAATATACAGCTGAAAAACGTGTTAAATACAATGTAGAAATCAGGATGTAGTTTCTTTAAAATTTTAAGATGATATGATAAACATTGAACTTGTTCCTAAACAGCCTTTTATATGTTCCTAAAGGTGATCGAAATCTTTCAGTGCAGTTAACATCCCTGCAGATAGTTCAAGTTTTCATGTTGCATTTATGGGCTGCATGTATAGGTATTTTTATGTTTGTTAAAAACTTTGTTGAATACATATTTTTGTTTTTCTAAATTTGTATAGTATATTATACAGCTGAAAAACGTGTTAAATACAATGTAGAAATCAGGAAGTAGTTTCTTTAAAATTTTAAGATGATATTATAAACCTTGAACCTGTTCCTAAACAGCATTTTATCTGTTCCCAAAGGTGATCTAAATCTTTCAGTGGCAGTTCACATCCTTGCAGATAACAAGTTTTCATGCTGCATGTATAGTTATTGCTACTCCATGTTAACAAACGCTTATTAAACTTTTATTTGTGCAAAAAGGAAAAATTACTCGGACTACATGTCCCGTTCAGGTTTTGCGAATTTAACCAAAGAACATAATATAAATGTTACGACGTATATTTGGGAATTGTGGGTGTGCTTTCAGGATAAAATAATGAGTCTAAATTTCTGAAAAACTCACCCGTTTATTCACAAACACAGTGCAAAATGGATCAATATACATTAAAACAGTAATTAAATGCTCCACCAATTTTACAAAACACCCGATACCATCACAAAACATAGATGCATTTAATTTCACAAAACAGCAGCTATTATTCTCAAAACATTGACAAACATCACAGTTCAATGTAGCTCGTATCACGTCAACTACTCTCCAACTAAATAATGATTCCTTCTATGGACTCTTCATAGAAACTTCTGGCAATATCTCATATCTCATAGAATACTGGCTACTTCGAGGTCTTTCTAGAAGCTTCGGAAAGTGGCCAAATTGAAGATAAATCACCAAATCTGGTATCCACTCTTAGAACTTCGGAATATGGCAGCCCTAGACTCACTTCATGGGAAAGGATGATGATGCGGGTGCTTTCTCCGTCTGGTCTTCGAAAGAGACGAAAATGAAAGCGGGGAAGAGACTCCAAATCGTTTTGCGAGTTCGTAACAATGTTCACAACACTAAATTCGTAACAATAATACATGTTCAACAGTATCTAGTGGGTCGTGAAAACGGGACCAATAGAAAATCTTCAGAGCAAATGGTACGAAATACAACATTAAACTGTTTGAAAAGACCAGAACTAATACAGATTTTTTTCTGCAATATGTACAATATATATATGGATGACTTTGAAATTGGATTCTTGGATTTTGATAGATCTATAGGTTTTGAGTATCACTGGATATAAATCAGCGATTTAAATGTCTTTTTAAAGTTCATCTTTCTGTTTGCCAGTCTGTTTATGGGCTCAATATCTCTGGAGCAAATTTAACAAATAAAATTAACGCGGTACGTAGTTGAGAAGTGTGGTCAAATAATTTGGGTATATATAAAACCAAGAACCAAATTCAGAAGAAAATTTAAATTTTCATGTTGTTTATTTTAACAAAGTTGCAAATAAGTAATGTGCATTATTGATCTCATCGAGCCAAAATGTCCTTCTTACCCAACCTGGTCCTATATTATCTGATTCTAAACCCTACCCGAGCTCGACCAAAAAAAAAACGGAAACCTTTGAGTCCTAAACAGTTGGCTTTTCAAATATATCAAATATCAACAAACCTAAAATTATGGAAAAAAAAGATTTTCAAGCTTTTGTCACTGTATTGGTGAAATAATATTTCATATATATTGTGTTATTATTCATTCCTAACTTTCAAAACATGGTTTAATTCCGGTTCGTTACGGCCTAAAAACAATCCTAACCCGAGTCCTGCCCGATCTACAATTTTTCAAGAGAAATGTAGCCAGGGCTGAGACCCCAAAGTACAGGCTCGAGCCAGTGTATAACTCTAGTATGCCTGTATAGAAAACTGAACTTGTAGTTGAATATCAAACACGGTTCCCGTGGTTCTGGGGGGGCACACAGTTCGGTTGCAAATGCGACTCGCAGCTCGCCGAAAGTTCATTCATGGGTAAAATAGCTGTGTTTGCGACTCCGGGAAATTTTTTATTAAAAATTCCCGTGGCTCGGAACCAACGAGTTAGTATATATACTACCTCGATGCTCGGAACGCTCCTAAACAAAATCAACGATCTTCTACAAACTTATTTTATTTCAAACATTTTACTAAATCACAAGGACGTTTATTACGTGGTGTCAGGGTAATAACGCTAAAATGACTAGACAAACAAGATTCGCAAAAATTTCTTGAAAAGTTTTTTTTTTACTTGGTATGAATATATTTCGCATGTACAAACAAGTACACAAACTTCGGATTGAAAAAAATTCATCCTTGTACTCAAAACCTTTCAAACCTCTCAAAACCTTAATTTCGATTTTTTTTTCTTTTTTTTTATTTTACTTTCCTTATATACCTTAGTATAATGTTACGGAAAGTATTGTAACGGGGGTCGAACATTCGAATACGAGTTTTCGACGGGAGAGCACGTTTCAAGCATCTCTGATCACGAATCGAAAATTTTTGAGGTGATGTCTGTGTATGTGTGTGTGTGAACAAATGGAGCGATTTGAATGAAATTTGGTACAAAAATTACAATCCATGAATACTGGAAGCCTATTGTTTTTAAATACAATCGAATGTTCAGAACTCCCATAAATTTTCGAGTAAAATTTTGAAAAAATCATGAAAAAATCAAAACCTTTAATAAAGTTAGGCAAATAGGCATTTCTTATGTAATGTTTTTCTTAACAATTAACATAAACTTGTTTAACGATTGACATAAACTTTAGAACGCTAACTTGAACAGTTATCGAGATATTGTACATTTTTCAAATAAATTTATCAAAAAATCCCATAAATTAAAAAAAGATATTAACTGTTCACTTGTTCACTGAAACTTATTCACTTTTCATATGCAATATCATGCGATAAATTTGGTGACATCATTCTAGTTGATCTAGCTCGTTCCATTCATGAGAAAAGATACTTTGAGTAATACTTTTGTATTTGAACGCCAATAGTCATTTATCTGCTATAAGAAATACTTATTTCTCCATCCATAACGCTTGGCGAGATTTTGGTAACGAATTCGGCGGAATATCGCCAACTTGGCGACTTTTTGAAATGTTGCCAAATTAAGGAAAATCTCGACAAATGGATAAAAATGGCGCTAAATCAATGAAAATGATGACTAATTGATGAAAATTCAATATCTTGGAAAGAATATAAGTATCTACTATAAGAATAACCTATTTTTTTTTACTTTAAAAGTAGTAAATTCATTTCATTATATAAGGAAAGTCATGTGCTGCCCACATCAGATTTTGTGTTCTTGCTACGATACTTTCCCTATACTTTTACTATGAATTGTAGGTATATTAAATGGTTTCATCGTCCATCTAATGTATGAAATACTATAAAAAAAACTACTGATCTTCATTGTTAATTGTTTGTTTTAAAATACATATTTTTATTAATATTTTGTAAAAAGGACTCTAAATAGAATTATGAATATAATTTATTATTATGTACAAAACAACATAAATACAGAACACAACATTTTAATAATAATAAAGTAATTACAATATAAGTTCTATTGCAAATATAATGATTAAAGCAGCCATAAATTATTTTTGTTTCTCATTGCTGTTACTCGTTTTACTTTTCCACACTGCTGCAATTTAACATTTTCTCTATCAGGAGTATCAGGTGTTACTCATTTAGTGTTAAACTCTTGGTTTATGCGCACTGAAGAAAGAAAACGCACCTTTAATCGTTATATCTGCACAGCAATTCGCGTAGTGGTTTAAAAGATAATAATTTGATGCAATTTATACAAGAAAGATAAATCAAGTATAAAGCATTTATTATGAAACACTTTTCAACTGAAATGCAATTTTTTTAAACATCTCTAAAATGCGATACATTCAGCGCTGATATATTTTAAATTAACACAGTACTACAATAGCTTATTATATTTGAAAACTTAAAACTCCATGGGGGGAAAATGAACTTTATTCAAATGACGTCATCGAAATATAAATCGTCTGGCTCTCTATGTAAATGCAATGAATATTTCATTCATATCGTTTATATTCCAGACTCCAAAGCTAAATAATTTTGAGTGAAAAAAAATTCAGCAATTCTTACACAAGTCATAATCACGGGCCAACGGCCGTACCGTGCTGAAAACACCGGTTCTCGTTAGATCACCGAAGTGAAGCAGCATCGGGCGCGGTTAGTACTTGGTGGGTGACCATCTCGGAACGCCGCGTGCTGTTGGCCATCTCGGGTGCGGTATCCCCGTGGTTTGCGCGCTAGATTTGCACGCTGCCACAAATGCCGCCGTGTTCATGCGGAGTACGATCACGTTAAACATGTGGGTCCGTAAGTCCTTCCGAGAGCTTGGTGGTAGGGGAAGGAGGGTACGGTCCCTGTGGATGCCTCCCCCACTGGGTTCCGGTCTAAATTGGGTGGCACTTCCCGGCCGTCCATACAGTTACCTTACACCTTTCTGGTAGGTCGGACGGTCTGGGTCTCAACAACAACAACAAGTCATAATCACTTGTTTACATTCTGCATCCATTAGAATTAGGCTTCGTTGAAGAAATAATCAAAGTTTGATGATCATTTAAACTAAAAGATATTGTAATTGCGTTGGCGCAGAATATAGATGGAGAGAAAATACGCAAAAATAAAGTGGTTTTAGGACGGATACAACACTAAATATAAATTTAAACGAAGTTTAAGAATCACGATTTTTACACTGGGAAAAAGAGATGGATGCCATATTTTATTTTGAAGTGGGTCACATGATATCTTCATATAATATTGGTGTAAATAATATTTTAATTTTTATTTAAAAAACTACCGAACATATTTACTGAATTTTTTTTATATATTTTATGGCACAATTTGAATTTCCTAAACTTTTCAAAGCAATTCGTGAACTTTAACTTAGCTTTAAAAATGTGTGAAGAATTAGGTCCTATAGAGTTCAATGTATTTCACTTTTTCAACCTGGGTTCAAAACTAATTGGGTGATATTATTTATTTACATTCCCATATATCCCACAGACCGTCTCAACAACATACTAGAATTTCATTTTGATAAAGCCATTTTTATGGCAGTTATGCGATCAAACAAAGTCATAAACGCTTTTCAACTATGTTGGAAAGTGTTAAAAATATCCGTGAATAAAAAAGCACATTTCTGAAGAACATATCCGAGAATGAAAAAGGGATATAGTTAAAACTGAATGAAAAAGGGATATAGTTAAAACTGAATGAAAAAGGGATATAGTTAAAACTGAATGAAAAAGGGATATAGTTAAAACTGAATGAAAAAGGGATATAGTTAAAACTGAATGAAAAAGGGATATAGTTAAAACTGAATGAAAAAGGGATATAGTTAAAACTGAATGAAAAAGGGATATAGTTAAAACTGAATGAAAAAGGGATATAGTTAAAACTGAATGAAAAAGGGATATAGTTAAAACTGAATGTAAAATTGAGTATTGATTACGCCACACGTTAAAAAAAAACATCAATTGCTCAGATTTCGTAAAAAATATCTCATATAACTGACACCGAAATATTTAATGAAAATAAATGCATTTGGCAACCATAAATAATTCATTTATCAACATAAACATTTATCGAAAATTCCATGTATTTGAATAAATTATGTCCTGTAATATTTATATATTTTTATTTTTTCACCTATAACGCATAGCAGTTTTTTTTCCTAAAATAAAAATATTTAGACGCATCATTCATTCTTGGCTTGAAAAATTAGATTCTTAGAACGATATTACATAAAGAATTTTTTTCTGGTATTATTTATCGAATCATGACATTATAAATATTGGTTACTTTTATTCTCATTAACAGACTAAACGCTTAGAAAAGTGCAGGTTTTATCGTTCATTAGATGAAAGGTATTTTCGATATTTCGGGAAGGAAAAAAAGGTAATAGTTTACTTCTGAGATTATTTTTGGAACAGGTATTAAAATAATAATAGAGATTACATTTTAATGAATATTTATACCAAATAATAAACAATCAGCACATAATTCGTATTCATTCGTAAAATTTTTAGCACATTATTCGTACTCAGATTACACGTTTTCAATAATTTAATAAGGATATTCCCGATTTTTGCATACCTCACATTATATAAAATATGCACTCCTCTGTCCTATAGGAAGCAGAAAATTTTCTTGCTGCATTATGTTGCGAACGTATAATATTCCCTTTCTTCTGGAGTTTTTCGTCTCTTATGAAGACCAGACGGAGATAACACCTTTATAGGCATCCTTTCCCGTCACGTGAGCCTAGGGTTTCTATACGCCGAAGGTCAAAGAAGGAGTGCCAGGTTTGTCAAATTATCGCCGATTAGAGATATATATCCACATCCTTCGAGCTCTTTAATGGAGATTTTCGTCCGATAATACTGTTTTGAGCTGCCGAACTACTTTCCGAAAGGTCTTAGGCTATCGACATTTTTATTAAAAAATCTGTTATAGACAGTTGAACTTTTGGTTTTTTAAGTTCTTTATACAACTCTTGATACTCAGCCAAACACTTCTTCATATCTCGTTTAAATTTTAGGGCCCGTTCCATGTTTGAATACCCTTATTCGATAACATTATAGTGTGGTAAAAACGCGTATTTTTTATACATTGGTACCAAAGACTACAATTTATACTAGACTGCTCACGGTCACGTACATAAGTATAAGACAATGACCTTGAAATCGTGTTAGATCAACTAATTTTTTCAAAACGGGAAGACTTTTTTGAACCGTGTAACTTCAAATTTGTGTAAAAAAGAGTTGGGTGTATAGTATTGATTTTAAGTAAATTAAAGTGGCATTTCTGAAATACTGGAAATAAATATAAATTTGATATTAATGTTGTTCTTGAGCCATTTAAAAACGAAAATTCTATTTCTTTAAATTATTGAAGTGAGAGTGAACATACCTTTTTTTATGAAATATTTCATTTTATAATATATAACATATTTTATATATAATATATTTTAATATATATATAATATATTTTATAATAATATTTCATTCATTTATTATGCATTTATGAAATATTGGAAATAAATATAAATTTGATATTAATGTTGTTCTTGAGCCATTTAAAAACGAAAATTCTATTTCTTTATTGAAGTGAAAGTGAACTACCTTTTCATTTAGAACTTTTAGAACAATTTAATTTTAAATCATTTGGAACAATTATCAAATTTAATAGAATTGAAGATTCATATTTGTAAAAGAATAACAAAAATAGCGATGGCATTCTTAGCAAAAGGAAAAAAAGTTGATCTCAAACAGCTAGCGACTGAGTTAGGAGAAAACGGAAATGGTGACCTGAAAGTCATTGAACTTTGGAATATTATTCTAAAGAGTAAGGCGTACAAGAAGGGTGAAGAATTTGTAAGAAATCTTTTTGAGGGTATTATTTCGGAAAGACTGGAAGACGAACAGAGGGTAAGAGAGAACGAACAGAGGGTAAGAGAGAACGAATAAAGGGTACGAGAGAACGAAAAGAGGGTACGAGAGAACGAACAGAGGGTAAGAGAAAATAAACAAAGAGAAAGGGAACAACCAGAAAAAGAAAGAGTGGAAAAGCAAAATAGAGAAGTTAAGATATAAAAGCTAAGGCTACAGTTGGACAGTCAGAAAGAAACTGCATCACAGTTATTCAACAGGAAAATTCTTATATGAAAGTGGACTTAAAGAAAATTTTGCCAAGTTTCAATCCCGAAACAGATGATATGAGCTTGTTTTTAATCATATTTAAAAGACAAATGAAGATCCTAAAAGTTACAGAAGACCTGTGGGTGACTCATCTCATAGGAGTACTGCCCAACGATGTTTCAAAACTCATCACTAGAGAACCCGAAGAAAAATTTAAGGATTATTCTCACATCCGTGGCATCATTCCTTTACAACGATTTAAATTAACGGCAGAAAGGTTTCAAAAATTATTTTCTCAACATAGAAAAAGCAGTGATTGCACGTGAAAAGATTTCTATTTCGAAATCAGAAGTTTTTGGAAGGATGGATATCAGAATTGAACATTTCCGCTTTTGAGCAGTTGCAGAATTTGATAATCTCTGATGAAATGAAAAAACTCAGCACTCCGGAATGCAAAGAACATTACTTGGATGAGTGGGAAGAGATAATTTCTCCCTCAGATTTAACTAATAAATTGGACGCATACAAAAACTTAAGAACTCATTGCCTAATGGACAGAAAAGATAGCCAAATCAAAAGAAACGCACACAACCGGAAATTTTGATCCCGTTAAGAAAACTGTACCTTTTAACAGAGGAGAAAAATTCAAGTATATTCGAGAAGAAAGACCTTCATTAAGATGTTATGGATGCGGAAGACCTGGATTCATTAAAACTAAATGTACTGATTGTTCCCCAATCAAAAAAGAAGTTTCCTCAAATAGCAGAGAAGCATTTTTAACATTCACTGTGGGTCCTCAAGTTACCCTGATAGACATAACATTTTGTGGAAGAAGACGTAGAGTGTGCGCTGATAAGGGATCTTCACATTCCATTGCGGGAGAAAATATGTTTAAAGTATTCAAAGAGCATGGACTATCATTTCAAAAGACGGAAGTTGACAATAAGTCTGGCAAATGGTCAGCAGTCTCCTGTTGATTGCTACACTACCCAAGTGATGATAGAAATTGAAAGAAAGGAAGTGGTGACTGATTTCATCGTCCTTCCAAACGCTTATGGAAATCGAACTCTTCTTGAAACAGATTTTCTGAAATCTGCGGGTATTGTTCTTGACGTAAAGAACAAATGCTGGTATTTTTGTGATAACCCAAATCACAAGTATCCATTTGGAGAAGAATTGAGCACCCAACCCAATGTAGAATCTCACGAGGATAGACAAGTTCCGAGTAACGTTTGTTAATTGCGGGAAAGTGAAGGAGAGAATCTGACAGCTACTCAAAGAAGGCAGCTTAACAGTCTACTAAGTAAATATGATAGTATCTTCGAATCAGGGAGAGAAGTCACCTCGATCATCGAGCATCCTATTACTACAAGTAATCACGCTCCCATTTCTCTGCCTCCTTTACCTCCTTACATAATGTCACTAGCTCGGAAGGAACTACTCAAAAAAGAAATTGATGATCTTCTCGAAAAGAACATTATTGAAAAATGCGAATCGCCCTATGGAACGCCTGCAGTTTTGATCCCAAAATCAGATGGTAAAATTCGACTGTGCGTAGGCTATCGGAAACTTAATGAAGTGACTGTCCCTGACATTTACCCACTTCCACGGATAGACGATTTAATGCAAGATGCTAAACATACCTCTTTTAAATCAACCATTGATCTGAAATCTTGTTACCACCAAATAAATGTCAATCCAGCTGGTCGAGATAAAACTGCATTCGTTTGCCCGTTTGGGACCTATAGATTCTTAAGGATGCATTTTGGTGTTCGAAATGCCGCTGCTACGTTTCAGAGGCTAATGGACACGTTTCGTAAGGCTTACCAGCTGCCTATCTGGATGACCTCATAGTCTTGTCACCAGCTTTTGAACAACATCTTAAAGATCTTGATATGATTTTCGACAGACTAATCAAATATAAACTTCGTGCAAACCGAGAGAAATGCAACTTTTATGTTCTCGAGTTAAATATCCTGGACTCTGGATTACCCCTCATGGAATAGAGGAGGATCCTGAATAGGTATCTTCCATCTTGGAAATTCCTTCTACTAAAAATGTGAAGCAACTACTACCTTTCTTGCCGACATGTTCCTGGTATAGAAAGTTTATAATGAACTTTTCTGAAATATCTCAACTTCTGAGCAATCTAACAAAAAAGAAAACTCCCTAGAGTTGGTCTGAAAATGATCAGAGAGCTTTCGACTCTCTAAAGCAATGCTTGGTGTCCCCATCTATTATGAGGCAAGCTGATTTCACCAAACCTTTTGTGATTGGAACAGATGCAAGTAGTTATGCTTTAGGAGCTGTCCTTCTTGAAGGCCGAGGATCAGATGAACATCCAGTTGAATATACAAGTAGACTACTTAGTTCTGCTGAGAGAAATTATTCATACCACGGAACGTGAAGCACTGGCTGCTATATGGGCATTAAATAAGTTTCAAGGATACATAGACGGATCTAGTGTTACAGTGGCATCCGACCACCAACCTCTTAAATGGCTCATGAAACTTAAGTCTCCATCCCGAAGATTAGCTCGGTTGGCATTGCAATTACAGTCTTTCAATTTGAACATGGAATACGTTCCTGGAAAGTGCAACGTTGTTGCTGATATGTTGTCAAGACCTGTTTGTGAACATGACATCCCTTCATGCGAAGTCTGTACTGTGTCTTTCGATGTTCCCTCCAGAACACCTAACGAGATACGTGAAGAGCAATTAAAAGATGAGGAAGTAGGTGTGAGACCAGAAAGTGTTCTCACATTTGATGAGACACTTTTATGTGAGTATTTATGGTAGCCAGAACGGCAAACAAAGCTTGTAGTCTGACTGGCACCAAGGTTTATTAGGACTTGAATCTAAAGTTCAGAAGTCTATAAATTTAGGGGTGCCATACCAGAGGGGCTGAGCTGGGCCGTACTAAATGTGCAATGGTGCAATTGGGTAAGGGGTAACCAATAAGCGCCAAAAAGAAGTAAAGGCGGAGTTACCCCCCCCCCCACACACACACACACACCGAGGAAGCCACAGCCTGTGACCAGTGAACGAGATCAGACATTGGAGAAGACAGATGGAATTTGGAGACAAGAGCAGACCAGAAATAAGACAATCATGATTTTTGACTTAAAAATGAGATATACTAAAATGACTTAAGAAAGATGCTGGTGAACAGTTGTTCAGAGTTGACTGGTGCAGATATGTTATGATGACTTGTGGATAGAACCGCCTAATAGCATGAAATAAGTGGAGTGTTTGAGTTAGCAGTATTCAATGAAGTTACGAGTGGGCGTTACACTTCGAGTTGATGCGTGTAACTACAGACGAGATTGACCAAGTGCTGCTAACAAGGCCCAGATTGAAGGTATGTGTTCATCAATCAACCACAGGTTAATAAATACGTTAAGTATATGGTTCAGGGTCTCGCATACTCTCCTCTCACATTCTATCTTAATAAATAACTAATAGGAATAGTAGTTAATGTATTGGAATTGAATAAGTATTTTGTGTCTTTAATAAATGTTATTGTTAAGTTTAAATTGGTCTAATCTTTTTAATAATTAATAATATTCCTTTACAGGACTCACACGAAAGGTAAAATAATTGGAGGGTTATAGCGGCGCAACGCAACAATGTACATTACATATAATTCCACTAAATATGAATTTATGGCAATGTGATTAAAAATAATTAATGTTAATTATAAACTTTAACTTTAGATTATTATTTTTTATATGTGTGCCACAGTAGGAAAGATCATTCGCTGTTTTGAAAGCTTCCGCAAAGACGTAGCCTATGCAAACTGGACAGAACGAGGCTATTTCATGAATCAGGGTGTACTCTACCGTTATGCTCCGGATTCCAAAAGCGAAGAAGCTCAATTAGTAGTTCCAGCCCATGAAAGAAACTTGATTCTGAAAGAACATCTTGATACTCCGACTACTGGACACTATGGTGCTGAAGGAACTTTTGACCGTATAGCGAAACGCTATTATTGGACAGGGATGAGAAAAATCATCTGCGACTATGTGAAAAACTGCATAGATTGCAACACATATAAACCGTCTAATCAGAAACCGGCAGGATTGTTACAAACTCCAGTCCTTTCTCAACGTTTTGAGACCCTCTCAATAGACCTTTTTGGACCTTTTCCAGAGAGTAAAGAAGGAAAAAATGGATTTTGATAATAGAAGATATCGTCACTAAATGAGTGGAATTATTCCCATTGCCCAATGCCACTGTGAAAAAATGTGTAATAATGCTGCTAGAAGAAGTCTTGATGAGCTATAGCATTCCTCGTCGAATCATCAGAGACAATGGAACTCAGTTCGTTTCAGTTGTGATGCAACAACTTTGTTGCCTGTTGAACATTAAACAATCATTAATTCCTGTTTATCACCCATACGCAAACCCAGTAGAAAGAAAGAATCGTGATCTAAAGCCGCGATCAGTAATTTTGGTTTAAGATGAACATGATTCTTGGTCTGAAAAGCTGCCCGCAATCCGTTTTGCTTTAAATACCGCAAAGTGCCAGACCACTGGGCAAACAGCAACTTTCCTAAATTTTGGCAGAGAACCTCGCACTACAGATAATGTGACCAATGATATTCGTAGTGTAATTGAAAACCATAACTTCGTTCCGGAAATTACTCCTTATCTTTAGAAGATCGCCAAATTCACCGTACAGATCAAAGAAGTTGTGGAGCAGCAGCAAGATAAGAGGAAACATTATGCTGATCAAAGGCGACGACCTGCTCAACAATTTACGCTAGGAGATCGAGTGCATGTAACTTTACACCCTGTTAGCAATGCAGTCAAAGGAAGAAGTTCAAAGTTTATGCCACGACGGGATGGACCGTATGTTATATTTGCACAGCGATCCCCATCCTCATTAGAGATAGATTGCTTAGAGAACCCTGAAGTACTAGTTGGAGTTTATCACTCATCTGCCTTGAAGCCTATTCCCAAGAGGACAGTGTGCAACCCATGAATCCTCTACGTAAACTTGGCCGCCCACAAAAAACTTCAAGTGCTGGTTCCTCATCGAGACGGTTGCCTAGACGTCGGAACCAGAGGGGAAGATTGTAAGAGACATTCTGTTTTCCCTAAAGGACAGTCGATGGCATCACTCAACCAGACTTAAGAACATTCGTTTTGTTTACAAATAAGTCGAGTTCGAGATGGCGATAAAAGCACTCAGCCAAGGTGTTTATAATATGTGGCTAATCCTAGCTATGCTTTGTAAAATATGTGTAATTTTCTTTTGTATTATTAAATGTTGGGATGTTTTGTGAAGTCTTAAATGGCGAGTGGGTGTTTTTCCAACATCTTTACCAGAAGAAGCTTTATAATATAGTTTAACTTCAAGTCTTGGCATCAGCAATTACTAGAATGAGCTAAACCAGTATAGCTCATATCGACTTGAAATTTATTTTTGGTACCATAGTACCTTATTAAAGCATACCACACCTGTCTCATCACAAACTACTTTGTTGCTTATTTTTCTTTCAAAAGATTGATTAAAAGCATCACCTGATTTCGAATGTAAAGGGCATCATTCAAGACCGTCATTTCAAGAATGTAGGTAAACAATCTCTCTCTATGATTACAAGTTTTCAAAATTTTATTTACTGCATTGCGCGCGAAATAAATTTAATAAAAATTCTTGAATTGCATAGCTGGGTTATTTTCTGTCGCGAAAGCCATATGGCCTACAAAATTCTTACCTAATTTTTGATCCCTACATAAAAGAACCAAAATTTAAATATCTTTTTAAAAGGCACACCTTTGGATCATAAGGAAAAATATATCGGCTAACTGGTTTTGCCTGTAGGCCTGTCAACAGAGAAACACAACGACAACAAGAACAAGCATCGCTACGTTCAAGAAAACAGTTTTCAGCCGTATTTTTCTTTACATATATTTTACTGATTTTACTCAATTAATTGAAAAAGGATTGGAGGATTTTTTTTTCTTTACATATATTTTACTGATCAAATACGGGTTGTTCTCCGGGATAAATGTTCGTAGGGGGCCCAAAGTGTGTATGGGCGGCCTTTCCCGGATTAAATTGGAACGAATACAAAAATTATAATGAAAAGTATCATCTGAAAGAAAACAATTAGAATATGTCTACATTGTTTTTAGATTCTAGCAAAATTTATTTCTAATAAAACAGCTCATCACTATCCTATCAGCTTTGAACTTTTTACTCTTCACTAATTGAATTCAATTTTTTCCCCCGAAAACTAATTTCTGGAAGAAACACTGTAATTAATGTTTTCTTATTTCAGCAATCTGTCATGATACGAGTAAAACTTGGACTCCTGGTCTTAACTGTAATGGAAGGGGGTGGGGAAGTTATTTAAAAACAAGTTAAACTATCGATTTTGTTTTAAAATGAGACACATGAAAAGAATGTATCATTGACAATTATTTGTTGATTTTCTTGAATTTCACAAGAAAGGGGAATGAAAAAAGGGGTGATATCTCAAGAAAGACACCCGAGTTTTTCAGAAGCAAATAATTACGGGAGGATTAAGGTAGGAATAAATGACGTTTAAATACCAGATTATTCTATTTTTTATTCTTAAATAAAAATTCTTAAAAATTGATAAGAATTTCTTTAATACGAATTAGCAGTAATGTGTTGCATGACGAAATTGCATGAAGGGAAAATTATGCAGTAATTTTACTTTTGTTAAATAAGCTGGCTTTGGTGGTTCTTTTTACTTCCCCTTTTAAAAACAATGCATAGTAATGTATGGGTAAAGTGTTGTTGGAAAGGAATTGAAAATTGGAATTGGAGTTTTCGATGAATTTACACGTTATACGAACTCTAGAATATAAATAAACTATTATTAGTGTAACGTCTGTGTGTATCTGCCTGTGCAGAGAATGTATTCAGCTTAAAAATTATATGAGGAAATTTAATTAAACTTAGCAGCAGTCATGTATGCATTACCATAATGCTGATTGATTCGGGAAAATATAACTGACCATTTTTACTTTCCTTATATACAATAATGTATAAGGAAAGTATTGTAACGGGGTTGAAAATTCGAATTCGAGTTTCCGACGGGAGAGCATGTTTCAAGTATCTCTGATTACGAATCGAACATTTTTGAAGTGATGTGTGTGTGTGTGTGAGTGTGTCAGTGAGTCTGTGGAGACAAGAACTGACGAACGAATGGACCGATACCAACGAAAATTGATACAAAAATTACAATCCGTAAACACTGGCAGCCTACTGTTCTTATGCGCAATCGAATGTTCAGAATCCCCCCAAATTTTTGAGTGAAATTTTGAAAAAATCGTCAAAAAATCAAAACCTCTAATAATGCTACGCAAATAGGCATTTCTCATGTAATTTTTCATTAGAAAACGATTGACATAAATTTTAGAACGCTAACATGAACCGTTCTCGAGATATTACACATTTTTCAAAAAAATTATCAAGAAGTCATATACTAAAATGAAAAAAAATATTTTTTATTGAGAAACATGTTCACTTTTCATATGTAATACCATGCGATAAATTGGGTGACATCATTCTCGTGGATCTAGATCATTCCATTCATGAAAAAAGATACTTTGAGTAATACTTTTGCATTTGAACGCCAATAGTCATTTATCTGCTGTAAGAATAACTTATTTCTCCGTCCATAACGCTTGGCGAGATTATGGCGACGAATTTGGCGGCATGTCGCCAACTTGGCGACTTTTTTAAATGTTGTTACATTAACGAAAACCTCGCCAAATGGATAAAAATGACGCTAAATCAATGAAAATGACGACTCATTGACAAAAATTCAATATCTTGGAAAGAATATAAATATCTACTATAAAAATAATATATTTTTTTTTTACTGTAAAAGTAGTAGATTCATTGCATTGTATAAGGAAAGTCATGTGCTGCCCACATCAGATTTTTTTTTATTTTTTTTAATGATCCGTAGAAATCTTTGAAATCTAGAATAGAAACTAAATATGCATAATTATATTAAATAATGCCTGTATTATACGTTATTTTTCTTTTATGAAAAAAAAACGAATAAAATTGATTCAATTACTCTAGGATCAATAAACTATCGACTTTATTTTGACATGAATAAACGTCATGATTTAGTAGCCATCAGGTTAAAGTCCGAGGGTTACAAAAACTGTAAACTTTATAGGCATATAAACCTAATTAGATGTAAAACACGTATACTTGTTTTGTCGGAAATAGGTACCATTTATAAATATACAAAAATATTTTCACTATTTTAATACTTTGAATTTATTTTTCTTGAAAACAAAAAAGTTTTTCTCCCAGCATATTTTTGCAAAGTCTCAGAAAGCTGTTGCTTTTTCTCAAAATATTTTCTTAACTATAAACGATAAATAGAAGCATTAAGCGACAAAAATATTCAGTTGGAAATCTAGTTTCCACATCAATAATTTATTTTAACACAGTTTTTGAACAATCGCCCTGTCTAGCTGAAGTTTGAAAATGTTTCTTCTTTAACACGTTCCAACATGGTTGAAAAGTGTTTATGTCATTGTTCATTCTGGTTTGTCCGTTCGCACGATAACTGCAATTAAAATGACTTTATCAAAATTAAATTTTAGTATGTTGTTGAAACGGTCTGTGGGACATACGGGAATGTAAATTAATTATATCACCCAATTATCTTTGGATTGAACCAGGGTTAAAAAAATGAAATACATTGAACCCTATGGGACCTAATTTTTTAAACATTTTTTTAAGTGAAGTTGAAATTCACAAATTGCTTCGAAAAGTTTAGGATATATTCAAATTATCCCATAAAATATATAATCAATCAAAAGTTTTAACCCGACTCAACCGAAGGTATACGGGGGAAGACAAGTCTTCACGACAACAATCCTAGGCCACTTAGGATAAAAGTCAACGTCGCCAAGTGTGCTGCCGTCAGTTTCCCCCCCCCCTCGTCGAACCCCCGTCACTAATTTAACTTTAAACAACGAGCCCATTCCCTGGCAATCTAGCTACAAGTACCTTGGAGTGTACTTGGATTCCAAATTATCGTGGAAACTTCACATTTCTGAAACATGTCAGAAAGTGAAGTCTGCACTCGCCCTCATGCGCCCCCTCTTGGCTGGGAACAGCCGCCTGTCAACTAGAAATAAGTTATTGCTGTACAAAGCCTGCATACGTCCAATTATGACGTACGGATCTCCTATTTGGGGAACCGCAGCGGAGACTCACCTTAGGAAGCTTCAAGTTGTGCAAAATATTGCACTTCGTTCGTTTGTTAGGTTGCCGAGTTACGTCCGGCTGGAAGTTCTGCATAGAGACCTCAACATTCGACCCTTTTTAGAACATGTTCAAAATTTAGCTCAAAAGTTTCTCAGAGGTCAAAGTGGAGTAAGCAATCCCACGTTAGATAGCATCCCGGGGTATAACCCGACACACCCAAAGGCGCGTAAGCGTCCGAGGGCGTTGCCGTGGCGTCGCCCCAAGGATGCATTCCTGCGCCCCCCACGGGGCCGCCGTATCTAGCATTGTTTTGCAGCTCCCCCCCCCCACGTTTGTAGTGGCTTCAGAACTCTAGTTTAACCGTGCCCCTCCCTTGTTTTTGGGAACTCGCGTTGTTTCGACGAACCTTTTAAACTTTTTTGTAATGTTCGGTACCCCCCCCCCTCCCTGTCTCAAGCTCAAGGCCCTGCGTCCCTCGGGGCGCCCCTCTTCTACCCCTCCTTTTATCTTGCTAGGCGCCCGCTTGGGCCCTAGTCCTTTCTCCTCCTCTGCAGACTTGGGGAAGGGCCCGACTTCGGTTGAGCCCCCCCCCAAGCACTCCTTCAGATGTAAATTCTGTCACATATGTTTCCTTTTTCGTATCTCTTTTCCTCTTCGTCCGGAGTTTAAAGGGGGGAATGCTTTCCCCTCCTGGGCACTCCGTAAAACCCCGTCCTTGAGTCCTAGGCCACTTAGCAGCACACCGGAGCCGCCATATCACGAACCAATACCCCCAATTTAGACCCGCCACGCGGAGAAAGACAACGGAGGCTCCAGGCCTAAAAAGAAAAGCATGCGAACAACCACCAGACTCGCTCTTTCGAGACCAACGAGTTAGTATATATATATATATGGAGGGAGCGCGGTCCAATCTTCCCCATGTTAGTAACGTGGTGAAACACAAAGCAGGTGTAGTAGGTCGAAGAAGAGGACATTCATGATTTGGCGATTTACTGCCTAAACTGTGTAGTGTACGTTTTCTGTTTTTTTAAACTTCTATTAAAGACGAGGATGAGCGGGAAGTTGTTATACGTATTATACGTTATAATATTTTAAAGAATATATTTGAAGAAAAATACGAAATAGGATTAGAATATTTTTATTACCAAAAAATTTTATTACTAAAGAATAATTTTGTTAATGAAGTCAGTTTCGTAAAACAAATTGAACTACAAAGCAATTGCAAATAAAATATGATATAAAATAGATTACAAGTACACAAATTGAAGAATATGTATAACATATTTAAAAATAATTATAAAGTATATGGAAAAATTGTGTACATGCTTGCGTAAAATGTAGAATTCTCCACTTTTATCTTTGAAAGTTGTGTTAGCAGTATCCATATCTGCTTTCAGACGTAATACGACTGAGTCATTTTTACATGTAATTTATTTTAATATATTGTATGCGTACAGTCAAATATAAACCAATGTAATATTTGCAACAATAAAATATTTGACTATATTTATATATTTTTGTTTATAAAATGGCATTTCAGAATAAAATACAAAATTATGTCTAAATTCATAAATAGGGACTCTATTGCAATAGCCATTGCAATAACCATTAAATTGTCAAAATGTGTTCTGAAGGTTTTTGCATGTTTAATCGATATAGAATTTGGAAATTTTTTTTTAAATGTCTTTCTATAAAGTATAGTAAATAAATAAGATTATAAAATATCATGGCATAAAATACAAAAATTGCATTTCATTATAACAGTTTCAGAGATTTTGTTGCTAATAATTAGTTTGAAAAATGCTTTAAATACATATTGTGAAAGTTGCATCCAGAATCAAATAGACCGTAAGCACAATTACAGTGGGCTCACTCAACGTGGCATAAAAATATCAAATGTTGTACATATTAAATATTAAAACTTATAGCATAAATTACAGATCAATCTATTCAAAATTATTTCTAAAAATTTTAAAAACAACTAAAGCATTAGGACAAAAACTATAATTAAAGCTATGTGCAGAATTAAGTTTTAATAACCTTTAAATAGAGTTAATTTTTTATTAATGCTTCTGCATTTGTAACGTAAAGTATGTAAGTAAAAATGTATGATGTAAGTAAAAATATTTATATTGGTAAAGCTGTTTCTAGATTAAGAAGCCTATTACTTAAATTATGATGAGGAGAATTTGAGGCTTTTTTAGAGTTAAGATTGCTCATTTAATAGATTGCTAACGCGCGATCAAGAAGTCTGTGATTCAAATACTTCTTTGGGCAAGGCATATTTCTTTCTCGAGAACTAAACAAGAGTATAATACCAAAATACTTCTTGAAAACACTGGGATTTTGATGATACATCCTTTGAATTTTAATTTGTGAACGAGGGAAAATATATCTTTTTAATCGAGATGTTTATATGAAATTAATTCTAACCAGCATCGGTACCTATATAATTTATCCGGAGGCGGGGGGGGGGGAGGGGAACTCAAGGATAAGATTAACAACATCGACTAGTTTAATGTCCGCCTTTGTAATTTTGAAGTGCCCCCTTGTCTTCCCCAATGGGCGTCCATGCTAACTAGTAATACTTATTAAGTACGATTTACTCTGAACTATAAATGAAATCATGCTCATATTTCAGATCATATATCTTTATATAAAATGCACTGAAAAGTAATGATGTAAAATCTGGCTGACATTTTCAATGAATGTAAACTATTATTATATTTTATTTTGAACGTAACATTTTATCATACGACACGTGCCACCAAATCTTGCAAGTCGCCAAGTTCTATCTGGAAAGGAAAACATACGAGGATACCGAAAATTACTCTATAACTATCAGCAAAGTACTCTAAATGTTTTTTTGAAGTGTTAGAATGACATTATAAGTCTTTTGCAATATCACAAACACAAAAATAAAGCAATACTTCTAATTATACGTTATTAAAAGGCAATGAAATTAATAGCCAAATGAAATGCACCAATCTAAAATCTAGCAAAATTACATTTTGACTATATTTGTAAGATATATAATGAAAACAAATCATGAAAAGAGTAAAGTCCTCCTTTTATATGCTTTTACTTACAGCAGTAAGTACAACAGTACATAACCATTATTTTACCATTTATATTTCTCAAGTCCGCTCTCGGTCAGAAATCGCCATTGAAATGTATAGGGTCACAGTCGGGAGAAAACGCGTTCTCGGGAAATTTGTCCTTACTGCACCTGCCTTTATCTTTGACGCCGATTGCAACCCTTAAGCTCTCTCCATATAATACTATCTCGATGGTCGAGACTCATTAAAAAAATTTCAGCAAAATATGTTCGGTAGTTTTTTTAATAAAAATTAAAATAATAATTACACCCATATTACATGCGGCCGTCCAAATAGATGCTCAAGTCCTTGTTGACGAGTCGGACGGTCTGGGTCTTCAACCCATATTATATGAAGAGATCGCGTGATCCACTTCAAAATAAAATATGCCATCCATCTTTTTTTCCCAGTGAAAAATCGTGATTTTTAAAGTTCTGTTAAATTTATATTTAGTGTTGCATCCCTGCTAAAACAGCTTTAATTTTGCTTATTTTCTGTGTATCTATATTCTGTGCCAACGCAATTACAATATTTTTTAGATTAAATGATCATCAAACTTTGATTATTTCTACAACGTAGCCTAACTTTAATGGATGCAGAATGTAAACAAGTGATTGTAAAATGAGTTGTATAAGAATTGCTGATTTTTTTTCATGCAAAATGATTTAGCTCTGGAATCTGGAATAAAAGTGATATGAATGAAATATTTATTACTTTTACATAGAGACGTAGACGATTTATAATTCGATGACGTCATTTGTATAAAGTTCATTTTTTTCGATGAAATCTTAAGTTTTAAAATATAATAAATGATTGTAGTACTGTGATAATTTAAAACACATCACCACTGAATATATCGCGTTTTAGAGATATTTAAATAAAATTGCATTTCAGTTGAAAAATGTTTTATAATCAGTGCTTTATGCATGATTGATCTTGCTTGTTAAAGTTTGTAATACAGTGAAAACTAAAAGTGAACTCTATGAACAGTAAGGGAAACATGTGTAGCCCTTTAAATGTTAGTTTTAGCAGATATAGTGGGTGTTATGGTAAATGATAAACAATACGACTATATTAGACAGAACCATATTTAAACGAAAAGAAATACATCACGCAACATCTCACATAAACACACAAAACAAACGCGCGACTACATAAACATCGAATATAAACACCCGATCCTTGCCATTCTGACTACACAAGAAAGGGTGTTTGTTGCCATCATAAACATAACTAAAGTTACAATATGGACTTAGGCACAACTAATAGCATATTTCTTACACTCCCCCTTGAATAAACCCATTTTGTACAGTTCCGTTTATTCTGAAAAGTCCCATTTCATTAATGTGCGTGTTCATCTTTTAACTTCCTAGTGTCTTCGTCAACATATCTGCAAGATTGTTTGCTGTAGGGGGTGTACTCAAAAATCAGCTCATTTGATTCACTCTTGAAGAAAAAAATGTCGAAGATCTATGTGCTTGTTCCTCTTTGATGTCACCTGATTTTTCGCTAAGGAAATAGCACCCTGATTGTCCACGTATATAGTTTGTGGCAATGGCATGAACTCACCAACTCCAATTTCATATAGGAAATTTTGCAACCAAAGAACTTCCTTCGCAGTGTGGCACATCGCTATGTATTCTGCTTCCACTGCTGAGAGAGCAGTTGATCGTTGCTTCTTACTACTCCAAGAGATTATTGTACCCGCTAAATGAACCGCATAATTACTGAAAGATCGTCTATCACTTCTGTCTGTGGCCCAGTCAGCATCACAATACAAGGTCACACTTCTTCCTGTTTTTCTGAATATTAGGCTGTAGTCTTTTGTCTGCTTTACATATTGTAATATATGCTTGACACCAGCCTAGTGTTCTTTACTTGGCCTATTATTGAACTGGCTCATGTAAGTCGTAGCAAAGCTTAAGTCTGGTCTCGTGCCACCAGCTAAATACAAAAGTCCTCCAATAGCTTCTCGATATCTGAGTGCGTCTTCAGGGTTCATTACATCGTCATCTGATAATCGGCTGAATTTTATTCCAGGGTCCAAAGGCGTAGATGCTCCCTTACAATTAGTCATAGCGAAGGTCGTCAACAGTTCAGTTGCGTATGCTGATTGGTCTAGGGCGAGTGTCCCATCGTCATGATATTCAGTCTTCATAGATAATATGTGGTTAACTTTTCCTAAGTCTTTTACTTCGAAGACTCTATTTATCTCAGATTTGAATGATTGAATGGTTACGCCATCATTCGAGAGAATGATAAGATCGTCAACGTAAACTCCAGCAATTAAGTCATGTTGTTTAGTAAAATAAACACATGAGTCTGCTTTTGATCTTATTAGTCCGATTGATTTCAATAATTCGTCCAAGTGAACATTCCACTCTCTTTCTAATTGATGTAGACCGTACAGACTTTTCTTTAGCAAACAGACATATCCTTCTTTATCTGCATCTGTGCATATTGTAGGTAGTTCCATGTTGTTGTTGAGACCCAGACCGTCCGACCTACCAGAAATAGGTAGTTCCATGTATATGGTCTCCTTTAATACTCCATTCAAGTAAGCTGCTGTGATGTCCAGTTGATGAACTTTCCAGCCACGCTTCACTGCGAGTGCAAGCAAAGTCTTAATAGATTTTATCTTCACAACTGGTGAAAAGGTCTTATTGAAATCAATCCCTTCTACCTATGTGAAACCACGGGCAACTAGTCTGGCTTTGTACCTTTCTAGTTTAACATTTTTGTCAAACTTCTTTTTGAAAAACCATTTACTTTTCACTATTCTTCTTCCTTCAGGTCGTGGTACTATTTCCCATATATCGTTTCGCCTTAAGTTTTCTAACTCTTCTTGAATGGCTATTTTCCATTCATTTGTTTCTGAAGACGATAGACCTTCTTCTATCGTTATTGGATCTTTTACCGAATCTTGCCGTTTGACAGAATTGCATATGTGACATGTCACTTGTTTTGGTTTCTTTGTCGCCAACCGTTCTGAACGTCTTGATGTTAATGGACCACCTAATGGCATTGTATTGTTAGAGGATGGAACACTAACAAAGATGTTTGCAAGAGTTGATATTACATCTTGCATACTTGCTGAGTCCAAGTTTACAATTTCACTCGCTATTACGGTCGTTGGTGGACCATCAGCTTCACGACTCCAACTCTGTGTATCATTACTTTCTTCGTTCTCAATGTGAATTATAGCAGTATCTTCGATATTGTGGCTTTCTATGTCTTGAGCAGATTTCGGTTCTTTCTTGCAGGGAAATACATTTTCTTCAAAAATTACATTCCGGCTGACAAAGAAAGTATTACGCTTCATTCCACACAACTTATATATATATAACGCCTTTAACTCCATATGGGTAACCCACAAATATGCACTCTATAGATTTAGGGTCTAATTTACTGTGTCTGTATCTGCGATTCACCACACTCCATGCCTTGCAACCGTACACTCTTAGATGTTCAAGTGAAACTTCTTTTCCAAACCATAATGCTTCGGGAGCCTTTCAGGTCAACAGATTTGGAGGGACACTTATTCCTAATGTAACTTGCTGTACACACTACATCATCCCATAGAGTTCTTTTAAGTCCTGATTCGATTAATAGACACCTGGTCATATCCAACAATGTCTGATTCATCGTTTCGAGGACGCCGTTTTGCTGTGGGGTATCGGGAACTGTTAACTGTCTTCGTATTCCATACTTAAGTAGATAGTTATTAAATTCTTTGATATCACACTAAACCGCCGTTATCGCTTCTCAGCGTTCCTATCTTGCGCTTATGGAGGTTTTCAACCATCCGCCTATATTCATCAATTTACTAAGGACATCGCTTTTTGCCTTCATTGGATACACAACTGTATATCGCGAATAGTCACCAATAAAAGTAATAAAGTACTTTGATCCCCCCGCTGATGTTGGTTCTATTTTTTCAACTACGTCAGAGTGGACTAATTCCAATACTTCTTTTGCTCTGGAAAACTTCGGAAATTTACCTTCTGGAAAACTTCGATTCTTCATTTTTCCCATCATACAGATAGAACACGTTTCTTGGGAATCTTCAGTCGATTTACAATGCTGTGCTCCACTTCTTAATTGTTTTATGGCATTATAATGGAGGTGTCCAAGTCGGCGATGCAACAAGGATTTATCAATCACTTTTGCAAATTTTGCGCCTTTACGATGTTCTTCAACTGCATAAAGTCTGTCACTGCGTTTTGCCGTCAGTAAAATCTGTCCATTTTCCTGGATAACTCTCGCTACATTATTTACAAATTTTATTTTAAGTCCAAGCTCTTCAATTCTACCAACTGATAAAAGGTTTCCGTCTAAACCAGGTACATATAAAACATTGTCCATGTGCGCATGTAATCCACCATTTGCTGCACACAACTCAAGGTCAACATGTCCCACACCTTCAACACGAATTTCATCTTTGTTGGCAACTTTACTGCTTTAATCCATTTTTCTGAAACTTGTAAATTTTTCTCGGTATGACGCCATGTGGTCTGTGGCACCACTATCCAGATACCAAACTAATGGATTTTCCACTGTTCCATTCTTTGCAGATAAAGCTGAATGTACAACTTTCTTTACTTTATGTTTTCCATTTTGTTCATTTACATCATGGCTGTTTACTGTACAGTTGTAGCCTTCAGGGTAGTTTCTTGCAATATGGCAAAATTTATGGCAACAAAAACATTTTACACGTCTTTCTTCTCTGTTATAGTCTCTTTGGGGTGAACCTTTATGCCCCAGAGTAGTTTTTAACACTTTACAACGAAGTTGTAAAGTGTTTATGACTTTATTCTGTCTGTCTGCCTGTCTTAGTATGTTGTATAGACGGTCTGTAGGACCCATGGGAATATAAATGAATAATATCACCCAATTAGTTTTGGATTGAACCCGGGTTGAAAAAATGAAATACATTGAACCCTATGGGACCTAATTTTTCAAACATTTTTTAAGCAGATTTAAAATTCACAAATTGCTTCGAAAATTTTAGGTAATATTCAAATTAATCCATAAAATATATAAAAAAAAACTCAGCAAAATATATTCAGTAGTTTTTTGAAGCGATCACGTGACTCACTTGAAAATGAAATATGGCATCCATCTTGTCTCAAAATCGTGATTTTTAAAGTTCTTTTTAATTCATATTGAGTGTTGTATCCGTCCTAAAACCGCTTTATTTTTGCTTAAATTCTGTGCATCTACATACTGAAACAACGCAATTACAATATATTTGAGTTTAAATGATCATCCAAATTTGATTATTTCTACAACGAAGCCTATTTTTCGCTTATGTAAAATGTAAACAGCAAAATATGTAGAATGAGTTGTATTAGAATTGCTGTATTTCTTTAACACAAAATTATTTAGTTCATGGAGTCTGCATAGCTGATATGAATGAAATATTCATTGATTTTACAAAGAGAAGGACGATTTTTTTCGATGAGATTTTAAACATAGAGTTTAATTACTTGTAGCTCCATGGTCTTAATTTTTAAATAAAATAAATTATTATAGTATTGTGATGAATGAAATGAATGGGAAAATGTTATGAATGAAATGCTGCTTTTGTAGAGAGAGCCAGGCGTGTTATTTTTTCTATAACGTCATTTGAATGAATTTCAGTTGTTTTCAATGAAGTTTTCAAATATAATAAATTATCGTAGTATTATGATAATTTTAAAAATATTACCGAGGAATGTATCGCATTTTAGAGATGTTTAAACCAGGAAATTTATATTTCAATGCCGTTATTTGAATAAAGTTCATTTTTTTCGATGAAGGCTTATGTTTTCAAATATAATAAATTAATGTAGTATGTGATAAGTTTTAAAATATTACCGAGGAATGTATAGCATTTTAAAGATGTTTAAATAAAATTGCATTGAAGTTGGAAAGTGTTTCATAATCAATGCTTTAAGCATGATTGATCTTTCTTGTTTCATTTTTAACTTGATTTAAATGTTCATGTTTAGCTCCACCCTTTTTTTGTATAAACATAGCCTTGCAATCTGTTTCTTCAGCAGTTTCTTTTTCTTCATCTTGACGATTTATTCTTTTCTTTTCAATCAAAAATCTGGCCTTCACCTTTTTAGTCGTTAGACTTTCTTCAATTTGTTCAAGATTGAAAATTAGGGTTTCATACGTCTTTGGAATACCCAATAACATCACCAATGCAACTTCTGTATCATTTAAAGCGTAACCACTGCTGGCTAATTTTCGATGAATATCCATTAAACGTCCAAGATAACCTTTCATCTCTTCATTGTTATGTTGAAGAAATCCAGCATTAATTGTAGAATATACAGCAAACCGCATTTGGAATGAATTTCCTCAAGAGCATTCCATGCTTCTCTCGCAGTAGTGCACATCTCAATATCATCTAAATACGTATCATCAACAACAAGAAACAGAAATTTAATGCTCGATCATTCATTTTCTTTTCGTATTCGTCATTTCAGATCCAAAACCAGGATCAATGGCTTCCCAGCATCCCTTCTGGACAAAGACTGCTCTGGCACGAGTAGCCCAAGAATGATAATTATCACTCGATAATTTAGGGATCCTGAATTCGGCATTCATGGTAGCCAATCTTCTTTATTTTAAAGTTCTGATTATAATCCATAATCTATATAATAAAAGGTAATGTCTATGTGTTTGTCTTATACACTATAGGCTCAGCAACCGAGCGTCGTAGAGCTACGAAATTTGGCAAACAACGAATTTTAAAATTTGAATTATCTTTTTTTTTTGTTATTTAATGTTTTATGCGATTTCGATAGTTTTTCCCCTTTTTTCTCCACCATCCAGACTTCGTAGAAAAAAACAAATCAGACGACCGGAAAGAGCAGACAATTGAGAGTAAAAATATATGTATTTCAAATCTCAGGGACAAATTCTAATATTTTTTAAAGATTTTAAAACAAAAGTCACTTTCGTCTGAAAAAAACGAACTTTCGTTTTTAAATCCTCGCGTCGGGAAAAATACCGACAATTTCGACTAATAATTTGCATTTTTAGAAAGCTTAAAGATCAAGCTTTCTTACAAGCCCAATCTGGTCAAGAAATAATAAAAAGTAGCCACAGGATCGGGATTTTAAGGAAGTAATGATTTTGAATTTATCGACGAAATGGCGAAAGAAGTTCGAGTTTTCCCCCACATGCGCGCGCAGACGCACGGTGTTTCTATGGAGAAAAAAAAATAAAAATAAAGTTATGGAGATTGTCGCGGTGCATTTATATATCGGGTTATAAAATTACGTTATATTTTAAATGATGGAATTAAGAGCTTAGCATATGGTCATTATAAAATTTAAATATGTGTTGTAATTATGTGTTATTTAAATATGTGTAATTTAAATATGTGTAATTTAATAATGTATTGTATACACCGGGTGGTGGTAACAGTATACAGAGTGAAATTATTATATTTATATGAAATTATTATATTTATTAGAAAATTATGTTATGTTTTAAATGATGGAATTAAGAGCTTAGCATATGGTCATTATAAAATTTAAATGATTGAATTTTGGTGGATTGAATTGTGGTGATGTATTTGTATACATCGGGTGGTGGTAACAGTATGCAGAGTGAAATTATTATATTTATATGAAATTACTATATTTATTAGAAGTGTACGTTTTATTTTAAATGATGGAAATAATAGCTTTGCATATGGTCATTATTAAATTTAAATGATTGAATTATGGTGGATTGAATTGTGGTGATGTATTGTATACATCGGGTGGTGGTAACAGTATACAGAGTGAAATTATTATATTTATATGAAATTATTATATATATTATATTTGCAAATGTCATCAGCGATTGCTTTTTATACGGTTTTTGGCCTAGGGACAATTAAAAACCACATAAGTGTTTGCTTTTTATACGGTTTTTGGCCTAGGGACAATTAAAAAACAAATAAGTGTTTGCTTTTTATACGGTTTTTGGCCTAGGGACAATTAAAAACCGAATTAGTGTTTGGTGGTATCTGGCTGATATATTTGGGCCATGTTCTTGATACCCATGCGAATATCCTGATGAGGACATTCGCATGGGTATTAAATGATATTTGCAAATGTCATCAGTGATTGCTTTTTATACGGTTTTTGGCCTAGGGACAATTAAAAACCGATTAAGTGTTTGCTTTTTGTACGGTTTTTGGCCTAGGGACAATTAAAAACCGAATTAGTGTTTGCTTTTTATAAGGTTTTTGGCTCATTATGCTGGATTGAATTGTGGCGATGTATTGTTTACATCGGGTGGTGGTTGGAACCAGAATGAAAAAACTTAAACACTGAAGAAATAAAAAAATAAATAAAAAGAAAGTTATGGAGATTGTCGCGGTGCAATTATGGTGGTGGGAACAATCATTAAAAAAGAAACTTTTTTTCGCTGAGCAACATCGTTAAAGCAGCATCGTTATTTCTTAAATACTAAATTCACATTCAACATCATCAGTCTCAAAAATACTTTCATGTCATTTGCGATGCAATACTAAAAATGCAGACAAACGGATACACTTTCATTTCTGTAAAACAAAAAATAGAGGAGCATACTTCTATAAAAAAACAAAGGAGCAGCTAGCTGATCCCGGCTGTGAGTACACATCAAAGGGATCCCTTTCCTATTGTTACAGGTACAGAAATCCTCAGAATCTCACAGTTCACAAACATTAGAATAAATTCACTTTACAAATCAATTTTCAAGAACCGCCCCTAGAACATTATTTTTCATATTAAAACTTCATTATCAGTTTTAACGTCAACTAAAACAAACTTTGTTAACTCCACGGGGTTATGGCGCCATCGAGTTTGCCACGATCAAAATTTTCAAGGGTAGGCTGGTCGCCGTTTTCAATAGGCTGGTCGCCGAAGGCGGCTAGTATTTAATAACTTCTAAGTGCGTCTACTTATGCAATTTACCATAGAACAAAAAAATTCTCAGCATTTGCGAAAACGAAAGTACGCCTTCTTACCGTTTCGCAGATAAACAATCTGGGCACCCATACATAGCCTGTTAGTTTTAGCAGAGATAGTGAGTGTTATGGTAAATGATAAGCATTACGAGATTACGACTATATTAGACAGAACCATATTTAAACGAAAAAAAAAAATACATCGCGTAATATCTCACACACAACACAAGAAAGGGTGTTGCCATCTTAAACATAACTAAAGTTACTATATGGGCTTAGGCACAACTAATAGCATATTTCTTACATTAAACGCCCTACAAGGATATAGAATTAGATTCCAGATCAGGGGGGACCGTAAAAGCGATGCGCAACGCGACACCTGTTTTCGGAATCTGCGCATGACGTCATCATCGAGTCAAAATTTCTGGATTGCTTGCTGCTCTTCCCGCCGTTTCGTTGTTTATATTGACCTTGGATTTACATATTGTTTTGTATCGTTTGATTTCTTTTACACATTCAAGTGTAGCTATTTTACTTTTATTTAGTACTTAATAATTTCATCAACATCATGCCGAATTGTGCAGTTACTACATGTAAGAACACAAATCGCAACACAAAAGGCATGGGAATTATTTTTCATAGTTTCCCTAAAGATGAATGAATCTATGCGAAAAAAATGCCGAAGATTGGATAAAGTGAATTTTTCAAATGCATGTGTATGTTCCGAGCATTTTGTGGAGGAGGACTATGCTAGAGATTTAAGAGCTGAACTTTTACAATTAGCCCCGTCAAGAAGATTGAACCTCACTGCTGTTCCATCTCAGAAATTGAATATTTCTAGTCCAAGGCCAAGCACTCCAGCAAATAATAGCTGTGATTTTTTTAAGTAAAAATTCCGAAGAAAATTGTATTGTAAACACGAAATCGGAAAGAAGAACGAGATGTGTATCCAGAGAAGTGAGGAAACGAGCTCATTCTACAATTACTAGCATATCACAAAAAAAAAAATCTGATGTGGGTAACACATGACTTTCCTTATATAATGTAATGAATTTACTACTTTTACAGTAAAAAAATAAGTTTTTCTTATAGTAGATACTAATATTCTTTCCAAGATATTGAATTTTCGACAATGAGTCGTCATTTTCATTGATTTAGCGTCATTTTTATCCATTTGGCGAGATTTTCGTTAATTTTGCAACATTTCAAAAAGTCGCCTAGTTGGCGACATTCCGCCAAATTTGTCGCTAAAATCTCGCCAAGCGTTATGGACGAAGAAATAAGTTATTCTTACAGCAGATAAATGACTATTGGCTTCAAATACAAAAGTATTACTCAAAGTATCTTTTTTCATGAATGGAACGAGCTAGATCCACGAGAATTATGTCACTCAATTTATCGCATGGTATTACATATGAAAAGTGAACATGTTTCTCAATAGGAAATTTTTTTTTTATTTTATATGACTTTTTGATTATTTTTTTTTAAATGTGCAATATCTCGAAAACGGTTTACGTTAGCGTTCTAAAATTTATATCAATCGTTTTCTAATGAAAAATTACGTAAGAAATGTCTCTTTGCGTAACTTTATTTGTGGTTTTGATTTTTTGACGATTTTTCAAAATTTCATTTGAAAATTTAGAGGGGTTCTGAACATTCGATTGCGTATAAAAACAATAGGCTTCAAGTGTTTACGGATTGTGAATTTTGTACCAAATTTGGTTCGAATGGGTCTATTCGTTCGTCAGTTATCGTCTCCACAGACTCACTGACACACACACACACTTACTTTCACACACACACAAACATCACTTCAAAAATGTTTGATTCGTGATTAGGGATGCTTGAAACGTGCTCTCCCGTCGAAAACTCGAATTCGAATTTTCGACCTCGTCACAATACTTTCCTTATACTTTATGTATATAAGGAAAGTAAAAAGAAATACGGCCAAAAAACATGGACCGAATGTGAAGGGACAAGCGTAAATAGAGAAATTTGGTGGTGAATTTCAGAGCCTAAAATTAATAAAATATTTAGTATTGAAATTCTCATGTTTGATTTTTACTTTCCTTATTTATATACAATAATGTATAAGGAAAGTATTGTGACGGGGTCGAATATTCGAATTCGAGTTTTCGACGGGAGAGCATGTTTCAAGCATCCCTGATCACGAATCAAACATTTTTGAAGTGATGTCCGTGTGTGTGTGTGTGAAAGTATGTGTGTGTGTCAGTGAGTCTGTGGAGACGATAACTGACGAACGAATGGACCGATTCGAAAGAAATTTGGTACAAAAATCACAATCCGTAAACACCGTTGGAAGCCTATTGTTTTTATACGCAATCGAATGTTCAGAACCCCCCTAAATTTTCGAGTGAAATTTTGAAAAAGTCGCCAAAAAATCAAAACCTCTATTAAAGTTATTCAAATAGACATTGCTTATGTAATTTTTCATTACAAAGGGATTGACATAAATTTTAGAACACTAACATGAACCGTTCTCGAGATATTGCACATTTTTCAAAAAAATTATCAAAAAGTCATATAAAATTAAAAAAATATTAACTGTTGAGAAACATGTTCACTTTTCATATGCAATATCATGCGATAAATTGGGTGACATCATTCTCGTGGATCTAGCTCGTTCCGTTCTTGAGAAAAGATACTTTGAGTAATACTTTTGTATTTGAAAGCCAATAGTCATTTATCTGCTGTAAGAATAACTTATTTTTCCGTCCATAACGCTTGGCGAGATTTTGACGACGAAATTGACGGCATGTCGCCAACTTGGCGACTTTTTTTAAATGTTGCCAAATTAACGAAAATCTCGCCAAAAGGATAAAAATGACGCTAAATCAATGAAAATGACGACTTATCGTCGAAAATTCAATATCTTTTAAAGAATATAAGTATTTACTATTAGAAAAACCTATCTTTTTACTGTAAAAGTAGTAAACTCATTGCATTATATAAGGAAAATCATGTGTTGCCCTCATCAGATTTTTCTTTAATTGAAGGAAAAGAACAACACTGAAACAATGTAGTAGGCCAATTAATTTTGAGGTTTGGAAGCAATTTTGTTATGTTTTGAGAAATATTGAAAACTGATTGTTATTTCAAAAAATCATTTTTTGGGGGTGAGGGGAGGGGGATTTTCCACTTGTTTGTTAGCAAACCTAAGTTTTAAGGCAATCGTATTTGCCTTTAGCGAATTTATTGGCTCAACCGATGATTAATAATATCGCAACCCTTCGCCACTGATTCGTAGTCTATGTTCAATTGATAATTTTTGCGGCAATAGTGGACTACAAGCAATGTATTTTAAATAAAAGAAGCGATAGGGGCTCAAATAACGGGCCCAATTTTGGTGGTGGTGATGAAATTTCTAATAGAGATTTTAATTTTGTCAAAATATTTTGGAAGAGACGTGTGACAAGAAGTTGGGATATTTAAAATACACGATTCTCGGGCTTCGCCGTTGCGGCTTGGCTCTGACTTACTCGATGGTGACGTCACGATCAGTAGCCAATGACAGCGAGCGCATCGCTAAAATCAACCTATTTTAGGATATAGTAACCTTGTTCCAGATAGTGTTCTTAATTTTCGAAAAATAGAGGTTATAATTATGAAGAATATCACTAGCTGAATATGTCAATCCTATTTGCTGGGGATTTTAACGTAAACATAAAAAAAACAAAATATATAAAGTTGTTGGATTTAATGCAGACGATGTTTATGATAAGATGAATTTAAATCAGTTACCTCATAGGAACTTCAAATAAACAGAGTCCTAAAGTGATAGTACTTTACCTAATTAATAAACTCGGGCACTCAAGAGTATTGTAATAATTAATTCTTAAGTTGTGGCCACCAAATTTTATTTTAATTAAGTTGCATATCAAAAACATTTCTCCTAAAAAAAAAAACCTCTCACATATAATGAGGAATCAATATTAAATATTCAAATATTAGCAATTCATTCCCGGAGGCAGAGCAATGAAGTATCAAGCTCAAGAAATTAACATTATGCTTTACAGTTGAACATATCTATTAAATTACCACTCACGCTGGCTTTAATTTGCATTCTAAACAAACTTATTCCGATCTTCCTTGTGGACAATAAATCCACCACCATAGCTTTTATTACGAACGTATCCTCTAATTTCGTGGGTGTATACGCAGGATACAAGAATGAGTCCAAGTTTGTGGATAACTGACGTTTATTCACAAGCACAAAGTAAACAGGAACAATATGCAATCTAACAGCACTTAAATGCTCCACTAATTATACAAAATAAGCTATAATATTCTCAAAATACTGGCGAAAATAATTTCCCAAAACAACTCCACCCCACTGGGTTCCGGTCTAAATTGGGTGGCACTTCCCGGTCGTCCAAACGGTTATCTTACACCAATCTGGTAGGTCGGACGGTCTGGGTCTCAACAACAACACATATTGTTCAACATCACATATCATATATAGTAAGGTGACCAATTTTTTTACAATGAAAAGGAGGACAAAAAAATTAAAGAAAAAAGTACAACGTAAATAAATGAAATATTTTATTAATTCAAACAAAAAATACACTAATTATGCTTACACCCCTTTTAATTATTTACTTAAACGAGTATTTTTCCATTGAATGAATATTTTTTGTCAATATATCATTTTCTAACAGTAACAATATATTGGAAATTTCGGAGCAAGAAATATATTCTTCATATTGAATTTTACGGTAAGTGCTGCAGCTAGAGTATCAACATTCAATCTTGATTACACGAAGTATAATATAGAGATAAAGTAAACAAAGTGAAGTGCGCAATGGTGCGAGGCATATGAAGTTCTCCTATGCACTGCGAATGCGTTTCATAATCGCGTCTTTCCGAACTGTACCGTCACATGTCCCGTAACAGTTCGGCGCGGCTTCTCTGAATACAGAGATTAACAGATTAGTTTTAAAATATCGAAAAGGAGGACAGGTAGGAGGACGTTTTTCGAGGAAGGACAGAACCATGTAATTCGACTCCATTCGACTCCATGTAATTCAAGTTTCTGCAAAGTTATCTTTGACGTCTTCATCTTTGGGATTATGTTTGATTGCCAACCCCCTTCCCTTTTTTCGATTTCTGTAATTAAATTGTAATTTAATATGCTGTTCT
>OX578139.1:103498387-103538387 GCA_951213105.1 Amaurobius ferox | reverse complement strand
TGCGTATGTATATGGATCTAATTCACCTGGTATTGTTTGAAAACATACTATGTAACGGAGAAGTATTTTATCAGCAAATTAAAGGAATTCCCATGGTCGGGGGCTGTTCTTCAGTCCTTGCTGACATATATTTAACATACTTTGAAAGAAATAATCAGGTATTATACGAGATGCCATATTACAGATATGTGGACGATGTGATTTTGGGACATTACTCAAGTACTCCTGAACTTGAATTTGACTTTTATCCTCCGGAATTGGAACTTGTTAAGAACCCTAATAGCGTCAAAGACGAAGTAAATTTCCTTGACATAACCATAAGATACAAGCATAAAAATGGAATTCATACAGTAATGTACAATAAACGTAATAATTATGATATGAAGATAAACCAAATTATTGGATGGAGGTCGAATTTAACTAGGAATATTTTCCGTAACATCATAACAGGACACCTTAGAAGAAATCGCAATAATAATACTTTCAGAAAGGATTGTCTTACTAGTAATAAACACATTTTACAAGAAGCACTTAAAAATCATTACCCAAGGAATTTCCTTAAAGATATTTATAATTCTTTCTTTAAAGAAGAGGATTTTCATTCAGTGATGACTTGAATGTATGACATCATATTGGACTTATCATGTACGCATGCGTATGGGCACATACTTTAAGTGGCGTTGCGGGTGTTCCGTTTCAGTCGGTAGTATGGTTGGCACAATGTTTTATCGTTTTCGTCGTTCCATTTCTGTCTGCATTTTGGTGCCTTCATTTTTGCACATACTGCGGGGATCTATCATTGAATTGCATTGGTATCCGTGGGCGTTGTCTGGACGTAAAAGTACTTAAAACGGGAATGAGAGGTCGCTATCCCTCTCAGCCATTTATATGCAAATCATATGGTTTCCCCCTCCCTTTCTGATTCGTTTTTAATGGTTATATATATATATATATATATATATATATATATATATATATATTGACAAGTCAGGAAGTCTTCATAATCGCAAACTATAAATTGTTAATTTTTTCCTTGAAGGAAATGCTTGAAGGAAATATATTTCCTTGAAGGAAATATATATAGGACAAACCAAGAATCCTTTGCAATTGCGTATTAATTTACATAGAAACCAAATAAAGCAGAGTATGACCTTGGATCGTCCATCTACGAACATCGAATTAAAGCATTTCCATGTACATGAGTTTTCTAATTGTGAAATCACAATTTTGGATATTGTACCTCACCTACGGGAACGTCTGTGGTGGGAATACACGCACATTATGCAATACGGTTCTGCTTTCCCATTTGGCCTAAACACTGCAATTTTCAGTGAAAATTATAATCTGGATCACTGTAAAAATGTAGAATCATTCCCGGTCTCTAGTTTATTAGGTTTGCAAAAAACCTCTAGATGGAAGCGAGTCAAGCATAATAGATATATTGACTATCAAGACACTCACGCAAAAATAAAACATCTAATGGACTCGTTTATCAATAATACTCAAGTCAAAAATAATTGGATAAAAAATACTGTATTTGGAATCAGACGGAAATTCTTACGTAGAATATGGGAATACATCATTGATCATCTGGCATCTATAGATCAAAATTACATACAAAATCATTATTTTGCCGTATTACTTGATTTTATGAAGTTGAAGGCACAGAAATCTGATATCATTTTAAAGAGTCACCCCTATAAAGAAAACCATAATGAATATTTCGTTACCACTTTTAAAAATACGACATTTGACAAAATACCATTCAAACTATTGTTTGAACAATTGAATGAGATGATTCCTATAGCTAACATTAAAGTTAAGCTTACATACCGTTATGTACGTCCTAACGGACGAAGGATATACAATTATAACCATTTAAGTAAAAATATATCTCTGATGAATAGTAAGGTATGTAATTGCCATCTTAGTAACTTACGAGATAAGCACAACAAACATATAATTACAGGCAATCTTCACGTGATTGATGATTTGCCTTTAAGAAAACTTTTTAAAAAGGGTACGAAATTCCGCAGACAGGAATTTGACAACGTGAAAGAAGAGTTTAATCTAGATCTGGAAGCTTTCATATACAAATTAGCTATCAAATATGGTTTACTCATCATAGCATTTGAAGAATGGAAATACAATCTCCTGAACAGTTTTGCCAACCAATATCATAGCAAACTCAAAAATCAGCAAAAATCATTCATTCCCACTTCTATCAGGGAAATACGAGAACGTTTTGTGATCACATATACAGACAAAGTGGTATCTAATTATGCATTTACCTGCAAACCTTTTTACATAGAAGTCTTACAGAAATCTTACATGGACTCCACTATGTACAAAGCTTTACCTTATAATTTAACTATTATGTCAAATAAGATCAGGGCTTTGTACAAGCGAATCGGTATCACTTTAAAAAAAGTATCCTTTCCTTATTTAGTACTCATTCCGAAGTTGCATAAAACACCAGTAAAATTCCGTACGGTTACTGTCGGATGTAATACATATATTACGTTAGCTAATAAAAAACTTATGAAAATTCTTCAACCTGCATATAAGGCTTTATTGGTATAAAATCCAATAATCATAAAAAACAGCTATGAAGTCATAAAGCGATTGAAATATTGCAATAAAGAAATACAGTTTACAAGCTATGACTTCCGTGACCTTTTCAACAGCATTGATCTTAATAAATTACATGCGATACTTTTACTGGTGCATACAGAATAGAGCCTTAAAAAAGTGATCACTTTGCGTATGTATATGGATCTAATTCACCTGGTATTGTTTGAAAACATACTATGTAACGGAGAAGTATTTTATCAGCAAATTAAAGGAATTCCCATGGTCGGGGGCTGTTCTTCAGTCCTTGCTGACATATATTTAACATACTTTGAAAGAAATAATCAGGTATTATACGAGATGCCATATTACAGATATGTGGACGATGTGATTTTGGGACATTACTCAAGTACTCCTGAACTTGAATTTGACTTTTATCCTCCGGAATTGGAACTTGTTAAGAACCCTAATAGCGTCAAAGACGAAGTAAATTTCCTTGACATAACCATAAGATACAAGCATAAAAATGGAATTCATACAGTAATGTACAATAAACGTAATAATTATGATATGAAGATAAACCAAATTATTGGATGGAGGTCGAATTTAACTAGGAATATTTTCCGTAACATCATAACAGGACACCTTAGAAGAAATCGCAATAATAATACTTTCAGAAAGGATTGTCTTACTAGTAATAAACACATTTTACAAGAAGCACTTAAAAATCATTACCCAAGGAATTTCCTTAAAGATATTTATAATTCTTTCTTTAAAGAAGAGGATTTTCATTCAGTGATGACTTGAATGTATGACATCATATTGGACTTATCATGTACGCATGCGTATGGGCACATACTTTAAGTGGCGTTGCGGGTGTTCCGTTTCAGTCGGTAGTATGGTTGGCACAATGTTTTATCGTTTTCGTCGTTCCATTTCTGTCTGCATTTTGGTGCCTTCATTTTTGCACATACTGCGGGGATCTATCATTGAATTGCATTGGTATCCGTGGGCGTTGTCTGGACGTAAAAGTACTTAAAACGGGAATGAGAGGTCGCTATCCCTCTCAGCCATTTATATGCAAATCATATGGTTTCCCCCTCCCTTTCTGATTCGTTTTTAATGGTTATATATATATATATATATATATATATATATATATATATATTGACAAGTCAGGAAGTCTTCATAATCGCAAACTATAAATTGTTAATTTTTTCCTTGAAGGAAATGCTTGAAGGAAATATATTTCCTTGAAGGAAATATATATAGGACAAACCAAGAATCCTTTGCAATTGCGTATTAATTTACATAGAAACCAAATAAAGCAGAGTATGACCTTGGATCGTCCATCTACGAACATCGAATTAAAGCATTTCCATGTACATGAGTTTTCTAATTGTGAAATCACAATTTTGGATATTGTACCTCACCTACGGGAACGTCTGTGGTGGGAATACACGCACATTATGCAATACGGTTCTGCTTTCCCATTTGGCCTAAACACTGCAATTTTCAGTGAAAATTATAATCTGGATCACTGTAAAAATGTAGAATCATTCCCGGTCTCTAGTTTATTAGGTTTGCAAAAAACCTCTAGATGGAAGCGAGTCAAGCATAATAGATATATTGACTATCAAGACACTCACGCAAAAATAAAACATCTAATGGACTCGTTTATCAATAATACTCAAGTCAAAAATAATTGGATAAAAAATACTGTATTTGGAATCAGACGGAAATTCTTACGTAGAATATGGGAATACATCATTGATCATCTGGCATCTATAGATCAAAATTACATACAAAATCATTATTTTGCCGTATTACTTGATTTTATGAAGTTGAAGGCACAGAAATCTGATATCATTTTAAAGAGTCACCCCTATAAAGAAAACCATAATGAATATTTCGTTACCACTTTTAAAAATACGACATTTGACAAAATACCATTCAAACTATTGTTTGAACAATTGAATGAGATGATTCCTATAGCTAACATTAAAGTTAAGCTTACATACCGTTATGTACGTCCTAACGGACGAAGGATATACAATTATAACCATTTAAGTAAAAATATATCTCTGATGAATAGTAAGGTATGTAATTGCCATCTTAGTAACTTACGAGATAAGCACAACAAACATATAATTACAGGCAATCTTCACGTGATTGATGATTTGCCTTTAAGAAAACTTTTTAAAAAGGGTACGAAATTCCGCAGACAGGAATTTGACAACGTGAAAGAAGAGTTTAATCTAGATCTGGAAGCTTTCATATACAAATTAGCTATCAAATATGGTTTACTCATCATAGCATTTGAAGAATGGAAATACAATCTCCTGAACAGTTTTGCCAACCAATATCATAGCAAACTCAAAAATCAGCAAAAATCATTCATTCCCACTTCTATCAGGGAAATACGAGAACGTTTTGTGATCACATATACAGACAAAGTGGTATCTAATTATGCATTTACCTGCAAACCTTTTTACATAGAAGTCTTACAGAAATCTTACATGGACTCCACTATGTACAAAGCTTTACCTTATAATTTAACTATTATGTCAAATAAGATCAGGGCTTTGTACAAGCGAATCGGTATCACTTTAAAAAAAGTATCCTTTCCTTATTTAGTACTCATTCCGAAGTTGCATAAAACACCAGTAAAATTCCGTACGGTTACTGTCGGATGTAATACATATATTACGTTAGCTAATAAAAAACTTATGAAAATTCTTCAACCTGCATATAAGGCTTTATTGGTATAAAATCCAATAATCATAAAAAACAGCTATGAAGTCATAAAGCGATTGAAATATTGCAATAAAGAAATACAGTTTACAAGCTATGACTTCCGTGACCTTTTCAACAGCATTGATCTTAATAAATTACATGCGATACTTTTACTGGTGCATACAGAATAGAGCCTTAAAAAAGTGATCACTTTGCGTATGTATATGGATCTAATTCACCTGGTATTGTTTGAAAACATACTATGTAACGGAGAAGTATTTTATCAGCAAATTAAAGGAATTCCCATGGGCGGGGGCTGTTCTTCAGTCCTTGCTGACATATATTTAACATACTTTGAAAGAAATAATCAGGTATTATACGAGATGCCATATTACAGATATGTGGACGATGTGATTTTGGGACATTACTCAAGTACTCCTGAACTTGAATTTGACTTTTATCCTCCGGAATTGGAACTTGTTAAGAACCCTAATAGCGTCAAAGACGAAGTAAATTTCCTTGACATAACCATAAGATACAAGCATAAAAATGGAATTCATACAGTAATGTACAATAAACGTAATAATTATGATATGAAGATAAACCAAATTATTGGATGGAGGTCGAATTTAACTAGGAATATTTTCCGTAACATCATAACAGGACACCTTAGAAGAAATCGCAATAATAATACTTTCAGAAAGGATTGTCTTACTAGTAATAAACACATTTTACAAGAAGCACTTAAAAATCATTACCCAAGGAATTTCCTTAAAGATATTTATAATTCTTTCTTTAAAGAAGAGGATTTTCATTCAGTGATGACTTGAATGTATGACATCATATTGGACTTATCATGTACGCATGCGTATGGGCACATACTTTAAGTGGCGTTGCGGGTGTTCCGTTTCAGTCGGTAGTATGGTTGGCACAATGTTTTATCGTTTTCGTCGTTCCATTTCTGTCTGCATTTTGGTGCCTTCATTTTTGCACATACTGCGGGGATCTATCATTGAATTGCATTGGTATCCGTGGGCGTTGTCTGGACGTAAAAGTACTTAAAACGGGAATGAGAGGTCGCTATCCCTCTCAGCCATTTATATGCAATTCATATGGTTTCCCCCTCCCTTTCTGATTCGTTTTTAATGGTTATATATATATATATATATATATATATATATATATATATATATATATATATATATATATATATATATTGACAACTCAGGAAGTCTTCATAATCGCAAACTATAAATTGTTAATTTTTTCCTTGAAGGAAATGCAAGTTCCAAATAAAGGTTTAAACTATGTTAGTTTTTTTAGCATTTTGCTAAAAGAAATCTTATTTTGCTAATACATGTTCTAACATTAAGCAACAGGTTTCCGGCTTTCCCTAATTGTAATTTTGTACCAAATTTCGTTCGAATCGCGTCATTCGTTCGTGAGATATCGTCTCCACAGATTCACTGACACACACACGCTCTCACACATGCACACTCACGCACTCACACATGCACACTCACGCACTCACATATGCACACACACACTCGCATGCACACACACACACACTCGCACGCGCACATATCAAACACATACATGCGTGACTCTCAAAACGTCTGATTCGTGGCCAAGGTTGCTTGAAACGTGCTCTCCCGACAAAAACTGGAATTCAAATTTTCACCTATATATATGAAAGTAAAAATCAATCCATTGCCTTAGAGCTATAACTTTAACGCATTATTCAGTTATAACATGAAAGTAAATGCGAAGTCTTTAATGCATTAAATTACTCAAATCCGAAGCATTTGACTCTCTCTATCATTCATTCAGATTTTTTTGCACCCAGTAACCACACTATATTTTGATCGTACTATATTTTGATACACACACACTCTTTCTCTCTGTGTCTCGCTCCCTCCCTTTCATCCGTATGCTAATCACGTTAATTACATGATGATTTACCTAATTCTAATTTTTTCAGAATGCAGCTACATATAGAATTTCGTGGCTGTACGTACTGTAATTTAAAACCTCTAATTTCGAATAATGTTTTAATCCCATTTATTACCAAATATTCTACCAGTTTCTAATTTTTTTATAGAATGCATCTACATATAAATTGCCGTAGTGATACGCGCATTCATACCCCACAGATACACACACACACTGATGGAAATATTTCCCAAAATGTTCGAAATGTGTTCATGATGTCTTTAAGTGTATTTTTCGTCTAAATGTCGTGATTATCCGTGAACTTCCTCTATACAATAGCATTAAAAAATAATAAAATGATTCTTTAATTGCGTCAATGCTGAATTAATTTAATTCTAATCTAAGAGATAATGCATTTAAAAAGTGTCTATATCGCTTAATTGTCAGTTATATATCAGCTTTTTTAATCTAATCAATATTGAATGAATTTAATTCCAATCTAAGAGATAATCCATTTAAAACGTGTCTATATTGCTAAATTGTAAGTCATATATTGAAAAAATTAACCAAATTGGGAGAGTCCTTTCTCTTGATGTGGCTGTTATAGTAACCTTGAGAGAGAGAGAGCGCTCCTTCGCCAATCACGCTGGCGATAAAACAACGTTTGGCGTCTGATTTGAAAGAAGGCTGTCTGGCTTAGTATACTTTTTGGCCTTCCGCGTCTTGTACACTATAGGTTCAGCGACCGCGAGTCGGAGAGGCGGTTGGCTGGAAAGTATACGGATTCAGGCCGTCCTTTCACATCAGACGCAGAAGTTAGCTGGCTTTCGAAACGATCGCCAAATGTATGACGTCACACGCGGAGAGACTATGGCCTTCAAGGTTATTTCGGAGCAAGTCAACAAGTCACGTGATATTTCTCCTTTAAAATAAGACGGAGGAGGAGGGAGGTGCAAAAAAATCTGAATGAATGATGGAGAGCGTCAAATACTTCGGGTTTGATTGATTTAATGCATACAAGACTTAGCATTTACGTTCAAGTTATAACTGAATAAAGTTATTGCTCTAAGGCAATGGATTGATTTTTACTTTCATATATATAGGCGAAAATTTGAATTCCAGTTTTTATCGGGAGAGTACGTTTCAAGCAACCTTGACCACGAATCAGACGTTTTTAAAGTCATACATGTACGTGTTTGATGTGTGTGTGTGTGTGTGTGCAGGCGTTACGCAATTTGGAAATCGGAGACCCGGGGTGGAGATTCGTCAAAACCGATTTTTAAGATTTGAATTATTACTTTCCTTATATACATAATGTATAAGAAAATTCTTGTGACGGGGTTGAAAATTCGAATTCGGATTTTCGACGCGGAGCACGTTTCAAGCATCCTTGACCACGAATCGAACATTTTTGAGGTGATGCGTGTGAAAGTATGTGTGTGTGTGTCAGTGAGCCTGTGGAGACGATATCTCACGAACGAATGGAGCGATTTGAATGACATTTGGTACAAAAATCACAATCCGTGAATACTAGAAGCTTATTGTTTTTAAACGTAATCGAATGTTCAGAACCTCCCCTAAATTTTCGAGAGAAATTTTGAAAAACATCATCAAAAATTCAAAACCCTTAATAAAGTTACGCAAATAGACATTTCTTACGTAATTTTTCCTAAGAAAACGATTGACATAAACTTTAGAACACTAGCATGAACCGTTCTCGAAATATTGTACATTTTTCAAATAAATTTATCAAAAAATTCCATAAATTAAAAAAATATTAACTGTTGAGAAACATGTTCACTTTTCATATGTAATATCATGCGATAAATTTAGTGACACCATTCTCGTGGATCTAGCTCGTCTCATTCATGAGAAAAGATACTTTGAGTAATACTTTTGTATTTGAACACCAATAGTCATTAACCTGCAGTAAGAATAATTTATTTCTCAGTCCATAACGCTTCGCGAGATTTTGGCTACGAATTTGACGGAATGTCGCCAACTTGGAGACTTTTTGAAATGTGGCCAAATTAACGAAAATCTCGCCAAATGGATAAAAATGGCGTTAAATCAATGTAAATGACGACTAATTGTCGAAAATTCAATATCTTGGAAATAATATAAGTATCTACTATAAGAAAAACCTATTTTTTAACACTTTACAACATAGTTGAAAAGTGTTTATGACTTTGTTCATTCTGTCTGTGTGTCTGCCCGTTAGCACGATAACTGCCGTAAAAAGTACTTTATCAAAATGAAATTTTAGTATGTTTTTCAGACGGTCTGTGAGACCTATGGGAATATAAATAAATAATATCACCCAATTAGTTTTTTATTGATCGCGGGTTGAAAAATTGAAATACATTGAACCCTATGCAACCAAATTTTTCAAACATTTAAGCAAATTTAAAATGCACAAATTGTTTCGAAATTTTTAGAAAATATTCACATTATCCCATACAATATATATAAAAAATTTCAGTAAAATATGTCAAGTAGTTTTTTACTTAAAAATTGTTTGATATAGGGCAAAAAAACAAATACAATTAAATTCTGACTTTTGGGATATCCTCCAGAAAGAAGAAAGATACATATTATATAATAAATATCTTTCCAAGAATTTTATCATTTTGTATATGAAAGCGGCTTCACATTTTAAAATAAATTTGGTAGATAACAATTTTTCATTTATTTTTAATTTTATATTACTCTTCATGATATACTTATTCGATGGCATTTTGAATGCACTTTCCTACGTGCTAGAGAGTTAAAATTTGGTACACAGCTTAAATTTGTTGAACATTTTATTCTACAAACATTTGGTGGATCTTTAAATATAGATCATGCATTTTTTTCGAAATGGCCTGCAAATAATCCCCGTTCACTTCTATAAATCATTGTTGTAATATTGTTAAAAATTCTGATGTGGGCAGCACACACTTTCCTTGCAGACTCATATTCACGTTCTCTTTATTTCTTCAATAATAATTTGAGTTTCTCTGCACAAAATAATAGCCATAAGTATTTTAAATGACATTGAATTTGCACGTTAAACTTAAATTTGGTTCTCATTTGATAGCTGGACTTATTGTCAAATGTGGCCTAGCGAAAACGCGAAGAAACTAGAATATCTCAAGAACGGCTAGTCTTAGAGTATTGGGATTAGTCTTATTCTTTTTGTTTCCGAAAGTCACGTATAAAATAGGAATTTAATTGATATAATTGAGCACACGTAGTGTTTTATTTTTATATTTAACGATTTTTGCAGGCCATTTCGCAAAAATAGCCAGTTCCTTTTTCCTGAATCGTACTAGAATAACCTACAAATGATTTATGCACCAAATTTTGTTAAATTTGGTATATAAATCACTTGTAGGTCATTGAAATATTATACACCAAATTTTGTTAAATTTTTTCCTTTAGTTTTTAGCTAGAGTGGATAAAGGCAATTTCTGCCGGCCATTTCGCAAAGAAGGCAGATTCTTTTATTACGAATCGTACTATAATCTAATGAACATCAGGATTTCCTACAAAAAACGTACCTACCAAATTTTATGAAATTCGGTCCATTAGTTTTTCAATTAGAGTGGGTGTAATATCCTCACAGACACGCAGAAACATACACAGATACACTCTTGCACACACAGACGTCTCCCTAAAAATAGATTTTTTCGTGTTCTAGAAGTCCCAAAACGTGTAGATCCTTCGAAAATTCGAGTTCCGATCTTCGGCACGATTCCAATACTTTGAATACATTCACACACACACACACACATATATTATCTGTGTATCTGTGTATTATCTGTGTATCTAAATTCCGTGCCTATGCAATTTCAATAATTGTGATTTTAAATGATACCTAAACATTTATTATTTCTTCAAAGAAGCCTAATTTTAATTTATGCAGAATGCAAATATCTCAAGCGATTGTAAGGTGAGTTACATAAGAATTGCTGAATTTGTTTTCACACAAAATTATTTAGCCCTGGAGTCTGGAATACATGTTATATGAATGAAATTTTCTTTGATTTTGCATAGAGAATCAGATGATTTATATTTCTATACAGTTTTATATATTTAAGTATAATAAATTACTGTAGTAGTGTGATAATGTAAAAGATATCACCACGGAATGTATCACATTTTAAAAATTTTTAAATGAAATTGCATTTCAGTTGGAAAGTGTTTCATAATCAATGTTTATGCATGATTGATCTTTCTTGTTTACTGTAAAAGTAGTAAACTCATTGCATTATATAAGGAAAGTCATCTGTTGCCCACATCAGATTCTTTTAACTGCAAAAGTAGTAAATTCATTGCATTATATAAGGAAAGTCATGTGCTGCCCACCTCAGATTTTTTGAAACGGTATCCATCCATAAAGTGAAAATTGTGTTTAGTACTGGTTCATGCATGGAAGACTAAATGGCAGCCGCAAAATCAATCAAAATTCCCTGTAACAGAGAATTTTATATGAAAAATCCTTAACTTTAGATAATTCTAAAAAAAGGACAAAAGCCGGGAGATTCTTGTTAAAAATCGTAAGACCGGGAGAAATCTCCAAAAACTGAGAGTTTCCCGGAAAAACCAGTAGAGCTGTCAGCTATGAGATGGAGATTGATGGGAAAAGACACTAGAGGACTATTGGAAATTCACGAGAGACAAGAACATAAAACTGCATTCCGCAATCGTGATATATATGCGAAAATAATTAAAAAATTGACCATAGTAATTTACCAGAAACGAAAATAAGCTAGTTTTGTCAACCTAGCATGCAATATTTAGAAGATGGAGATGGATGGAAAACGATACTGATGTGCTCCCGACGATTCACGGGAACATAAGCTGATTGCGCAATCGTACTGTTTATACAAATATAAATAAAAAAATCTGATGTGGGCGGTGTTACATCGGTTATCCTCATGCCATGTAACATTGGAATGATTCACATGCCTGCAAAGATGGTCCCTGTGTTTCCACACAATTTTTATAAAGTTCCCCTTTGACCACCTGCAACGGAAAGGGTCAGTGTATTCTGGACTTCATGCTTGTGGGTGGTCTCGTTCAAGATGGAGGAAGACTCAACGGCGAGTAAGCGGTTGTTGGGGGCGCAGTTAAGCCCAGATGTTCACGCAGGAGCGTGGGACTCCAGCCACCTGCAAGTAATAATTCAGGGGCTACAGACCAAGCCCTCTGTCAGGGGCTAGCCTCTGGAAAATGATCACCCTTATATCTTCCAATAATATAAAGGGGATCTTAACCCTTACAGCGAATGAAAAATGAGAGGGAGGAGAGATCGACTTGGTGTTTTTGCGAGAGAGACAGTTTTGAGTTTGAAAGTCGAGACTGCTCTTTGAGATTTGAGAGGGTGAAGTATACTAAAAATTTCGCCGGAGCAAAAATGCTCTCCGGCTCCCAATTGCATATCGCAAGAACGGCCGTTTGGCCCAAGACTAAAGGTAAGGATTTTGAATACGTACAGCACTCAGATCTCTCTCTTTTTCTCGCCTGCTCTTTGAAATAACTCCAGACGAGGAATTTTGTCTTACTTTATGGCACAAGCCAAATGCTGTATTAGAACGTGAGAATAATAATAATTGTAATTTTGAGTGTATTAGGACTTGAGAGTAATAAGAATTCTGATTATGATTTTTGTTTGGATTTAAGAATAATAACTTACCTTGTGTGAGAATTTGTACGAGCTAACTTCTTAATCTCATGTTTTAAGGCCAAAGCTTTTCATGTTTTTTAAATGTTAATTGTGTAAATAAACTGGTTGTTTTGTTTGTTTTAAATATAATCGGTGTCCTCATTTCCAATCCTTTTAATTATTTCTTAATTTTCAGTTTTATCCTATGCGATTACGACGACCTTTATGTTTAATGAACATACTAGGTATTTACCGCGCCCAAATCGGGCATGTGGGAATTACCACGAAGCAGAAATTGGTTCCGAGACCAGGTTGCGAAATAAAAATAATTAATAGAATTACTGAAATTTTTTTTGTGAGAAGGCTATGTACGTTTTGTGCGCTAGGAACATTTTAAATAAAGTTTTTTTTCCGGAAATGAGGATTTTAAAGGAAGTAAAAAACATGTTTTTCAATTCTTTTCTACAAATTGTTATGCCATGGTAAGGGGATATATGTATTATTTTTAGGGAAGCACGGGAACAAAATACGGGAATTTGGGGAAATTAGAAATATTTGGTATGCATATTAGGAGTGTATTTTATATGTGAAAGTAGAATTTTATGTAAGAGAATTTTAATGTTAAGAGTGTATATATGTTGTATGAAAATTATTGTTTATTATATGTGATAGGATATTGGTAGGAAGGGAGAATTTCACTCAGGATACAGAATTTTGGTTAGGAGATCTCAGGAAAATTTTTTTTTCGCGTTTCTGCCATGGCAGAAGAACGGAACGAAGTCCCAGTAGCTCACGTCAGCAATATCCCGGGAATTACACATTTATTAGGGGAATTAAATGGGGAAAATACGGAGGAAACGAAAATGTTTTTTGAACAGTTTAATGCGTTGTCAGAGCTGGGTAATTGGAATGACGCAGAGAAAATAGCTATAATTAAATCAAGATTACGGGAAAATGCTAGAAAATTTTATATGAGTTCTCGAGATTTGAGGAGTGGGACCTTATTTGAAATTTTCAAACAGAAATTTTTGAACTTTTTCAGAGAAACCCCATATCACCGCCAATCAAGTAATTTTCTCATCCATAAACCAAAGCCAAAGCGAGACCATAAAACGGCTCTCCCACAGAATTAGGACACTAATATTAGAATACATAGGAGAGGCACAGATAAATGATGACACTCAACAGATAATTGACAAATTAAGCCTCAGTAAATTCATCGAAGCGATTAGACCCGAATTCCAAATTGAAGTAATCAAAGGTAACCCCAAAACTTTCACAGAAGCGGTAAAGATAGCGCAGAATTTAGAATCAGCAAATTTAGCGGTAATGGTGGTAGCGGTAAATAATATATCCCAGAAAAATGACATACAAGAGCTGCGCAAGGAGCTGGAACAATTCAATTCACAATTACTTGATACTATAACTAAAGAGATAAATAATTTAAAAGTCAAAGAACACGCAGAGGTAGGGAGAAAACAAAACACTTTTTTGTGTCATTTTTGTGGCAGACCAGGGCATTTTACGAGAGAATGCAGAATGCATTTAAGACAGAATAATAACAATGAGAGAGAAGGCAGATATGTGCAGGAGATGAAGAATTATGCACCGTTTAACGGGGGGGGGGCGAATTATGCGCGCACCGGAAGATCGAATCGGTGGGAACCGGCCAACGAGAGATACAGAAATTTCGAAGAGCGGCCTAAACAGGGAATTAACATAAGCTAAATTTTCAGAATTGGGACAGAAATCCTGCATCTTATGTTGATGAGGAAAATTATGCAGACTCTAGAGGGGATCGCAGATACGTTCGAGGGAGAGATGATAATAAATTGTTTAGGCCTTTAAATTAGTTTGGGGGACTGAAGGAGAATTTATTCAAAATTCACAAAACACAGGGATCGGTCTCCCTTATATAGATATGAAAAAAGTCCTGTGAGGTATGATTTGAGAAAAGAAAATAATACACTGAGAGTTGCGCTAAATTTTGGAAGAAATTACAATAAATCGGAGGAACGAAATTTTAAAAATGAATTTAGAGGAGAAAATAATTTATAGTCAGGTGCGTTAAATTTTGGCAGAAATTACAATAAATTGGAGGAAAGAAATTTTAGAAATAAATTTAGAGAATAAATTAATACACGGAGAAATAGACGAGATTTCGGGGAAAGACTCAATAAATCGGAGGAAAGGAGCTTCAGTAATAAATTTAGAGAAGAAAATAATACATTGAGAAATAGAAGAGATTTCGGGGAAAGACACAATAAATCGGAGGAAAGGAATTTCTGTAATAAATTTGGAAGGGAAATCAATACACAGAGAAATAGACAAAATTTTGATAAAATGTACAATAAATCGGAGGAAAGAAATTTTAGGAATTAATTTAGAGATGAAATTGGTACACAGAGAGGTAGACAAAATTTTGGAAAAAAATACAGAGGAGAGGAATTTTAGAGAAAATAATTTTGAAAGAGAAAGAAGGAATCCTAGAGAAAACAATTCAGGAAATGATTTCAGGGAAAATACAGGAGAGTTTGATAGACAAATTAATACACGGAGGGGTACGCGAAGTCCTACACAAAACAAGGATAGGGGAAGACCAGAAACAAAAATAACAATGGATAGAGGGAAAAACAGAGATAAAGCTGAATTAATAGCTTCTGTCGCAGAGGAGAACATAACTAAATTACCGACGGTGCGAGCAAAATTCCACGAGAATGAAACGGACATTTTGCTGTACACGGGCGCTTCAATTTCAGTGTTCGCAGACGAGGTTTTCCAAAAAATTAAAGAGAATGTAGCAGTTAAATATATATCGAGATCGGTGACAATTACCAGGTTAACGGGGCACAACATAAATTACTCGAAAACGGTAGAAATAAATTTTAAAATCGACAACCAAAAATTCAAACCTACGCATCCGTCAGAACATGAACGTGAACCATGCTTAACGGATGAACGCACGGTCCTGCGTTTGAGCCTGTGATTGGTTGACGTACAGCTCCCAACGGATGGGCACGCACGAACGGATCAGTGTGAATCCGGCCAAAGTGTAAATATCCTAGTAGAATAGATGGAGTCACTCTTTCAGAATACTACAAATCCGGGGGTAACGTCTAACTCTTAACAGTGATCCGGTGGGTTTAACGAGACGGTGTTAAACATATGTCTCTGATTGGCTATTCCTGCTTGGCATTCTTCTCGTCAACTGTTAATCGCTTTATGTCCACGCCTTTTCTGTCTACGCTAATCATTAGAGCTCTATAGGAGGTCACCAAACTAGTCACCAATTTAAGCGGTATTGATTATTAGAAACGAACCCTCTGATATCTTCGACCAGCTGTGTGGATCCTATGTGCCGATTTAATTCCCGGCTTAATTACTTCGCAAAATTAGTGGGTAATACAAATGAACCATACTGTTTAGGCCTAATCCACCTAACAGACATCTCTGGACTGGATTAAACGATCTTATATCGGGAATATATCTTGTTAGGATATTCACAATATCAATTACGAGTAATGTATGCACTACGTCTTTAAAAAAATTTATATACTTTAACAGCGGACATTATTAACAAGAAGCGTGTACTTTAAACAGATAACCCCCGCTAAGACAAGTGTCTTGACTTCTGTTGAATATTATCAGGATCCCAATGACAAACAATCACTTAAGAAGCCGCACACTTAACTGAACAATATCAACATCCCGCCATAGAGGATCCGCGCTTATTCGGGAGTATTGGGCCCCTTCCCGGGTAAGCATATTTAACCGCCCCTCCCATATCTGGAGCATATTCTCTCTAAAGCATCACGCTTCCGAAAGATCCGCTTTTTTAAACATTATCCATATCATCTTTATATCCGTTAATCTGTCCTTTTGTAGGTTCTTTCTCTGTTGCTCATTTGAATGCTTCATACATTACTATACAGTCAGATTAAGAGATAGATGCATATGCATTTGAGAACTAAAAAACTTATCAACGCCCCTGTACTATATAACAATGTTTTGTCATTAAATATTTTTTCTGGTACAAAACGCATTCGATTTTAAACATTACATTTTAATAAGTATGTCTTTCTATCTCTATTAAAAGAACGCTCGGTGCAGCCGCTGACCAAATCCTTTTTGAATAGAGACTTTTGTCGAGGCTAGCGCTGGACTTATGGCATCAAATGATTTGCAATTTAGCATGATAATTTGCAATACATTGCCATGTATTGCATCCAATTTTGGATACAATAGGATATAATTTTCTATTTTTACATATAATTTTAAAGTGAACATTTTTTCACATTACTTTTGTATGAAAATTTCTATTTTCTTTGTTGTATCTTCAAAATTTAATCTTTCATTGTTGAAAACGATGTCGCCTTCTAAAAGGAATGTTTAGATGATTTAACTTTTATTGTAGAAAACGCTGTTGCCATTTCTAAAGCAGCAACATTTAAATCTTTGATTTACTGAATTTTCAATAGTTTCTGTTAATCGTACCTGGGACGGTGCGGATCTCAAATTGACATATAGCAATAGTTATGTAAGCCGTATTAATGTTTGCAAGTCCATAGTCCAAAGGTGGGACGGATATTAAAAAGCCTGCCCCGTAGCAAAGTGAAGATGGCCCAATTACTACAAAACCAGTTCAATGTGTCTGTAATCGCTGGTACAGAAGGATAGAACAGAATATTACACAATTTAACCCATTCATAAACATATTAATGGATCACTCTTCAAGGCACAACAGTGAGCAAGTCCCTCAAAGGAAAAATATAAAGTGTTATTGTATCGTCACAAACAACTTCAATCTAACTATATGCAGTAACATGTTAACATGGCGAATCTGAATTCACTTATTATTATAAATCTTATAATACAAATATTTCAACTAATAATAGTTCTATTTACAAATAAACACTCACTTATTGTAGCTTGTATTATTAACTTTCAGAGTCACACACTTTGTGTGTGTGTGTGGAGTAACAGAAATCACTTTAAATATCCAAAACTTGCAAATATATTTCCGCAAAATAAACACAACCTATCTAAGTGGTTAAAAAACTGCTCTGTGCAGGAGTGAGTGTCCAACAGTTTTTTCCCCCTTCACCTTTGTGAAGGGGGATTTATGACAATTTGCTGAAAATCTCCTTCACCTTTGTGAAGGGGACTTTACGGCCGCTTGCTGAAAGCGCTTTAACTGCCCAAATAAGTAGGTGAGAGTTTGATTCCACAGAAACTTATTACTAATAAGTTATCAGTTGGTTAGATAAAAAGCCATGCACGGAAGCGAAGGAATCCGTAAAATTATTTGATATCTCAAAGTTTGTCCACATCGAAAGGGAAGATTTGCACCTCTCAATGTCAGAGATGAATTTCACAAGGTATTTAGCTGCACTAGCAGGATTATAAAAGTTCAAAATGTCTAGACTATGATCAAGAATAATTCATGACTGTTTTTTTAATTTTTTGACAATTTATTATTTTTTTTTGTCATTCTGCGGATTTCGCTGTGTTGAGGACAGATCTGAATCAAATGATCAAGGGCTTGGGGAACTTGGCACTGGTTACACATTGTGTTGATGTTGGAGTCTCATTTTGCTCTTACACTGTTGCTGGTGTAAGATTTAGTCCGTATTTTCATTCGTAGGCGGCAGAACGAAAAAATTTTAGGGGGGGGGGGGGGCAAGAAATTTGTTTTTGTTACGCATACTAATACGAATTTTAAGGGACCTGCATTTATTACTCACAGCTTGTTATTGGCACGTATGAAAGGTAAAAGCACATATAAAAGGTAAAAAAATTGGTAAATATTTGTAAACAAATTCTGAGCAATGGGATTTTTACTTTCTTTTTACATTGTTTTATTTAGGTTGGATTCTCTGTTAGGATCAGATCTTGAAATCGGCTTTTGACCGACTTCTACCGAGCTAAAGTTCTTGAAATTTTACACACATAATTATTTACGATGCCAATACAACATTCCATCAAATATGAGTTGATCCCCTTCCCAAATTCTGACTCCCCACCCCACCCCCGAAAATTCTTTTAATTATCTCACAACAATGAGATTATATATATATACATAAAAGTGAAGCCGCATAATTAACTTCTTTTAACTATCTTACAAGTATGGAATTATGTAAAGCCAAAGCAATTTTAGCGAGCCATTTCGAAAAATGAAACGTTTCCATTTCTGGAGGATCCACTCAATTTTAATCGATTAAAATATTCCACTGAACGAAGTTGTGTACCAAATATCAGAACAATATAAGACGTAGGAAGTATGCTAAAAATGATATCAAAGAAGTTGAAATAGACATCCAGACAGACGACCATTGGTTATAGCGAATTCAATAAAAAATGCAAAAAAGGTTTGATTGGACATCTGATGAAAATTTGATCACAGAATTGTGAAAGACTGAAAAGTATAAAATAAAATGTTTTAAAAATCTTTTTCAGTAACCTTGTTTTAGTAAAATGCACTACAATTTAAAAAATAATTTCAGCTATCACAACATTCTAAAAATAAAAGCTTGAGACGCCCATAAAAGAATTGTATTCAGGTATTAACAGAGTTTTAAGGAACAATCAAAGAGATAACATAGGAATGACATACGACGAGTATTACGAATGACAGATTGTTAAATCAAAATTGTCAAAGAAAAATTTAAATGAATTGAATGTAACCATTGTTATATATGTCATTTCTATGTTATCACTTCTATTATTTCTTAAAGGCCTGTTAATGTCCAAATACAATTCTTTTACGAGCGTCTCACGATTTTATTCAGTCCGATATGATCAAGAATATTGTGATAGTTGAAAAGACATGATCAGATATATTTGAAAGAGTTTATATATCTTGCTAAACATGCTTAATACACTAAATATGTTAGTTCCTGTTCCCTTTTCAAAATTTCGCATATTGTAGAAATGTTAATTTTCTTGGAGTTCAAAATGATACTCATAAGTAGAAGGGTAAGGAGAGTTCTGCGCCATTATGAGGCGGTGGAACCTTATACTTTAACATGGGAACCCTCAGAGGCCATAATGTAGGTGTGAGGATGGAGGCGGTGGTAAAGTCATATAGTTTAAACATTGAGATCCCCAGAGGCCCTAATGTAGGTGTGAAGATGGAAGCGGTGGAATTGTGACCCATATGATAGGTATGGATAAAAGGATGATATCACGGAAGAGGGCAGCGCTCAAAATTATGTTACGTATAGAGTCTTGTTGGTTATTTTTTTTTTACCTTATTTTCGAAAATGTAAGTTTTTCACTTGTTAAAAGCCAACAAATGTGATTTTCGCGCTTTTCAAAGACCACACATGTGTTAATTTGTCTATGGCAGGGGTCGGCAACCTATTGAAACGGAAGAGCCAAAAGTTACAATTTACAAAATTTACCAGTTTTTAAGAAGCCACTAAAAACTTTCGTTTTAATATTATAGTATTTGTTTATATATATTCTATTTTTGATTTAAAATAAACGGCTTTAAATACGGAATAATATTTATTCATATAAAAACACAAATATAGATAGTTACATCAATGGGAGCATTGGCTTTGCATGCCTTTTGAAAGTTTGATTAAATCTGGCTTATAACTTGCTATTTTAAGTTTCAAGCACGACTCTAGATTTGTATTTGTTAGTTGATTTCTAACTTTACTTTTTATTATATTCATGCGAGAGAAAGCTTGCTAGCACGAATATGTCGACCCGAAGATCGTCAGCACTCCTTATGCAAACTTTTTCACCTCACTGTAGCATTCTGGAAGACTATTCCATGCGCCGAATATGAGGGCCTCAACTCGCGGGATTTCTTTTAGAACTGTCCACTTGTGCTGCGCGATGTGCATGCATTTCTGGACCTCCAACTCTACCAACTTGCTCTTGAGTTCTATGAACTTGCCACTCCACAAGTCTTTTCTTTTCAAATCTAGCAATTGCATTTGGAGCGATCCAGCATCAATTCCAAATGGCTCAAAGTTGATCTCATTTATATTTGTGTTGAGAGGATTTACTATGAACGCGAGAGTACTTTTGTTTGTTTTGAATTGCTCGAATCTCTCAGCGAATCCATCCTTCATTTTTTTTAAAGCTATGCTGAAGTAATTCGCGTCAATAGTTGCATTGGTCTCTTCGCGATATTGCTTCAGATTTTTAAAATGAAGTAATTTACCGCTCTCCATGTTTTCAACAAAAAGAAGTAATTTTTTTCGAAACAAACTACTTCTTCAAGCAAGGCGTAGGCTGGGTTGCCCTTTCCTTGCAGTTTTAGATTTAGTTCATTTAGTTTCATTGTGGTATCTACCATGAAGTTGAATTTTTGCAGCCATTTGTCTTCTTCCAATTCGGGATGGTTAATGCTTTTTTCACTGAGGAATGTTTTTATTTCACTGAAGCACAAAACAAAACGTTGCAATACGTTACCTCTGGAAAGCCATCGCACTTTATTGTGCAGAAGTAGGTCAGAAAACTGGCTATCTATTTCTTCAAGGAAATCTTTAAACTGGCGATGGTAGAGTGCTTTTGCCAAGATGCTGTTAATAATCTTAATTACCAAGTTCATGACCTCAACTATTTCGGCCGGAAATGTTTGGGCACAAAGCTCTTCTTGATGAATTATGCAGTGAAAAGTTAGAATTTCGTGGTTTATTTTTTTCTGAAGAATTGATGTTACCCCTCTATATGTATTCCTGTCATACTTCTGGCTCCATCAGTTGCTATAGAAACGATTTTATTTATATCGATTCCATTGTCTTCAAGGCATTTTTGCACAGCATTTGCTATATCTTCTCCACGAGTTTGCCCTAAGAGCGGTAACAATCCTAGCAGTTCTTCTTTTGGACCTTGGGGCGACATATACCTGACGAAAGGGGTAATTTGTGCCGTGTCCTTTATGTCGCAAGACTCATCTATTACAAGTGATAAGGCAGAAGCCAGTTGAATGACTTCCACTTGCATATGTGTTACATTTGAAGACATTTTAGCAGTTCTACCTTGTACTGTTTTAGCAGATAATGGCAAATCCTTGATCTTTTTCATGATTTCTGCTTTGTTTTTAAAATCACGAAACAGTTCTTCAGATGCACGTATAAAACAATCTTTGACGTACTCACCATCTGTGAATGGTTTTCCTCTTTTTGCAATTTCTATTGATGCTGCAAAGCTTGCCAGATTTACATTATTGGAAGATTGCGCCCAGTTACTTAGCATGGAACTTTATTTTTTTTTTTTTTTGAGCTCTTCAACAGCTTTTTTTCGTGCGCCACCGGTTGGATATTTACCAGCAAACTGGGTATGTTTTGTAGTGAAGTGTCTCTCCAAATTTGACTTCTTATTGTGTGCGAGTTTTTCGTGGCAAATGAGACAAGTCGGAAGGCCATCTGTGTTGCATATGAATGCAAACGACTCCGTCCACACCTGATTGAATTCTCGGTTTTCTTCTTCAGTCCTTCTCTTTTTTTTACCAGGTGCCATGCTGGCGACGGAGCTGAAAAAATGATTTTTTTTAATTTTACTTAGCTATCTAAAACGGCAAACAATTTACCATTATTACTTCGTTAACACGATCCTCAGATATGTAATCCAATTCTGTTACTGATTTTATTATATTATACGCGTACATACCTCTGAGAAGATAATTCGCTTCTACATCGTATTCTTCTTGAAACAACAAAGCGAATAGACACGCAAAAACCGCAACCGATTAAATTAACACACATGCAACGTAACGTCGACCGCGCTATCCGAGGATGACTGACTAACAACACGTCTAGAGTCTAGACGTGTTGTCTAAACTCTAGACGGTGGCTGTTTGGTTGAGACGGAAATGGAATGCAATTGGCTGAAAGATAAGCATGGTCACACGGTTTCATCTCTAAGAACAAAACAATAGTTCAAATTTATCTCATTACGGTCATGTTAAGCGTAGCGATTTGTAATTAACGATTATGAAAATAGAAGCTATTGAGAAATAAGGTACTTAAAAATATTTTTTCTTATTTTTTAAGGATTTTGATAATAAATTATTAATTTTTTCATATGGAACTGGAGAGCCGCAACTTTACATCAAAAGAGCCGCATGCGGCTCGCGAGCCGCAGGTTGCCGACCCCTGGTCTATGGGAATTAACATGTGTTTTCGCACTTGTGAAAATTTTTAACGATTTTTCACAAAAATACGTTTTTAACTTGTAAAATTTCACAAATGCAAGTTTTTTACTCATAAATTCTAGCAAATGTAAGTTTTTACATGTCCAAAGTCACAGATACGTGTTTTCAACTTTCAGAATTTATCAAATACTAGTTTCGCGTTTTTCAGAAACCAGAGATGTGTTAATTTCTCTATGGAAATTAACATGCGTTTTCGGACACTGCAAATTTATACTAGTTACAAAATAATACTAGTTACAAAAAGTATTTTTTTTTAATTTGTCCCCAACCTCCACCCGATGCATAAATGCACCGCGACAATATCTGTACATTTTTATTTTTTATTATTCTATTTTATAGTGTCCCTAGGCATAGCTTATAATGCAGTTCTCGTGTAAATATCTTTTATCCTCAATAGGCGACAAAGCCACCTTGTTCAGGCGTAAAGTGAATAGTTTATGAATATGCTGCCATTTCTTATCTGTTCTTACATGGTAGGTCTAACAATCAACAGGCACTGTCTATAATCGCCATGTGTAATTTTCCGTAGCACCACATGCGTAGAAACACCTTTAGCTCTTTTCTTTTCTCCAGCGCATGGCAGAGTCAGGGGATATTTTCGCGTGTGAGCAAAACAGTTTGGGACGTATATATATATATATATATATATATGAAACATTGTATAAATTAAGCTCAGTGTTTTTTATTTTTAACACTTTCCAACATAGTTGAAAAGTGTTTACGACTTTGTTCATTCTGTCTGTCTGTCCGATAGCACGATAACTGCCGTAAAAATGACTTTCTCAAAATGCAATTTTAGTATGTTGTTGAGACGGTCTGTGGGACATATGGAAATGTAAATGAATAATATCATCTAATCAGTTTTGGATTGAACCCGGGTCTTAAAAGCGAAGTACATTGAACCCTGTGGGATCTAATTTTTCAAACTTTTTTAAGTAAATTTAAATTTCCCAAAATGTTTCGAAAATTTTAGAAAATATACAAACTCTGCCATAAAATTTATCAAAAAAATTCAGCAAAATATTTTAGGTAGTTATTTAAATAAAAATTAAAACAATAATTACACACATATTATATGAAGAGATCATATGACCCACATCAAAATAAAATATGGTATCCATCATTTTTTCCTAATGTAAAAATTGTGATTTTTAAAGTCCTTTTAAATTTATATTTAGTATTACATCTGTCCTAAAACCACTTTATTTTTACGTATTTCTGTGCATCTTTATTCTGTGCTAACGCAATTAAAATATTTTTTAGTTTAATTGATCAAACTTTGATTATTTCTACATCGAAGCTTAATTTTAATGGTTGCAGAATGTAAACAAGTAAGATGAGTTGTATAAGAATTGTTGAATTTTTTGAAAGCTAAATTATTTAGCTCTGGAGTCTGAAATAAAAGTAATATTAATGAAATATTTATTACTTTCACATATAGAGCCAGACGATTAATATTTTGATGACGTCATTTTGAATAAAATTCATTTTTTTCGATGAAGTTTTTTCAAGTTTTTAAATATAATAAATTATTACAGTTTTGTGATAATTTAAAATATATCAGCTCTGAATATATCGCATTATGTTTAAATAAAATTGAATTTCAGTTGGAAAGTGTTGCATAATCAATGCTTCTTTTATGTAATTCGCTTCATTATTTCGAGATGTGTATCTATTCCTGTAGGAAAGTAAAATTTTCTAACGTCTCTAGAACGACTAGTGATAACTACTAAACGATGTTGTCCGTTCCTTTCTGGTTAGAAGTACCTAGAAAACATTTACTCCTTTAACAACGGTATATGTATAATGTAAAAAAAAAAGTCTATTTAAAATCAAAAAGTGCAATACCTCAAAACACACATTTTATTGTCCTGTAAATGGTGTAATTTAAAAAATGAAATGTTACATCTAAAATTAATATTTTTGTAACAAATTGTTATATAATCATTTTAAATTGTTTTTTTTTAATTATCGAAGTAAGAAAATTTGAAGATCCTAGCTTTCCATAAAATTAAGAAGCTGACAGTTATTGATTGTACACCAAATGTATTTCGATTTGCTTAATTTGTTTGATATGTATACCACTGCATGTGGAAAAGTAAAATTCAGATGAGAACTTCTGAACAATGGTATTAATTTATTTCCTGTTAAAAGTAATTGCAAAATGTGTAATAATTTAATGATATCGAGTGTATTTAATTTTTTATTATTTTTACTTTCCCTGCGATACATGGAATTAGTGAAAGTATTGGAATCATGTCGAATACCACAACTCGAGTTTTCGACGGATCTACACGTTTCGAGACCTCTAGAATACGAAAAAAACCATTTTTAGCTTGACGTCTGTGTGTGTGTCTGTCTGTCTGTGTGTCTGCGTAATGTATCTATCCACCCTAACTCAAAAACTAATAGACCAAATTTTATAAAACTTGGTAGGTAAGTCACTTGGATGTGACCCTGGTGCTGATTACAATTTAGTACGATTCGGAAAAGAAGAACCCGCTTTTTTTACGAAATGGCCCGCAAAAATTTCATATATCCACTCCAGCTGAAATACTAATTGACCAAATTTCACAAAATTTGGTAAATAAGTTACATGTGGGATACTCTGGTGCTGATTAGATTTTGGTATGATTCGGAAAAGAACAACCTGCTTTTTTTATGAAATGGCCAAAATCGCCAAAATCTGAAAAAAAAAGACTAAGTAATGTATGCTCAAATGTGACAAATAAATTCCTGTTTTATACGCAATTTTTGAAGAGGAAAATAATATGACACACTCCATTATACTTTAGAACTAACCGTTCTCAAGATATTTGTGATTTCTTGCATTTTAGTTTCGCCGATTTCGGAAAAATGTCCAATTACCAAATAAAAACAAAAATTGAATTAAAAATGCAAATGTAGTGATATGTGGTTCAATTAAATTCAATCTAATGAATTATTAAAGAAATAAAGAAAATATGAATTTAGTCAGCAGGGAAAGTCATGTGTTCCCCACATCAGATTTTTTCTGTTTCCAATAAAAAATGCAAAATATCTCAAAAATGGTGCATATTAGCGTCCTATATAAATGATGATATTCGCTTTTAAATGAAACTTCAATTAAAATATCTATGTAACCCTTTTAAACATTGTACTTTTCATGTCCATCTTATTTTTCATTTTAAGTGTTCAAAAAATTGATGGCTTTCTTCTGTCTTATTCACCCGAAAATTAAAGAGTCTCTGGTATTTATTGATTGAAGAAGTATTGCCAAATTGTACTCTATTTTATTGATTTGTTATAGAGATATGCTAATAAATTCAGAAACTTTTAAAATACTTTTTGTGAATTTTCACCTAGTTTTCACTTCTTATGTAGTAGCATTTAGATTATTATTATAATTTTATTTCGCGATTGACTATTTTTAGAATGAAATCTTGTAGCTATAATTCAATTTACATTATTTTAAAAAAATGTCATCCTTTTGTTTAGCCGGAGTAAGAAAGAAACACTGCCCAGATAAACAGACATCATCGAAAATATGGCTGATTAGTATTCAAGGATGCTCAACACTGGTAAATTTATCAAAATCCGAGCGTTCGGTTTTTGACCCCCATCATAATACTTTTCCTTTCTTATGTGTTGCAGGAAAAGAAATTGGATATAAAAATGATTTTTTTGTAACTCTTGAGATATTTATTATACTTCTCTCACTAAATAGATTTAAGTATTCGCTCATATCTATTTTAAAGATCTATACGTTTCTGAAGGGACTGATTACAAAACACAAAATAGTTATTCCTTAACTTTTTGTTGTCGATCTGTCTGTCGGTCAGTCTGTCACTACATCGAGGTGCCCTGCTATTCACCGAAACTACTAAACTAAATGAAGTCAGATTTTGAACAGAGTTAGGCTGTTACTCGATTCAATGAATACCGTCACGATTTATTATTATTTTTTTAATTTTTCACTAGTCATTCGCAAAATGAGTAAATGTCTTTTCCGCAGCATTACAATACTTCGACTCAACCGACTGAAATAAAATTTTATTCGAGTATGGCTTGTTATATACTTGAAAAAACATTCTAGGAGAACATTTCTGTGTACCACACTGCAAGTATAATATAAAAAAATATAAGGAAAGTACATGCTCTTAAAATGTAAAATTTAAAAGTTTCAATTAAATAGTAACGTAACTTCAATTATACTCAAAAGTTGAAGAAATTTACAGTTACTTTACACTTACCAGAATTCCGGCCATACATCAAACTGCCGTAAACCCCTGGGTTGGCTGTATGGTCTGGGCCTTTCACACTTACCAGAAAGAACGAAAATTCTTTGAGGTTCATCATTTTCTCTGATGACTTACAATAAGAAATTAAAAATTAGAAAATTTGGAACTCTACGTGTGAGACAGTTGGTTTAGAAAATAAATTTTGATTGATTTCCAATGAATTTTAAAAACTAAATTTTTTCCTATTAACTGTCGTTGAAAATACTCAAATGCCAAAAAATGCTATGTTCTATTGAATTCTTGCTCCATAACTTAAACGCAGATTATAATATATGTAAATGATATGTTTAGGATCCGATATAATTCGTTTAAAGAATTCAAGTTTATAAAATAACAGGGGTTTTAAAGCGGCGAGATGTGAATATGTTGAATATTGTCTTCGTTTTAAAAATTACCTCATTCAAATTACTATAGTTACTTTTTAAATTACACGAAGCTTTAGCTGAAATCCTGATAACCAAAAATGTAAATAATTCGAAAAAGTTGAAATTGCCCGTAAATTGCGTAAGTAATACTTTTAATTTAAGAAAAAATAAATACATAATTAGGTAAGGAAAACGCACATAGAAAAAGAAATCTAAAAATTGATCAAAATGAGGAAACATTTGCTAAGAACTTTCAAAGAGCTAAATTTAATATAATATCCTAAGAACGATCTTTACATTAAAGAATATACCGATTTTACATCTGGAATTTAGAATAATCTGGATCCCCTGGATGGGGTTCTAAAATGTTATATGTTAATAAAAACAATTTTAAACAATCATAAAATAATTATATCTCGCTTACCTAAAATGTTAGATGAATATTTTAGATAATATAAAGTTCAGCTGTATAACATTTAAAGAAAAACGGTAAACTATTCTTTGCGGCAAGAAAAAATATGTCTTACGTTTCTCTCCGAAACATACGACTAGTCTAATTCAACCCAGAACAAATCTCACGCGGAAAAAAGATTGATAAACACATGTTTCTCAGCCAATGGGGGAGTGTATGACCAAAAATTTTACAATGGCCCACCGATGTCTCAAGATGAGACCAATCCTCTAATAACTTTCAATGCGGACACTTGTTTCGGCATATATGTGAAAGAAGTCCTTTACTTATATATCTGGGTGATTGAGGGAGATGATTTCCGGATTTCGATCGTTGGAGAGTAATTAACAAAGGATGGATATCCTGGCACGGCAATTCTGAGTGGAACCCCATCGTTTCAAGCAAAGTGTCCTCTCTCATCGGATTTTTTCATGGAAGAGTTAACAGAAACCAGTTTCACATATAAGCTTTTGCAGTTCACAAGTAATGGTCAATATGCCGCCCTAGACGTGGTGTTGATGGCTGTACTGGACGCCCGGTAATATAAAGTAATTAGTTGTTACTTCTGTTACAAGATAAATAATTAAGGTGACATACTGGAAGCGATCCCATTTAGCCCTCTGGTTCTCTTTTTCGAAGGGTAGAATGAAATGATAGCCGTTTTCACTCTTTTATCTGCGAGCAAATGTTTAATATTTATTCAGCATTTCTGTTTTACTTTTTAACGCATACAGCTCAAATGCCCTTGTAAATGCAGTTGCTAGTGCCCCAGAAGTTTTTTTAATTTAAAACCCTGAATTTTTTTATTTAATGGATTTCTTTTATTAAGATTTTTTTATAAAGATATTTAAGTTGACTGAAATGCCGTCCTTAAAGTGTGTCGCCCCAAGCAAGTGCTTGTTTTGCTGGTGCCTTAAGTCTGCCCTGGATATTAAAGGCGAAGATATTAAGAGTGAAGATTATCAACATGCACAAACTGTATGGGATACCTTCAATATAATGAACTTAGGAGAATATCATGACCAGTATGTGAAAATACAGTAGACCCCCCTATAACACGGGTTCATATAAGACGGATTCGTATAACACGGCGGAAAAATTGTGATCGTGTTCGTATAACACGCTAAAAGAGGCTGGAATAACACAGTGAAAGAATGAGACAGATGTTTCGATTTTATTACGTTTTAGCTCCAATAATGAATATAACTTTTGGCTGGTAACACTAAACGTCATTGTGCTTCTCAAATTTCCGAGAAACCCCATTTTTGGAGGAGATCGTCTCAGTTTGTTTCTAGTTGTGATGAACATTAAACGTGTCTGAAAAACTTTTATATCGTATGATTCATTATGTTCAACTTAAATTTGAGGAAAAAAAAAGTTTTAGAAAAATAAATCTTTGCGAAATTAAACCCGATTTCATCTAGAGGAAGTACATATCTGTTATCTCTTGTACATACATACATACTATCAATTAAGCTGTGTTTAAAGTCAAGTGTGTTAAATAAATGTAAAAAAATATTACTAGTGAAGAAAACTCATTACGAATTTTCTGTGAGCCAGAGCAACACTTTACTTTACAAAACTTAAATGAAGGATAAAAATTGGCAAAAAATCTAGAAGAACATTTTGCGAATAATGATCCATCAACAAAGCTCTCTGAGGTATTTAAGAAAAATTGAAAGATTGTTAAGCTCCAAATTTTGAAGTAAAAGAAGATTTAGAAAGTAACAATAATAAATTGTTCAAAGCATAAGAAGATACCCTTTTAAACAACGAAAATAACAGAGAAGAAACAAGTGAATCTTCAAGCTATGAAATAGCACAATCAACTTTTAAAAGAGGATGTCGTTGGAACCTACTTATGGATAGTTCCGACAGTGAATAAATGTCAAAAAAAGTGTAACTGTTTCTTTTATTTAACGCAAAATGAATAACAAAGCATTTTTAATTTCAATATTTGTTTGTTTTGAAGAAAAATAGAAAATATTTTAACTCTTACATATTAAATATTTATTTCACATCTTTGTTAAGTATCTGTATAAGTGTATGTTTATGCATAAGTAAACTGTATGTGAGCTGCTCATTTGCCAAAACTATTAAACCCATAAAAGAAAAGGTAGAAAATATATATTGATAAATTTTTATACATTTCTTGTGAAAAAAACATTTATTATTCAACGGCCATAAAAATTGTTGTCATGTAGTGCCTTAAGCCGGATTATTAAAGAAAGTTATTTAAAATATAATAAGTAAGTTAATCGCTTAGGGCTGTGGATGGCTCATGTATTTGTATAATCTAAGTGACTCGTTCAACAAGGATTCATATAACACGGAACGTATCTACCGTGTTATAGGGGGGTCTACTGCAGATGTTCTACTATTAGCCGATGCCTTTGAAAATTTTCGGAAACTATGCCTATCCCATTATAGTATAGACTGTGCACATATTATGACTGCTTCTGGACTGGCCTGGCAGGCGTCCTTGAAAATGACTGAGCAAACCCTGGAACTTCTCACAGATGCAAATATGCTACTGTTCATAGAACGCGGGATTCGAGGAGGTATATGTATGATTAGCCAGCGTAGATCTGGGGATAATAATAGTTATTTGAAAAATTACGATTCTACTAAGCCCGATAAGCACATTATATACCTTGATACCAATAACCTATTTGGTTGGACCATGTCTCAACCACTGCCCTATGGTGGTTTTGAATGGATATTTCCGGAAAATTTGAATGAATCCCGGATAATGAGCCTAAAGGATAATACTCAAGGGGGGTATATATATTTGAAGTGGATCTGGAGTATCCTGAATCCTTACATGATTACCATAATGAATAACTTATAGTCCCTGAAAGGGTGGACATTGAGAGAGAAATGATATGCTGAACGACTGGTTCAACTGCTACATCATGGCCATTTCGTTAGTACTACGAAATTGGTACCCAATCTACATGACAAGAAACATTATATAGTTCACTATCGAAACCTTCAGCTGTACCTATCATTAGGTTTAAGACTAATTCACAAGGCCTTAAAATTTAATCAGAAGTCTTGGTTGGAGAAATACATCCAATTTAATACAGAAAAGAGAAAGTTGGCGAAGACAAATTTTGAGAAGGATTTCTTTAAATTGCTTAATAACGCTGTGTTTGGTAAAACCATGGAAAATCTTCGAAATTCATTGAATATTGAGTTAGTGAATTCTTTAAAGCTGGCTCAGAAGATGGTGGCATCCCCAGCTTATAGAGATAGCAGGATTTTTAGCGAAGGCCTGGTGGGTGTCGAAAGTGTAAAGAGTTACATTTTAATGAATCGGCCTATATACGTTGGCTTTGCTATCCTGGAACTGTCCAAGCTACTCATGTACGTGTTCCATTATAAGCATAGTAAAAACCAATATGGTTGTTGTTGAAACCCAGACCGTCCGACCTACCAGAAAGGTGTAAGGTAACCAATATGGTGAAAAAGCTTCACTTCTGTTTACAGACACTGATTCATTGGCCTATGAAATCCAAATTGCTGCCATCTATGAAGATATGAGCCAGCATAAGCAGCTGTGTGATTTTTCTGACGATCCCAAGGATCATCCCCTCTTCAGTGAAGACAATAAAAAACGTATTGGATACTTTAAGGATGCACTGAATTCAACCCCTGTTCAAGAGTTCATGAAACTTAGACCTAAGATGCACTCCATTCTATCATCTGTTGGAGAAAAGAAAAGAGCTAAAGGTGTTTCTACGCATGTGGTTGCACGGAAAATTACACACAGTGATTATAGTTCGGTTACCTTACACCTTTCTGGTAGGTCGGACGGTCTGGGTCTCATCAACAGCAACACAGTGACTATAGGCAGTGTCTGTTGAGTGTTCGACCTACCATGGAAGAGCAGATTAGAATTGATAGCGGGAATCATAAACTATTCACTGTTTACCAGAACAATGTGGTGCCTACGGACAATTTAAAATAGAAAAAATAAAATAATAAAATAGAGATTATCACAGTGCATTTATGCATCGGGTGGTGGTGGGGACAATCTTAAAAAAAATTACATTTTTGTAACTAATATTATAATACAGAAATTATACATATATTCGAGGTTGTTGTTGTTGTTGAGACCCAGACCGTCCGACCTACCAGAAAGGTGTGGAAACCCCAGGCCGTCCGACTCGTCCAGAGGACTTGAGTAACTATTTGGACGACCGGTACCAGAAAGGTGTAAGGTAACTGTTTGGACGGCTGGGACGTCCCACCCAATTTAGACCGGAACCCAGTTGGGGAGGCATCCACAAGGACCGCACCCTCCTTCCCCTACCACCAACCTCTCGGAAGGACTTACGGACCCACATGTTTAACGTGATCGTACTCCGCCTGAACACGGCATATATTCGAGGTTGTCGCGGTGCGTATGCGCATCGGATGGTGGCGGGGACAATCTTTTAAAAACATTATCTTTTATTAAAATATTTACATATATTCAGTAGACTACTATTGAGGAAATAGATGCATTCGCCTCATTTTTAAAATACTTATTTTTAAAAAAGGATATTCTCCGGGATTTTTCCGAATTATAAGAGGAATACCAAGCTCATTGGGATATACACTGTTACATAGTTATTTTTGGAATATGTAACATTGCTGAATTGGGGGAAGGACATCGACCTACATAGGATGGTCCCTAGTTCTTTCAGCAATATCTATAAGGTTCCTTTTTGACCACCTGAAACGGAAACAGACAGTGGACTCGGGCATCATCCCAGTGGGGGGCACACTGAAAACAGACGAACGCTTGATGAGTGGTGAGCGACCGTTGGGCCGCAAGGTGCGAGGCGTTAGCGTGGAAGTTCGGCCACCTGCGGTAATAATTCTAGGGCTTGTAGCCAAGCCCCATGTCAAGATCTAGCCACTGGAAAAGGGTTAACCATACACCGCCCAATGAAATTAAGGGGGGCTTAGAACTCGGAACGAATCAGATAGAAGAGGAAGAAGAGGGCGACTTTGAGTTTTTTCGAGAGACAGATTGAGAATGAAAATCAGGGGTGCTTCTTAAGTTTTGAACGGTGAAAGGTCTAAAAAGGCTACAGAGCGATGTGCTCCCGATGTTTCCGTTAAGTGTCGTACGAGAGCCGGTCTGGCCAAGAGACGAAGGTATGCCTAAGACTTCATATTTATTTGCATATTATATGCTCTGAATTGAATAGCTCTCCTTTCTTTCTCTCTCTCTCTCTCTATTCCTCTATGTAAGGAGATTAATTAATTTGCATTGTGGCACCAGACAAGTGAGTTTATTTAAGAATCTCAAGTGGTGTTAAAAATAATGTAATGTCAAATTTTGCAAACAGTGTATTTTGATACTTGTATAATATTTTAAATGAGTAGAGAAGGGATACATTTTAAGTATGTGATTGTGTTAGGTAACAGAATTGTGTATTATCTTATATTAGAATTTCAGGAAGTAATTTTAAAGCTTGTGATTATATTTGAATATTTTAGTAGAGGAATAATTAGACATTATGTTGATTGCGAGAAGTCAGTGTTAGTCCATCGGATGAAAGATTCGGGTAATCAGAATCTTTTATGTTTATTTTTATGTAAATAAATTGTTTTTATTTTATAAATTCATCGATGTCCTCATTTTCCGAGTCTTTAAAATACTACTGATTTTCAGGTGACTTTATACGACACGGCGGCCTATAGATTTAATATTTAATGAGAAATAATGGTAGTTATCACGCCCAAACCGAGCGTGTGGGAAAAACCCACGCAACATTCACACACCCTCAAATTCCCGAGATTCCTGAGATTCTCGAGATTCCCGAGATTTTCGAGATTCCCGAGATTTTCGAGATTCCCGAGATTCCCGAAATTCAGCTTGTTCAAAAACACGCAGTTTCGGCCTTTTCTTTGCAAAAACACACATTTTTTGTGAAAAAATTGTAAAAGTGTGAAAACCTATGTTAATTCCTATAGAGAAATTCTGAATTTTTAAAAAAATCGGCCAATTCCGCATATTCGAAAAAACACATTTTTGACCTTTTTTTTAAAAAGCCACATATTTTTTGTAAAAAATTTGCAAAAGTGTAAAAACACATGTTAATTCCCATAGAGAAATTCTACAATCCTCGAAATTCAAATAAAAAAAATGCACATTTTGGTTATTTTATACAGTTTTTAACACATAAAAACGCATTTTTTACCAAATTTTGTGAAAAATTTGTAAAGTTCGAAAACCCATGTTATTTCCCATAGAGAAATTCTGCAATTCATCTAATTTACCTTGTTCAAATACAAGCATTTTTCGCCGCTTTTTTTGCAAAAACACACATTTTTTGTGAAAAAATTGCAAAAGTGTGAAAACCTATGTTAATTCCCATAGAAAAAATTCTACAGTTTTAAATAAATCGGCCAATTCCGCATATTTGAAAAGACACATTTTTGGCCGTTTGCTTTTAAAAAAACCACACATTTGTTGTAAAAAATTTGCAAAAGTGTGAAAACACATGTTAATTCCCCTAGAGAAATTCTACAATCCCCGAAATTCAACTTATTTAAAAAACGCACATTTTTGGTTGTTTTTTACAGTTTTTAACACAATTTTGTGAAAAAACGTTAAAAATTGGCACACGTGTGAAAAATTATCCCTGAGTAGGCCAGGCTCGGTAACAGTAAGAACTCAAATCTGATTAAAGAACTATTGCGTTTCAAAAAGAAAAATCTGATGTGGGCAGCACATGACTTTCCTTATAATGCAATGGATTTACTTCTTTCGGTGTGTTCAGCGTTTTTAACGTTGAATTGTACATTTGACGCTTTTCGAGATGATAACATGTAAAACTATTTCAAAGTATTCAATAAATTTATATTTCAAGCAACACTAAATCGACAGTTATCCATATTGATAGAATCCTTAATCAGCAATATAATCCATATATTAAAACATTTTAATAATTAAAGCATCAATAAGGCCTCATTTTCATTAACGTGGCGTCATTATTTGCAATTATAATGATATTTTTGATAATCTGGGCCGAAATACCGCAAGTTGGCAATATTCTGCTAGATTATTCGCCAACATGGGTGCAAGTAAGGACATCTAGCCAAGACAGAAAATATTCCAACTTTATTCCATTATATTATAAGTTCCCACATACACACGCAGCAATAGTACGTTCTTTAAAATTATCCACAATCAAATCAACGAAGTCCAATATTTTCCGATTTTGTTGTTGAATGTTGACTTTTTGTATTTGAGTTCCATTTTCAAGGTTTGCCATTGGATTACACAAATCAACTTGCACTAGATACTTATATATGTCGCGAAATGCCATATGGCGCACAACAAAAGGTGTGCCTGTGTAAGTATGATGCCCTTAAGTCACGAAGAGGTTCCAACCAGTTGAAGACTTCAGTAGTGAAGATGGAAGTATCACAGTAAATCTAAGGCCTTTTCAGCAGTCAGGTTAATAAGTGAAATATTATTTAAAGACGTGAATATATCCAATTTTAATATACTATTGCCAAAATGGTTGCTTTTTTTCTGAATCATTGTTTTAATGCCAGTTTTAGGAAAATATTCCTTCACAAGGTTCATACCTATTTTACAAAATGGGCGATGCGTATGCGAACATGACTAAAGAAAGACCCTTAATTAACCAGAAAATAAATATATGCTAGTTTCATTTATCTAATATGCATTATTTAGAAGAAGGAGATGGGTGAAAAAGATAGAAATGGACTCGCGGCGATCCACGAAAACATAAATTGCGCAATCATACTGTATATATGCAAATGATTAAAAAATTAACCAGAATAGTAAAAACACTCTCGGCAATGCACTAGAGCATAAATTGAATTGCGCAATTGTATTGTGTATGCAAAAATAATTAAAAAATTTAACCAGAATAAGGAAAAAAGCTAGTTTAGTCAATTTAATATCAAATATTTAGAAGTTGGCATACCTGGCAACATTAGAGAATAAAAATCCAAATCAGCGTATAATCTGTTCAATATCACTTAGGGAAAAACTGGGGAAAAAACTTTTTACTTCACACATAAAATGTATGCTTTTTCTTTTAAAAGGAAAATGATAACTCATTATAACATTGAAAATGCCAACAAAAAATGTTTTACATAGTCTATAAAAAAGCATATCAGTGGCATACACAGAGAAAAATTTTAGAGGGGACAGGGTCACTGAAACTAAATATGCTCACATCTCAAATTGAAATTTAGTTAATTAAATAAATATAAATAGAAAAATCTGATGTGGGCAGCACATGACTTTCCTTATATAATGCAAGGAATTTACTACATTTACAGTTTAAAAAAATGTTATTCTTACAATAGGTACTTATATTCTTTCCAAGATATTGAATTTTCTTCAATTAGTCGTCATTTTCTTTGATTTAGCGTCATTTTTATCTATTTGGCAAAATTTTCTTTAATTTGGCAACATTTAAAAATGTCGCCAAAATGGCGATATTCCGCTAAATTTGTCGTCAAAATCTCGACAAGTGTTATGGACGGAGAAATAAGTTATTCTTACAGCGGATAAATGATTATTGGCGTTCAAATACAAAAGCATTACCTAAAGTATCGTTTCTCGTGAATGGAACGAGTTAGATCCACGAGAATGATGTCGCCAAATTTATCGTATGATATTACATATGAAAATCGGATGTGGGCAGCACATCACTTTCCTTATATAATGCAATGAATTCACTACTTTTTCAGTATTTTTTCAAATTTTTTTTTATAGTAGATTATATAGTTTTTCTAAGATATCGAATTTTCGTCAATGAGTCGTCATTTTCATTGATTTAGCGTCATTTTTATCCATTTGGGGAGTTTTTCTTTAATTTAACAACATAAGAAAAAATCGCCAAGTTGACGATGTTGCAACCAAATTCGTCGCCAAAATCTCGCCAAGCTTTATGGACGGAGAAATAAGTTATTTTTACAGCAGATAAATGACTATTGGCATTTAAATGCAAAAGTATTACTCAAAGTGTCTTTTTTCATGAATGGAACGAGCTAGACCCACGAGAATGATATCACCAAATTTATCGCATGGTATTTCATATGAAAAGCGAAGATGTTTCTCAATAGGAAATATTATTTTTTTGTTTTATATGACTTTTTGATAATTTGTTTGAAAAATGTGCAATATCTCGAGAACGATTCATGCTAGCGTTCTAAAATTAATGTCAATCGTTTTATATAGAAAATTACATAAGAAATGTCTATTTGCGTAACTTTATTAGAGTCTTTGATTTTTTGACGATTTTTTCAAAATTTCACTCGAAAATTTAGGGGGGTTCTGAACATTTGATTGCGTATAAAAACAATAGCCTTCCAGTGTTTACGGATTGTAATTTTTGTACCAAATTTCGTTCGAATCGGTCCATTCGTTCATCAGTTATCATCTCCACAGACTCACTGACACACACACACACACAGACATCACTTCAACAATGTTTAATTCGTGATCAGGGATGCTTGAAACGTGCTCTCCCGTCGAAAACTCGATTTCGAATTTTCGACCCCGTCACAATACTTTCCTTATACATTATGTATACTGTCATAATACTGTCCTTATACCGTATTGTATATAAGGAAAGTAGTAAAAATGCTATTGGAACACTATAGTACCTAGAAAAAATCCGATGTGAGCAGAACATGACTTTCCTTATATAATGCAATGAATTTACTACTTTTACAGTAAAAAAATAGATTATTTTTATAGTAGTTATATATATTCTTTCCAAGAAATTGAATTTTCGTCAATGAGTCGTCATTTTCCATGTCGTCATCATCAATGAGTCGTCATTGATTTAGCGTCATTTTTATCCATTTGGCGAGTTTTTCGGTAATTTAGCACTATTTAAATAAATCGCCAAGATGGCGACATTCCACCAAATTCGTCGCCAAAATCTCGCCAGGCATTATGGATTGCGAAATAAGTTATTCTTACAACAGATAAATGACTATTGGCGTTCGAATAAAAAAGTATTACTCAAAGTATCTTTCTTCATGAATGGAACGAGCTAGATCCACCAAAATGATGTCGCCCAATGTATCGCATAGTATTGCATATGAAAAGTGAACATGTTTCTCAATAGGAAATATATTTTTTTTTATTTTATATGACTTTTTGATAATTTTTTTGAAAAATGTGCAATCTCTCGAGAGTGGTTCATGTTAGCGTTCTAAAATTTATGTCAATCGTTTTCTAATGAAAAATTAAATAAGAAATGTCTATTTGCGTAACTTTATTAGCGGTTTTGATTTTTTGACGAATTTTTCAAAATTTCACCCGAAAATTTAGAGAGCTTCTGAGCATGCGATTGCGTATAAGAACAATAGGTTTCCAGTGTTTGCGGATTGTGATTTTTGTACCAAATTTTGTTCGAATCGGTCCATTCGTTCATCAGTTATCGTCTCCATGGGCTCACTGACACACACACACACACACATATTTCGCACACACACACAGACATCACTTCAAAAATGTTTGATTCGTAATCAGGAATGCTTGAAACGTGCTCTCCCGTCGAAAACTCGAATTCGAATTTTCGACTCCGTCACATTACTTTCCTTAAGAATTATGTATATAAGGAAAGTAATAAGGGGGGGGGGGAGGATCCATTGTGTATTCATTTTGAACATATTTGAAGAGAAATAATCCTTTATTTTTATATAAACTGCAAAGATGTAAAAGTATTACAACTGATTTGAGATTTTATCTTCTTAAATAATAAAAGACAATTTCTGTGTGTCTGTCTTGTACGCGATAAGGCAGAACGTATGCCGATTCAGAACATTCAGAAGTAATCTCTCATGCCACACGCCAAACGTCGCTTTATCGCCAGTTCTGGTTTATTCTGGCTACACCTGCAATTGAAGGGGAAAGACGAATTGTTTAATAAAGAATATTGTTCATAATTTGATTGCATATCAGATTGCGTATGAGAATGTCGTTAGATACATTTGTATCAGATTACTTAGAAGATTATTATTTGTAGCAATTATCTAGAAGATTGTTTAGACAATTATTTGTATCAGATTATTAGGAAAGATGTTAGGAAACGTATCAAAGTATACAGTGGTATTTCAAATACTGGTTTGATGATTTATAAATCAAATAACAATCCGACTAATGTGGTCTGCAAGTAATACTATTAAAATGCATGTATTTAAGAACTTTGTGTACTACATACGGATAGTTTGAAATTAGTTAAAGAAATGTTCGACCCACATACATATAATTTATTATTTGAATAAAACGATTCTAAGATTTCGTAGAAAATATATGTGTAGAATCCGTATAATATTCAATTCTTATATAATACAAGAATCCGTAACGAAATTTGAAGATTATTTGAAAGGAGGAAATATTTGTCATTTTAAAAATGCAAATTTTGTAACATTTTAAGGAAATTTGCTTCACATTTTTCAGTTTGTGGGAGCAATGTTGCTTTTCCGACACACGTAGGATAATGCAGCGTTTTTCAAGATGTGTTTGTTATGCGGAACCCTTGGGGTTCTACGACGTGATAGTTTCAAGTAAATTTTCTTAAAAATTAAAAACCGGTAAAATTTTAATGCTTTTATACTTTTAAATTATTTTAAAATTTAATATTTTATTATTAAATTGAAGAATTTCAAATGTTATTGGAAAAAGTAAATAAAAATATTTCCGAATTTAAATATGGTAAATAAATATCAAAATTAATTGCACTTTGCATTTAAAAATTCCCTGGCCAATTCCATTTCCAGCAACTTACGTACGTGTAATCGTTCATTCAAATTAGTAATATATTTTACAATTATTTTTAC
>OX578139.1:103455887-103495887 GCA_951213105.1 Amaurobius ferox | reverse complement strand
TTTTATTCCAATTACAGAAAAAAGATATATATTCTAAATTTATGAAATTACAAGTTCGATATGTCTGCCATCACATGCAATGGCATTTGGTTGTCAGTATTGTTTATTCCCAAAATTTGAACGATTTATGTACAGTGGTTTTCCAGATATTACAGTTCCTTATTTGGGCGCTTATTTCTGGTCACCCTGTATATATAATATATATATATATTGACAAGTCAGGAAGTCTTTATAATCGCAAACTATAAATTGTTAATTTTTTCCTTGAAGGAAATGCTTGAAGGAAATATATTTCCTTGAAGGAAATATATATAGGACAAACCAAGAATCCTTTGCAATTGCGTATTAATTTACATAGAAACCAAATAAAGCAGAGTATGACCTTGGATCGTCCATCTACGAACATCGAATTAAAGCATTTCCATGTACATGAGTTTTCTAATTGTGAAATCACAATTTTGGATATTGTACCTCACCTACGGGAACGTCTGTGGTGGGAATACACGCACATTATGCAATACGGTTCTGCTTTCCCATTTGGCCTAAACACTGCAATTTTCAGTGAAAATTATAATCTGGATCACTGTAAAAATGTAGAATCATTCCCGGTCTCTAGTTTATTAGGTTTGCAAAAAACCTCTAGATGGAAGCGAGTCAAGCATAATAGATATATTGACTATCAAGACACTCACGCAAAAATAAAACATCTAATGGACTCGTTTATCAATAATACTCAAGTCAAAAATAATTGGATAAAAAATACTGTATTTGGAATCAGACGGAAATTCTTACGTAGAATATGGGAATACATCATTGATCATCTGGCATCTATAGATCAAAATTACATACAAAATCATTATTTTGCCGTATTACTTGATTTTATGAAGTTGAAGGCACAGAAATCTGATATCATTTTAAAGAGTCACCCCTATAAAGAAAACCATAATGAATATTTCGTTACCACTTTTAAAAATACGACATTTGACAAAATACCATTCAAACTATTGTTTGAACAATTGAATGAGATGATTCCTATAGCTAACATTAAAGTTAAGCTTACATACCGTTATGTACGTCCTAACGGACGAAGGATATACAATTATAACCATTTAAGTAAAAATATATCTCTGATGAATAGTAAGGTATGTAATTGCCATCTTAGTAACTTACGAGATAAGCACAACAAACATATAATTACAGGCAATCTTCACGTGATTGATGATTTGCCTTTAAGAAAACTTTTTAAAAAGGGTACGAAATTCCGCAGACAGGAGTTTGACAACGTGAAAGAAGAGTTTAATCTAGATCTGGAAGCTTTCATATACAAATTAGCTATCAAATATGGTTTACTCATCATAGCATTTGAAGAATGGAAATACAATCTCCTGAACAGTTTTGCCAACCAATATCATAGCAAACTCAAAAATCAGCAAAAATCATTCATTCCCACTTCTATCAGGGAAATACAAGAACGTTTTGTGATCACATATACAGACAAAGTGGTATCTAATTATGCATTTACCTGCAAACCTTTTTACATAGAAGTCTTACAGAAATCTTACATGGACTCCACTATGTACAAAGCTTTACCTTATAATTTAACTATTATGTCAAATAAGATCAGGGCTTTGTACAAGCGAATCGGTATCACTTTAAAAAAAGTATCCTTTCCTTATTTAGTACTCATTCCGAAGTTGCATAAAACACCAGTAAAATTCCGTACGGTTACTGTCGCATGTAATACATATATTACGTTAGCTAATAAAAAACTTATGAAAATTCTTCAACCTGCATATAAGGCTTTATTGGTATAAAATCCAATAATCATAAAAAACAGCTATGAAGTCATAAAGCGATTGAAATATTGCAATAAAGAAATACAGTTTACAAGCTATGACTTCCGTGACCTTTTCAACAGCATTGATCTTAATAAATTACATGCGATACTTTTACTGGTGCATACAGAATAGAGCCTTAAAAAAGTGATCACTTTGCGTATGTATATGGATCTAATTCACCTGGTATTGTTTGAAAACATACTATGTAACGGAGAAGTATTTTATCAGCAAATTAAAGGAATTCCCATGGTCGGGGGCTGTTCTTCAGTCCTTGCTGACATATATTTAACATACTTTGAAAGAAATAATCAGGTATTATACGAGATGCCATATTACAGATATGTGGACGATGTGATTTTGGGACATTACTCAAGTACTCCTGAACTTGAATTTGACTTTTATCCTCCGGAATTGGAACTTGTTAAGAACCCTAATAGCGTCAAAGACGAAGTAAATTTCCTTGACATAACCATAAGATACAAGCATAAAAATGGAATTCATACAGTAATGTACAATAAACGTAATAATTATGATATGAAGATAAACCAAATTATTGGATGGAGGTCGAATTTAACTAGGAATATTTTCCGTAACATCATAACAGGACACCTTAGAAGAAATCGCAATAATAATACTTTCAGAAAGGATTGTCTTACTAGTAATAAACACATTTTACAAGAAGCACTTAAAAATCATTACCCAAGGAATTTCCTTAAAGATATTTATAATTCTTTCTTTAAAGAAGAGGATTTTCATTCAGTGATGACTTGAATGTATGACATCATATTGGACTTATCATGTACGCATGCGTATGGGCACATACTTTAAGTGGCGTTGCGGGTGTTCCGTTTCAGTCGGTAGTATGGTTGGCACAATGTTTTATCGTTTTCGTCGTTCCATTTCTGTCTGCATTTTGGTGCCTTCATTTTTGCACATACTGCGGGGATCTATCATTGAATTGCATTGGTATCCGTGGGCGTTGTCTGGACGTAAAAGTACTTAAAACGGGAATGAGAGGTCGCTATCCCTCTCAGCCATTTATATGCAAATCATATGGTTTCCCCCTCCCTTTCTGATTCGTTTTTAATGGTTATATATATATATATATATATATATATATATATATATATATATATTGACAAGTCAGGAAGTCTTCATAATCGCAAACTATAAATTGTTAATTTTTTCCTTGAAGGAAATGCTTGAAGGAAATATATTTCCTTGAAGGAAATATATATAGGACAAACCAAGAATCCTTTGCAATTGCGTATTAATTTACATAGAAACCAAATAAAGCAGAGTATGACCTTGGATCGTCCATCTACGAACATCGAATTAAAGCATTTCCATGTACATGAGTTTTCTAATTGTGAAATCACAATTTTGGATATTGTACCTCACCTACGGGAACGTCTGTGGTGGGAATACACGCACATTATGCAATACGGTTCTGCTTTCCCATTTGGCCTAAACACTGCAATTTTCAGTGAAAATTATAATCTGGATCACTGTAAAAATGTAGAATCATTCCCGGTCTCTAGTTTATTAGGTTTGCAAAAAACCTCTAGATGGAAGCGAGTCAAGCATAATAGATATATTGACTATCAAGACACTCACGCAAAAATAAAACATCTAATGGACTCGTTTATCAATAATACTCAAGTCAAAAATAATTGGATAAAAAATACTGTATTTGGAATCAGACGGAAATTCTTACGTAGAATATGGGAATACATCATTGATCATCTGGCATCTATAGATCAAAATTACATACAAAATCATTATTTTGCCGTATTACTTGATTTTATGAAGTTGAAGGCACAGAAATCTGATATCATTTTAAAGAGTCACCCCTATAAAGAAAACCATAATGAATATTTCGTTACCACTTTTAAAAATACGACATTTGACAAAATACCATTCAAACTATTGTTTGAACAATTGAATGAGATGATTCCTATAGCTAACATTAAAGTTAAGCTTACATACCGTTATGTACGTCCTAACGGACGAAGGATATACAATTATAACCATTTAAGTAAAAATATATCTCTGATGAATAGTAAGGTATGTAATTGCCATCTTAGTAACTTACGAGATAAGCACAACAAACATATAATTACAGGCAATCTTCACGTGATTGATGATTTGCCTTTAAGAAAACTTTTTAAAAAGGGTACGAAATTCCGCAGACAGGAATTTGACAACGTGAAAGAAGAGTTTAATCTAGATCTGGAAGCTTTCATATACAAATTAGCTATCAAATATGGTTTACTCATCATAGCATTTGAAGAATGGAAATACAATCTCCTGAACAGTTTTGCCAACCAATATCATAGCAAACTCAAAAATCAGCAAAAATCATTCATTCCCACTTCTATCAGGGAAATACGAGAACGTTTTGTGATCACATATACAGACAAAGTGGTATCTAATTATGCATTTACCTGCAAACCTTTTTACATAGAAGTCTTACAGAAATCTTACATGGACTCCACTATGTACAAAGCTTTACCTTATAATTTAACTATTATGTCAAATAAGATCAGGGCTTTGTACAAGCGAATCGGTATCACTTTAAAAAAAGTATCCTTTCCTTATTTAGTACTCATTCCGAAGTTGCATAAAACACCAGTAAAATTCCGTACGGTTACTGTCGGATGTAATACATATATTACGTTAGCTAATAAAAAACTTATGAAAATTCTTCAACCTGCATATAAGGCTTTATTGGTATAAAATCCAATAATCATAAAAAACAGCTATGAAGTCATAAAGCGATTGAAATATTGCAATAAAGAAATACAGTTTACAAGCTATGACTTCCGTGACCTTTTCAACAGCATTGATCTTAATAAATTACATGCGATACTTTTACTGGTGCATACAGAATAGAGCCTTAAAAAAGTGATCACTTTGCGTATGTATATGGATCTAATTCACCTGGTATTGTTTGAAAACATACTATGTAACGGAGAAGTATTTTATCAGCAAATTAAAGGAATTCCCATGGTCGGGGGCTGTTCTTCAGTCCTTGCTGACATATATTTAACATACTTTGAAAGAAATAATCAGGTATTATACGAGATGCCATATTACAGATATGTGGACGATGTGATTTTGGGACATTACTCAAGTACTCCTGAACTTGAATTTGACTTTTATCCTCCGGAATTGGAACTTGTTAAGAACCCTAATAGCGTCAAAGACGAAGTAAATTTCCTTGACATAACCATAAGATACAAGCATAAAAATGGAATTCATACAGTAATGTACAATAAACGTAATAATTATGATATGAAGATAAACCAAATTATTGGATGGAGGTCGAATTTAACTAGGAATATTTTCCGTAACATCATAACAGGACACCTTAGAAGAAATCGCAATAATAATACTTTCAGAAAGGATTGTCTTACTAGTAATAAACACATTTTACAAGAAGCACTTAAAAATCATTACCCAAGGAATTTCCTTAAAGATATTTATAATTCTTTCTTTAAAGAAGAGGATTTTCATTCAGTGATGACTTGAATGTATGACATCATATTGGACTTATCATGTACGCATGCGTATGGGCACATACTTTAAGTGGCGTTGCGGGTGTTCCGTTTCAGTCGGTAGTATGGTTGGCACAATGTTTTATCGTTTTCGTCGTTCCATTTCTGTCTGCATTTTGGTGCCTTCATTTTTGCACATACTGCGGGGATCTATCATTGAATTGCATTGGTATCCGTGGGCGTTGTCTGGACGTAAAAGTACTTAAAACGGGAATGAGAGGTCGCTATCCCTCTCAGCCATTTATATGCAATTCATATGGTTTCCCCCTCCCTTTCTGATTCGTTTTTAATGGTTATATATATATATATATATATATATATATATATATATATATATATATATATTGACAACTCAGGAAGTCTTCATAATCGCAAACTATAAATTGTTAATTTTTTCCTTGAAGGAAATGCAAGTTCCAAATAAAGGTTTAAACTATGTTAGTTTTTTTAGCATTTTGCTAAAAGAAATCTTATTTTGCTAATACATGTTCTAACATTAAGCAACAGGTTTCCGGCTTTCCCTAATTGTAATTTTGTACCAAATTTCGTTCGAATCGCGTCATTCGTTCGTGAGATATCGTCTCCACAGATTCACTGACACACACACGCTCTCACACATGCACACTCACGCACTCACACATGCACACTCACGCACTCACATATGCACACACACACTCGCATGCACACACACACACACTCGCACGCGCACATATCAAACACATACATGCGTGACTCTCAAAACGTCTGATTCGTGGCCAAGGTTGCTTGAAACGTGCTCTCCCGACAAAAACTGGAATTCAAATTTTCACCTATATATATGAAAGTAAAAATCAATCCATTGCCTTAGAGCTATAACTTTAACGCATTATTCAGTTATAACATGAAAGTAAATGCGAAGTCTTTAATGCATTAAATTACTCAAATCCGAAGCATTTGACTCTCTCTATCATTCATTCAGATTTTTTTGCACCCAGTAACCACACTATATTTTGATCGTACTATATTTTGATACACACACACTCTTTCTCTCTGTGTCTCGCTCCCTCCCTTTCATCCGTATGCTAATCACGTTAATTACATGATGATTTACCTAATTCTAATTTTTTCAGAATGCAGCTACATATAGAATTTCGTGGCTGTACGTACTGTAATTTAAAACCTCTAATTTCGAATAATGTTTTAATCCCATTTATTACCAAATATTCTACCAGTTTCTAATTTTTTTATAGAATGCATCTACATATAAATTGCCGTAGTGATACGCGCATTCATACCCCACAGATACACACACACACTGATGGAAATATTTCCCAAAATGTTCGAAATGTGTTCATGATGTCTTTAAGTGTATTTTTCGTCTAAATGTCGTGATTATCCGTGAACTTCCTCTATACAATAGCATTAAAAAATAATAAAATGATTCTTTAATTGCGTCAATGCTGAATTAATTTAATTCTAATCTAAGAGATAATGCATTTAAAAAGTGTCTATATCGCTTAATTGTCAGTTATATATCAGCTTTTTTAATCTAATCAATATTGAATGAATTTAATTCCAATCTAAGAGATAATCCATTTAAAACGTGTCTATATTGCTAAATTGTAAGTCATATATTGAAAAAATTAACCAAATTGGGAGAGTCCTTTCTCTTGATGTGGCTGTTATAGTAACCTTGAGAGAGAGAGAGCGCTCCTTCGCCAATCACGCTGGCGATAAAACAACGTTTGGCGTCTGATTTGAAAGAAGGCTGTCTGGCTTAGTATACTTTTTGGCCTTCCGCGTCTTGTACACTATAGGTTCAGCGACCGCGAGTCGGAGAGGCGGTTGGCTGGAAAGTATACGGATTCAGGCCGTCCTTTCACATCAGACGCAGAAGTTAGCTGGCTTTCGAAACGATCGCCAAATGTATGACGTCACACGCGGAGAGACTATGGCCTTCAAGGTTATTTCGGAGCAAGTCAACAAGTCACGTGATATTTCTCCTTTAAAATAAGACGGAGGAGGAGGGAGGTGCAAAAAAATCTGAATGAATGATGGAGAGCGTCAAATACTTCGGGTTTGATTGATTTAATGCATACAAGACTTAGCATTTACGTTCAAGTTATAACTGAATAAAGTTATTGCTCTAAGGCAATGGATTGATTTTTACTTTCATATATATAGGCGAAAATTTGAATTCCAGTTTTTATCGGGAGAGTACGTTTCAAGCAACCTTGACCACGAATCAGACGTTTTTAAAGTCATACATGTACGTGTTTGATGTGTGTGTGTGTGTGTGTGCAGGCGTTACGCAATTTGGAAATCGGAGACCCGGGGTGGAGATTCGTCAAAACCGATTTTTAAGATTTGAATTATTACTTTCCTTATATACATAATGTATAAGAAAATTCTTGTGACGGGGTTGAAAATTCGAATTCGGATTTTCGACGCGGAGCACGTTTCAAGCATCCTTGACCACGAATCGAACATTTTTGAGGTGATGCGTGTGAAAGTATGTGTGTGTGTGTCAGTGAGCCTGTGGAGACGATATCTCACGAACGAATGGAGCGATTTGAATGACATTTGGTACAAAAATCACAATCCGTGAATACTAGAAGCTTATTGTTTTTAAACGTAATCGAATGTTCAGAACCTCCCCTAAATTTTCGAGAGAAATTTTGAAAAACATCATCAAAAATTCAAAACCCTTAATAAAGTTACGCAAATAGACATTTCTTACGTAATTTTTCCTAAGAAAACGATTGACATAAACTTTAGAACACTAGCATGAACCGTTCTCGAAATATTGTACATTTTTCAAATAAATTTATCAAAAAATTCCATAAATTAAAAAAATATTAACTGTTGAGAAACATGTTCACTTTTCATATGTAATATCATGCGATAAATTTAGTGACACCATTCTCGTGGATCTAGCTCGTCTCATTCATGAGAAAAGATACTTTGAGTAATACTTTTGTATTTGAACACCAATAGTCATTAACCTGCAGTAAGAATAATTTATTTCTCAGTCCATAACGCTTCGCGAGATTTTGGCTACGAATTTGACGGAATGTCGCCAACTTGGAGACTTTTTGAAATGTGGCCAAATTAACGAAAATCTCGCCAAATGGATAAAAATGGCGTTAAATCAATGTAAATGACGACTAATTGTCGAAAATTCAATATCTTGGAAATAATATAAGTATCTACTATAAGAAAAACCTATTTTTTAACACTTTACAACATAGTTGAAAAGTGTTTATGACTTTGTTCATTCTGTCTGTGTGTCTGCCCGTTAGCACGATAACTGCCGTAAAAAGTACTTTATCAAAATGAAATTTTAGTATGTTTTTCAGACGGTCTGTGAGACCTATGGGAATATAAATAAATAATATCACCCAATTAGTTTTTTATTGATCGCGGGTTGAAAAATTGAAATACATTGAACCCTATGCAACCAAATTTTTCAAACATTTAAGCAAATTTAAAATGCACAAATTGTTTCGAAATTTTTAGAAAATATTCACATTATCCCATACAATATATATAAAAAATTTCAGTAAAATATGTCAAGTAGTTTTTTACTTAAAAATTGTTTGATATAGGGCAAAAAAACAAATACAATTAAATTCTGACTTTTGGGATATCCTCCAGAAAGAAGAAAGATACATATTATATAATAAATATCTTTCCAAGAATTTTATCATTTTGTATATGAAAGCGGCTTCACATTTTAAAATAAATTTGGTAGATAACAATTTTTCATTTATTTTTAATTTTATATTACTCTTCATGATATACTTATTCGATGGCATTTTGAATGCACTTTCCTACGTGCTAGAGAGTTAAAATTTGGTACACAGCTTAAATTTGTTGAACATTTTATTCTACAAACATTTGGTGGATCTTTAAATATAGATCATGCATTTTTTTCGAAATGGCCTGCAAATAATCCCCGTTCACTTCTATAAATCATTGTTGTAATATTGTTAAAAATTCTGATGTGGGCAGCACACACTTTCCTTGCAGACTCATATTCACGTTCTCTTTATTTCTTCAATAATAATTTGAGTTTCTCTGCACAAAATAATAGCCATAAGTATTTTAAATGACATTGAATTTGCACGTTAAACTTAAATTTGGTTCTCATTTGATAGCTGGACTTATTGTCAAATGTGGCCTAGCGAAAACGCGAAGAAACTAGAATATCTCAAGAACGGCTAGTCTTAGAGTATTGGGATTAGTCTTATTCTTTTTGTTTCCGAAAGTCACGTATAAAATAGGAATTTAATTGATATAATTGAGCACACGTAGTGTTTTATTTTTATATTTAACGATTTTTGCAGGCCATTTCGCAAAAATAGCCAGTTCCTTTTTCCTGAATCGTACTAGAATAACCTACAAATGATTTATGCACCAAATTTTGTTAAATTTGGTATATAAATCACTTGTAGGTCATTGAAATATTATACACCAAATTTTGTTAAATTTTTTCCTTTAGTTTTTAGCTAGAGTGGATAAAGGCAATTTCTGCCGGCCATTTCGCAAAGAAGGCAGATTCTTTTATTACGAATCGTACTATAATCTAATGAACATCAGGATTTACTACAAAAAACGTACCTACCAAATTTTATGAAATTCGGTCCATTAGTTTTTCAATTAGAGTGGGTGTAATATCCTCACAGACACGCAGAAACATACACAGATACACTCTTGCACACACAGACGTCTCCCTAAAAATAGATTTTTTCGTGTTCTAGAAGTCCCAAAACGTGTAGATCCTTCGAAAATTCGAGTTCCGATCTTCGGCACGATTCCAATACTTTGAATACATTCACACACACACACACACATATATTATCTGTGTATCTGTGTATTATCTGTGTATCTAAATTCCGTGCCTATGCAATTTCAATAATTGTGATTTTAAATGATACCTAAACATTTATTATTTCTTCAAAGAAGCCTAATTTTAATTTATGCAGAATGCAAATATCTCAAGCGATTGTAAGGTGAGTTACATAAGAATTGCTGAATTTGTTTTCACACAAAATTATTTAGCCCTGGAGTCTGGAATACATGTTATATGAATGAAATTTTCTTTGATTTTGCATAGAGAATCAGATGATTTATATTTCTATACAGTTTTATATATTTAAGTATAATAAATTACTGTAGTAGTGTGATAATGTAAAAGATATCACCACGGAATGTATCACATTTTAAAAATTTTTAAATGAAATTGCATTTCAGTTGGAAAGTGTTTCATAATCAATGTTTATGCATGATTGATCTTTCTTGTTTACTGTAAAAGTAGTAAACTCATTGCATTATATAAGGAAAGTCATCTGTTGCCCACATCAGATTCTTTTAACTGCAAAAGTAGTAAATTCATTGCATTATATAAGGAAAGTCATGTGCTGCCCACCTCAGATTTTTTGAAACGGTATCCATCCATAAAGTGAAAATTGTGTTTAGTACTGGTTCATGCATGGAAGACTAAATGGCAGCCGCAAAATCAATCAAAATTCCCTGTAACAGAGAATTTTATATGAAAAATCCTTAACTTTAGATAATTCTAAAAAAAGGACAAAAGCCGGGAGATTCTTGTTAAAAATCGTAAGACCGGGAGAAATCTCCAAAAACTGAGAGTTTCCCGGAAAAACCAGTAGAGCTGTCAGCTATGAGATGGAGATTGATGGGAAAAGACACTAGAGGACTATTGGAAATTCACGAGAGACAAGAACATAAAACTGCATTCCGCAATCGTGATATATATGCGAAAATAATTAAAAAATTGACCATAGTAATTTACCAGAAACGAAAATAAGCTAGTTTTGTCAACCTAGCATGCAATATTTAGAAGATGGAGATGGATGGAAAACGATACTGATGTGCTCCCGACGATTCACGGGAACATAAGCTGATTGCGCAATCGTACTGTTTATACAAATATAAATAAAAAAATCTGATGTGGGCGGTGTTACATCGGTTATCCTCATGCCATGTAACATTGGAATGATTCACATGCCTGCAAAGATGGTCCCTGTGTTTCCACACAATTTTTATAAAGTTCCCCTTTGACCACCTGCAACGGAAAGGGTCAGTGTATTCTGGACTTCATGCTTGTGGGTGGTCTCGTTCAAGATGGAGGAAGACTCAACGGCGAGTAAGCGGTTGTTGGGGGCGCAGTTAAGCCCAGATGTTCACGCAGGAGCGTGGGACTCCAGCCACCTGCAAGTAATAATTCAGGGGCTACAGACCAAGCCCTCTGTCAGGGGCTAGCCTCTGGAAAATGATCACCCTTATATCTTCCAATAATATAAAGGGGATCTTAACCCTTACAGCGAATGAAAAATGAGAGGGAGGAGAGATCGACTTGGTGTTTTTGCGAGAGAGACAGTTTTGAGTTTGAAAGTCGAGACTGCTCTTTGAGATTTGAGAGGGTGAAGTATACTAAAAATTTCGCCGGAGCAAAAATGCTCTCCGGCTCCCAATTGCATATCGCAAGAACGGCCGTTTGGCCCAAGACTAAAGGTAAGGATTTTGAATACGTACAGCACTCAGATCTCTCTCTTTTTCTCGCCTGCTCTTTGAAATAACTCCAGACGAGGAATTTTGTCTTACTTTATGGCACAAGCCAAATGCTGTATTAGAACGTGAGAATAATAATAATTGTAATTTTGAGTGTATTAGGACTTGAGAGTAATAAGAATTCTGATTATGATTTTTGTTTGGATTTAAGAATAATAACTTACCTTGTGTGAGAATTTGTACGAGCTAACTTCTTAATCTCATGTTTTAAGGCCAAAGCTTTTCATGTTTTTTAAATGTTAATTGTGTAAATAAACTGGTTGTTTTGTTTGTTTTAAATATAATCGGTGTCCTCATTTCCAATCCTTTTAATTATTTCTTAATTTTCAGTTTTATCCTATGCGATTACGACGACCTTTATGTTTAATGAACATACTAGGTATTTACCGCGCCCAAATCGGGCATGTGGGAATTACCACGAAGCAGAAATTGGTTCCGAGACCAGGTTGCGAAATAAAAATAATTAATAGAATTACTGAAATTTTTTTTGTGAGAAGGCTATGTACGTTTTGTGCGCTAGGAACATTTTAAATAAAGTTTTTTTTCCGGAAATGAGGATTTTAAAGGAAGTAAAAAACATGTTTTTCAATTCTTTTCTACAAATTGTTATGCCATGGTAAGGGGATATATGTATTATTTTTAGGGAAGCACGGGAACAAAATACGGGAATTTGGGGAAATTAGAAATATTTGGTATGCATATTAGGAGTGTATTTTATATGTGAAAGTAGAATTTTATGTAAGAGAATTTTAATGTTAAGAGTGTATATATGTTGTATGAAAATTATTGTTTATTATATGTGATAGGATATTGGTAGGAAGGGAGAATTTCACTCAGGATACAGAATTTTGGTTAGGAGATCTCAGGAAAATTTTTTTTTCGCGTTTCTGCCATGGCAGAAGAACGGAACGAAGTCCCAGTAGCTCACGTCAGCAATATCCCGGGAATTACACATTTATTAGGGGAATTAAATGGGGAAAATACGGAGGAAACGAAAATGTTTTTTGAACAGTTTAATGCGTTGTCAGAGCTGGGTAATTGGAATGACGCAGAGAAAATAGCTATAATTAAATCAAGATTACGGGAAAATGCTAGAAAATTTTATATGAGTTCTCGAGATTTGAGGAGTGGGACCTTATTTGAAATTTTCAAACAGAAATTTTTGAACTTTTTCAGAGAAACCCCATATCACCGCCAATCAAGTAATTTTCTCATCCATAAACCAAAGCCAAAGCGAGACCATAAAACGGCTCTCCCACAGAATTAGGACACTAATATTAGAATACATAGGAGAGGCACAGATAAATGATGACACTCAACAGATAATTGACAAATTAAGCCTCAGTAAATTCATCGAAGCGATTAGACCCGAATTCCAAATTGAAGTAATCAAAGGTAACCCCAAAACTTTCACAGAAGCGGTAAAGATAGCGCAGAATTTAGAATCAGCAAATTTAGCGGTAATGGTGGTAGCGGTAAATAATATATCCCAGAAAAATGACATACAAGAGCTGCGCAAGGAGCTGGAACAATTCAATTCACAATTACTTGATACTATAACTAAAGAGATAAATAATTTAAAAGTCAAAGAACACGCAGAGGTAGGGAGAAAACAAAACACTTTTTTGTGTCATTTTTGTGGCAGACCAGGGCATTTTACGAGAGAATGCAGAATGCATTTAAGACAGAATAATAACAATGAGAGAGAAGGCAGATATGTGCAGGAGATGAAGAATTATGCACCGTTTAACGGGGGGGGGGGCGAATTATGCGCGCACCGGAAGATCGAATCGGTGGGAACCGGCCAACGAGAGATACAGAAATTTCGAAGAGCGGCCTAAACAGGGAATTAACATAAGCTAAATTTTCAGAATTGGGACAGAAATCCTGCATCTTATGTTGATGAGGAAAATTATGCAGACTCTAGAGGGGATCGCAGATACGTTCGAGGGAGAGATGATAATAAATTGTTTAGGCCTTTAAATTAGTTTGGGGGACTGAAGGAGAATTTATTCAAAATTCACAAAACACAGGGATCGGTCTCCCTTATATAGATATGAAAAAAGTCCTGTGAGGTATGATTTGAGAAAAGAAAATAATACACTGAGAGTTGCGCTAAATTTTGGAAGAAATTACAATAAATCGGAGGAACGAAATTTTAAAAATGAATTTAGAGGAGAAAATAATTTATAGTCAGGTGCGTTAAATTTTGGCAGAAATTACAATAAATTGGAGGAAAGAAATTTTAGAAATAAATTTAGAGAATAAATTAATACACGGAGAAATAGACGAGATTTCGGGGAAAGACTCAATAAATCGGAGGAAAGGAGCTTCAGTAATAAATTTAGAGAAGAAAATAATACATTGAGAAATAGAAGAGATTTCGGGGAAAGACACAATAAATCGGAGGAAAGGAATTTCTGTAATAAATTTGGAAGGGAAATCAATACACAGAGAAATAGACAAAATTTTGATAAAATGTACAATAAATCGGAGGAAAGAAATTTTAGGAATTAATTTAGAGATGAAATTGGTACACAGAGAGGTAGACAAAATTTTGGAAAAAAATACAGAGGAGAGGAATTTTAGAGAAAATAATTTTGAAAGAGAAAGAAGGAATCCTAGAGAAAACAATTCAGGAAATGATTTCAGGGAAAATACAGGAGAGTTTGATAGACAAATTAATACACGGAGGGGTACGCGAAGTCCTACACAAAACAAGGATAGGGGAAGACCAGAAACAAAAATAACAATGGATAGAGGGAAAAACAGAGATAAAGCTGAATTAATAGCTTCTGTCGCAGAGGAGAACATAACTAAATTACCGACGGTGCGAGCAAAATTCCACGAGAATGAAACGGACATTTTGCTGTACACGGGCGCTTCAATTTCAGTGTTCGCAGACGAGGTTTTCCAAAAAATTAAAGAGAATGTAGCAGTTAAATATATATCGAGATCGGTGACAATTACCAGGTTAACGGGGCACAACATAAATTACTCGAAAACGGTAGAAATAAATTTTAAAATCGACAACCAAAAATTCAAACCTACGCATCCGTCAGAACATGAACGTGAACCATGCTTAACGGATGAACGCACGGTCCTGCGTTTGAGCCTGTGATTGGTTGACGTACAGCTCCCAACGGATGGGCACGCACGAACGGATCAGTGTGAATCCGGCCAAAGTGTAAATATCCTAGTAGAATAGATGGAGTCACTCTTTCAGAATACTACAAATCCGGGGGTAACGTCTAACTCTTAACAGTGATCCGGTGGGTTTAACGAGACGGTGTTAAACATATGTCTCTGATTGGCTATTCCTGCTTGGCATTCTTCTCGTCAACTGTTAATCGCTTTATGTCCACGCCTTTTCTGTCTACGCTAATCATTAGAGCTCTATAGGAGGTCACCAAACTAGTCACCAATTTAAGCGGTATTGATTATTAGAAACGAACCCTCTGATATCTTCGACCAGCTGTGTGGATCCTATGTGCCGATTTAATTCCCGGCTTAATTACTTCGCAAAATTAGTGGGTAATACAAATGAACAATACTGTTTAGGCCTAATCCACCTAACAGACATCTCTGGACTGGATTAAACGATCTTATATCGGGAATATATCTTGTTAGGATATTCACAATATCAATTACGAGTAATGTATGCACTACGTCTTTAAAAAAATTTATATACTTTAACAGCGGACATTATTAACAAGAAGCGTGTACTTTAAACAGATAACCCCCGCTAAGACAAGTGTCTTGACTTCTGTTGAATATTATCAGGATCCCAATGACAAACAATCACTTAAGAAGCCGCACACTTAACTGAACAATATCAACATCCCGCCATAGAGGATCCGCGCTTATTCGGGAGTATTGGGCCCCTTCCCGGGTAAGCATATTTAACCGCCCCTCCCATATCTGGAGCATATTCTCTCTAAAGCATCACGCTTCCGAAAGATCCGCTTTTTTAAACATTATCCATATCATCTTTATATCCGTTAATCTGTCCTTTTGTAGGTTCTTTCTCTGTTGCTCATTTGAATGCTTCATACATTACTATACAGTCAGATTAAGAGATAGATGCATATGCATTTGAGAACTAAAAAACTTATCAACGCCCCTGTACTATATAACAATGTTTTGTCATTAAATATTTTTTCTGGTACAAAACGCATTCGATTTTAAACATTACATTTTAATAAGTATGTCTTTCTATCTCTATTAAAAGAACGCTCGGTGCAGCCGCTGACCAAATCCTTTTTGAATAGAGACTTTTGTCGAGGCTAGCGCTGGACTTATGGCATCAAATGATTTGCAATTTAGCATGATAATTTGCAATACATTGCCATGTATTGCATCCAATTTTGGATACAATAGGATGTAATTTTCTATTTTTACATATAATTTTAAAGTGAACATTTTTTCACATTACTTTTGTATGAAAATTTCTATTTTCTTTGTTGTATCTTCAAAATTTAATCTTTCATTGTTGAAAACGATGTCGCCTTCTAAAAGGAATGTTTAGATGATTTAACTTTTATTGTAGAAAACGCTGTTGCCATTTCTAAAGCAGCAACATTTAAATCTTTGATTTACTGAATTTTCAATAGTTTCTGTTAATCGTACCTGGGACGGTGCGGATCTCAAATTGACATATAGCAATAGTTATGTAAGCCGTATTAATGTTTGCAAGTCCATAGTCCAAAGGTGGGACGGATATTAAAAAGCCTGCCCCGCAGCAAAGTGAAGATGGCCCAATTACTACAAAACCAGTTCAATGTGTCTGTACCCGCTGGTACAGAAGGATAGAACAGAATATTACACAATTTAACCCATTCATAAACATATTAATGGATCACTCTTCAAGGCACAACAGTGAGCAAGTCCCTCAAAGGAAAAATATAAAGTGTTATTGTATCGTCACAAACAACTTCAATCTAACTATATGCAGTAACATGTTAACATGGCGAATCTGAATTCACTTATTATTATAAATCTTATAATACAAATATTTCAACTAATAATAGTTCTATTTACAAATAAACACTCACTTATTGTAGCTTGTATTATTAACTTTCAGAGTCACACACTTTGTGTGTGTGTGTGGAGTAACAGAAATCACTTTAAATATCCAAAACTTGCAAATATATTTCCGCAAAATAAACACAACCTATCTAAGTGGTTAAAAAACTGCTCTGTGCAGGAGTGAGTGTCCAACAGTTTTTTCCCCCTTCACCTTTGTGAAGGGGGATTTATGACAATTTGCTGAAAATCTCCTTCACCTTTGTGAAGGGGACTTTACGGCCGCTTGCTGAAAGCGCTTTAACTGCCCAAATAAGTAGGTGAGAGTTTGATTCCACAGAAACTTATTACTAATAAGTTATCAGTTGGTTAGATAAAAAGCCATGCACGGAAGCGAAGGAATCCGTAAAATTATTTGATATCTCAAAGTTTGTCCACATCGAAAGGGAAGATTTGCACCTCTCAATGTCAGAGATGAATTTCACAAGGTATTTAGCTGCACTAGCAGGATTATAAAAGTTCAAAATGTCTAGACTATGATCAAGAATAATTCATGACTGTTTTTTTAATTTTTTGACAATTTATTATTTTTTTTTGTCATTCTGCGGATTTCGCTGTGTTGAGGACAGATCTGAATCAAATGATCAAGGGCTTGGGGAACTTGGCACTGGTTACACATTGTGTTGATGTTGGAGTCTCATTTTGCTCTTACACTGTTGCTGGTGTAAGATTTAGTCCGTATTTTCATTCGTAGGCGGCAGAACGAAAAAATTTTAGGGGGGGGGGGGGCAAGAAATTTGTTTTTGTTACGCATACTAATACGAATTTTAAGGGACCTGCATTTATTACTCACAGCTTGTTATTGGCACGTATGAAAGGTAAAAGCACATATAAAAGGTAAAAAAATTGGTAAATATTTGTAAACAAATTCTGAGCAATGGGATTTTTACTTTCTTTTTACATTGTTTTATTTAGGTTGGATTCTCTGTTAGGATCAGATCTTGAAATCGGCTTTTGACCGACTTCTACCGAGCTAAAGTTCTTGAAATTTTACACACATAATTATTTACGATGCCAATACAACATTCCATCAAATATGAGTTGATCCCCTTCCCAAATTCTGACTCCCCACCCCACCCCCGAAAATTCTTTTAATTATCTCACAACAATGAGATTATATATATATACATAAAAGTGAAGCCGCATAATTAACTTCTTTTAACTATCTTACAAGTATGGAATTATGTAAAGCCAAAGCAATTTTAGCGAGCCATTTCGAAAAATGAAACGTTTCCATTTCTGGAGGATCCACTCAATTTTAATCGATTAAAATATTCCACTGAACGAAGTTGTGTACCAAATATCAGAACAATATAAGACGTAGGAAGTATGCTAAAAATGATATCAAAGAAGTTGAAATAGACATCCAGACAGACGACCATTGGTTATAGCGAATTCAATAAAAAATGCAAAAAAGGTTTGATTGGACATCTGATGAAAATTTGATCACAGAATTGTGAAAGACTGAAAAGTATAAAATAAAATGTTTTAAAAATCTTTTTCAGTAACCTTGTTTTAGTAAAATGCACTACAATTTAAAAAATAATTTCAGCTATCACAACATTCTAAAAATAAAAGCTTGAGACGCCCATAAAAGAATTGTATTCAGGTATTAACAGAGTTTTAAGGAACAATCAAAGAGATAACATAGGAATGACATACGACGAGTATTACGAATGACAGATTGTTAAATCAAAATTGTCAAAGAAAAATTTAAATGAATTGAATGTAACCATTGTTATATATGTCATTTCTATGTTATCACTTCTATTATTTCTTAAAGGCCTGTTAATGTCCAAATACAATTCTTTTACGAGCGTCTCACGATTTTATTCAGTCCGATATGATCAAGAATATTGTGATAGTTGAAAAGACATGATCAGATATATTTGAAAGAGTTTATATATCTTGCTAAACATGCTTAATACACTAAATATGTTAGTTCCTGTTCCCTTTTCAAAATTTCGCATATTGTAGAAATGTTAATTTTCTTGGAGTTCAAAATGATACTCATAAGTAGAAGGGTAAGGAGAGTTCTGCGCCATTATGAGGCGGTGGAACCTTATACTTTAACATGGGAACCCTCAGAGGCCATAATGTAGGTGTGAGGATGGAGGCGGTGGTAAAGTCATATAGTTTAAACATTGAGATCCCCAGAGGCCCTAATGTAGGTGTGAAGATGGAAGCGGTGGAATTGTGACCCATATGATAGGTATGGATAAAAGGATGATATCACGGAAGAGGGCAGCGCTCAAAATTATGTTACGTATAGAGTCTTGTTGGTTATTTTTTTTTTACCTTATTTTCGAAAATGTAAGTTTTTCACTTGTTAAAAGCCAACAAATGTGATTTTCGCGCTTTTCAAAGACCACACATGTGTTAATTTGTCTATGGCAGGGGTCGGCAACCTATTGAAACGGAAGAGCCAAAAGTTACAATTTACAAAATTTACCAGTTTTTAAGAAGCCACTAAAAACTTTCGTTTTAATATTATAGTATTTGTTTATATATATTCTATTTTTGATTTAAAATAAACGGCTTTAAATACGGAATAATATTTATTCATATAAAAACACAAATATAGATAGTTACATCAATGGGAGCATTGGCTTTGCATGCCTTTTGAAAGTTTGATTAAATCTGGCTTATAACTTGCTATTTTAAGTTTCAAGCACGACTCTAGATTTGTATTTGTTAGTTGATTTCTAACTTTACTTTTTATTATATTCATGCGAGAGAAAGCTTGCTAGCACGAATATGTCGACCCGAAGATCGTCAGCACTCCTTATGCAAACTTCTTCACCTCACTGTAGCATTCTGGAAGACTATTCCATGCGCCGAATATGAGGGCCTCAACTCGCGGGATTTCTTTTAGAACTGTCCACTTGTGCTGCGCGATGTGCATGCATTTCTGGACCTCCAACTCTACCAACTTGCTCTTGAGTTCTATGAACTTGCCACTCCACAAGTCTTTTCTTTTCAAATCTAGCAATTGCATTTGGAGCGATCCAGCATCAATTCCAAATGGCTCAAAGTTGATCTCATTTATATTTGTGTTGAGAGGATTTACTATGAACGCGAGAGTACTTTTGTTTGTTTTGAATTGCTCGAATCTCTCAGCGAATCCATCCTTCATTTTTTTTAAAGTTATGCTGAAGTAATTCGCGTCAATAGTTGCATTGGTCTCTTCGCGATATTGCTTCAGATTTTTAAAATGAAGTAATTTACCGCTCTCCATGTTTTCAACAAAAAGAAGTAATTTTTTTCGAAACAAACTACTTCTTCAAGCAAGGCGTAGGCTGGGTTGCCCTTTCCTTGCAGTTTTAGATTTAGTTCATTTAGTTTCATTGTGGTATCTACCATGAAGTTGAATTTTTGCAGCCATTTGTCTTCTTCCAATTCGGGATGGTTAATGCTTTTTTCACTGAGGAATGTTTTTATTTCACTGAAGCACAAAACAAAACGTTGCAATACGTTACCTCTGGAAAGCCATCGCACTTTATTGTGCAGAAGTAGGTCAGAAAACTGGCTATCTATTTCTTCAAGGAAATCTTTAAACTGGCGATGGTAGAGTGCTTTTGCCAAGATGCTGTTAATAATCTTAATTACCAAGTTCATGACCTCAACTATTTCGGCCGGAAATGTTTGGGCACAAAGCTCTTCTTGATGAATTATGCAGTGAAAAGTTAGAATTTCGTGGTTTATTTTTTTCTGAAGAATTGATGTTACCCCTCTATATGTATTCCTGTCATACTTCTGGCTCCATCAGTTGCTATAGAAACGATTTTATTTATATCGATTCCATTGTCTTCAAGGCATTTTTGCACAGCATTTGCTATATCTTCTCCACGAGTTTGCCCTAAGAGCGGTAACAATCCTAGCAGTTCTTCTTTTGGACCTTGGGGCGACATATACCTGACGAAAGGGGTAATTTGTGCCGTGTCCTTTATGTCGCAAGACTCATCTATTACAAGTGATAAGGCAGAAGCCAGTTGAATGACTTCCACTTGCATATGTGTTACATTTGAAGACATTTTAGCAGTTCTACCTTGTACTGTTTTAGCAGATAATGGCAAATCCTTGATCTTTTTCATGATTTCTGCTTTGTTTTTAAAATCACGAAACAGTTCTTCAGATGCACGTATAAAACAATCTTTGACGTACTCACCATCTGTGAATGGTTTTCCTCTTTTTGCAATTTCTATTGATGCTGCAAAGCTTGCCAGATTTACATTATTGGAAGATTGCGCCCAGTTACTTAGCATGGAACTTTATTTATTTTTTTTTTTTGAGCTCTTCAACAGCTTTTTTTCGTGCGCCACCGGTTGGATATTTACCAGCAAACTGGGTATGTTTTGTAGTGAAGTGTCTCTCCAAATTTGACTTCTTATTGTGTGCGAGTTTTTCGTGGCAAATGAGACAAGTCGGAAGGCCATCTGTGTTGCATATGAATGCAAACGACTCCGTCCACACCTGATTGAATTCTCGGTTTTCTTCTTCAGTCCTTCTCTTTTTTTTACCAGGTGCCATGCTGGCGACGGAGCTGAAAAAATGATTTTTTTTAATTTTACTTAGCTATCTAAAACGGCAAACAATTTACCATTATTACTTCGTTAACACGATCCTCAGATATGTAATCCAATTCTGTTACTGATTTTATTATATTATACGCGTACATACCTCTGAGAAGATAATTCGCTTCTACATCGTATTCTTCTTGAAACAACAAAGCGAATAGACACGCAAAAACCGCAACCGATTAAATTAACACACATGCAACGTAACGTCGACCGCGCTATCCGAGGATGACTGACTAACAACACGTCTAGAGTCTAGACGTGTTGTCTAAACTCTAGACGGTGGCTGTTTGGTTGAGACGGAAATGGAATGCAATTGGCTGAAAGATAAGCATGGTCACACGGTTTCATCTCTAAGAACAAAACAATAGTTCAAATTTATCTCATTACGGTCATGTTAAGCGTAGCGATTTGTAATTAACGATTATGAAAATAGAAGCTATTGAGAAATAAGGTACTTAAAAATATTTTTTCTTATTTTTTAAGGATTTTGATAATAAATTATTAATTTTTTCATATGGAACTGGAGAGCCGCAACTTTACATCAAAAGAGCCGCATGCGGCTCGCGAGCCGCAGGTTGCCGACCCCTGGTCTATGGGAATTAACATGTGTTTTCGCACTTGTGAAAATTTTTAACGATTTTTCACAAAAATACGTTTTTAACTTGTAAAATTTCACAAATGCAAGTTTTTTACTCATAAATTCTAGCAAATGTAAGTTTTTACATGTCCAAAGTCACAGATACGTGTTTTCAACTTTCAGAATTTATCAAATACTAGTTTCGCGTTTTTCAGAAACCAGAGATGTGTTAATTTCTCTATGGAAATTAACATGCGTTTTCGGACACTGCAAATTTATACTAGTTACAAAATAATACTAGTTACAAAAAGTATTTTTTTTTAATTTGTCCCCAACCTCCACCCGATGCATAAATGCACCGCGACAATATCTGTACATTTTTATTTTTTATTATTCTATTTTATAGTGTCCCTAGGCATAGCTTATAATGCAGTTCTCGTGTAAATATCTTTTATCCTCAATAGGCGACAAAGCCACCTTGTTCAGGCGTAAAGTGAATAGTTTATGAATATGCTGCCATTTCTTATCTGTTCTTACATGGTAGGTCTAACAATCAACAGGCACTGTCTATAATCGCCATGTGTAATTTTCCGTAGCACCACATGCGTAGAAACACCTTTAGCTCTTTTCTTTTCTCCAGCGCATGGCAGAGTCAGGGGATATTTTCGCGTGTGAGCAAAACAGTTTGGGACGTATATATATATATATATATATATATATGAAACATTGTATAAATTAAGCTCAGTGTTTTTTATTTTTAACACTTTCCAACATAGTTGAAAAGTGTTTACGACTTTGTTCATTCTGTCTGTCTGTCCGATAGCACGATAACTGCCGTAAAAATGACTTTCTCAAAATGCAATTTTAGTATGTTGTTGAGACGGTCTGTGGGACATATGGAAATGTAAATGAATAATATCATCTAATCAGTTTTGGATTGAACCCGGGTCTTAAAAGCGAAGTACATTGAACCCTGTGGGATCTAATTTTTCAAACTTTTTTAAGTAAATTTAAATTTCCCAAAATGTTTCGAAAATTTTAGAAAATATACAAACTCTGCCATAAAATTTATCAAAAAAATTCAGCAAAATATTTTAGGTAGTTATTTAAATAAAAATTAAAACAATAATTACACACATATTATATGAAGAGATCATATGACCCACATCAAAATAAAATATGGTATCCATCATTTTTTCCTAATGTAAAAATTGTGATTTTTAAAGTCCTTTTAAATTTATATTTAGTATTACATCTGTCCTAAAACCACTTTATTTTTACGTATTTCTGTGCATCTTTATTCTGTGCTAACGCAATTAAAATATTTTTTAGTTTAATTGATCAAACTTTGATTATTTCTACATCGAAGCTTAATTTTAATGGTTGCAGAATGTAAACAAGTAAGATGAGTTGTATAAGAATTGTTGAATTTTTTGAAAGCTAAATTATTTAGCTCTGGAGTCTGAAATAAAAGTAATATTAATGAAATATTTATTACTTTCACATATAGAGCCAGACGATTAATATTTTGATGACGTCATTTTGAATAAAATTCATTTTTTTCGATGAAGTTTTTTCAAGTTTTTAAATATAATAAATTATTACAGTTTTGTGATAATTTAAAATATATCAGCTCTGAATATATCGCATTATGTTTAAATAAAATTGAATTTCAGTTGGAAAGTGTTGCATAATCAATGCTTCTTTTATGTAATTCGCTTCATTATTTCGAGATGTGTATCTATTCCTGTAGGAAAGTAAAATTTTCTAACGTCTCTAGAACGACTAGTGATAACTACTAAACGATGTTGTCCGTTCCTTTCTGGTTAGAAGTACCTAGAAAACATTTACTCCTTTAACAACGGTATATGTATAATGTAAAAAAAAAAGTCTATTTAAAATCAAAAAGTGCAATACCTCAAAACACACATTTTATTGTCCTGTAAATGGTGTAATTTAAAAAATGAAATGTTACATCTAAAATTAATATTTTTGTAACAAATTGTTATATAATCATTTTAAATTGTTTTTTTTTAATTATCGAAGTAAGAAAATTTGAAGATCCTAGCTTTCCATAAAATTAAGAAGCTGACAGTTATTGATTGTACACCAAATGTATTTCGATTTGCTTAATTTGTTTGATATGTATACCACTGCATGTGGAAAAGTAAAATTCAGATGAGAACTTCTGAACAATGGTATTAATTTATTTCCTGTTAAAAGTAATTGCAAAATGTGTAATAATTTAATGATATCGAGTGTATTTAATTTTTTATTATTTTTACTTTCCCTGCGATACATGGAATTAGTGAAAGTATTGGAATCATGTCGAATACCACAACTCGAGTTTTCGACGGATCTACACGTTTCGAGACCTCTAGAATACGAAAAAAACCATTTTTAGCTTGACGTCTGTGTGTGTGTCTGTCTGTCTGTGTGTCTGCGTAATGTATCTATCCACCCTAACTCAAAAACTAATAGACCAAATTTTATAAAACTTGGTAGGTAAGTCACTTGGATGTGACCCTGGTGCTGATTACAATTTAGTACGATTCGGAAAAGAAGAACCCGCTTTTTTTACGAAATGGCCCGCAAAAATTTCATATATCCACTCCAGCTGAAATACTAATTGACCAAATTTCACAAAATTTGGTAAATAAGTTACATGTGGGATACTCTGGTGCTGATTAGATTTTGGTATGATTCGGAAAAGAACAACCTGCTTTTTTTATGAAATGGCCAAAATCGCCAAAATCTGAAAAAAAAAGACTAAGTAATGTATGCTCAAATGTGACAAATAAATTCCTGTTTTATACGCAATTTTTGAAGAGGAAAATAATATGACACACTCCATTATACTTTAGAACTAACCGTTCTCAAGATATTTGTGATTTCTTGCATTTTAGTTTCGCCGATTTCGGAAAAATGTCCAATTACCAAATAAAAACAAAAATTGAATTAAAAATGCAAATGTAGTGATATGTGGTTCAATTAAATTCAATCTAATGAATTATTAAAGAAATAAAGAAAATATGAATTTAGTCAGCAGGGAAAGTCATGTGTTCCCCACATCAGATTTTTTCTGTTTCCAATAAAAAATGCAAAATATCTCAAAAATGGTGCATATTAGCGTCCTATATAAATGATGATATTCGCTTTTAAATGAAACTTCAATTAAAATATCTATGTAACCCTTTTAAACATTGTACTTTTCATGTCCATCTTATTTTTCATTTTAAGTGTTCAAAAAATTGATGGCTTTCTTCTGTCTTATTCACCCGAAAATTAAAGAGTCTCTGGTATTTATTGATTGAAGAAGTATTGCCAAATTGTACTCTATTTTATTGATTTGTTATAGAGATATGCTAATAAATTCAGAAACTTTTAAAATACTTTTTGTGAATTTTCACCTAGTTTTCACTTCTTATGTAGTAGCATTTAGATTATTATTATAATTTTATTTCGCGATTGACTATTTTTAGAATGAAATCTTGTAGCTATAATTCAATTTACATTATTTTAAAAAAATGTCATCCTTTTGTTTAGCCGGAGTAAGAAAGAAACACTGCCCAGATAAACAGACATCATCGAAAATATGGCTGATTAGTATTCAAGGATGCTCAACACTGGTAAATTTATCAAAATCCGAGCGTTCGGTTTTTGACCCCCATCATAATACTTTTCCTTTCTTATGTGTTGCAGGAAAAGAAATTGGATATAAAAATGATTTTTTTGTAACTCTTGAGATATTTATTATACTTCTCTCACTAAATAGATTTAAGTATTCGCTCATATCTATTTTAAAGATCTATACGTTTCTGAAGGGACTGATTACAAAACACAAAATAGTTATTCCTTAACTTTTTGTTGTCGATCTGTCTGTCGGTCAGTCTGTCACTACATCGAGGTGCCCTGCTATTCACCGAAACTACTAAACTAAATGAAGTCAGATTTTGAACAGAGTTAGGCTGTTACTCGATTCAATGAATACCGTCACGATTTATTATTATTTTTTTAATTTTTCACTAGTCATTCGCAAAATGAGTAAATGTCTTTTCCGCAGCATTACAATACTTCGACTCAACCGACTGAAATAAAATTTTATTCGAGTATGGCTTGTTATATACTTGAAAAAACATTCTAGGAGAACATTTCTGTGTACCACACTGCAAGTATAATATAAAAAAATATAAGGAAAGTACATGCTCTTAAAATGTAAAATTTAAAAGTTTCAATTAAATAGTAACGTAACTTCAATTATACTCAAAAGTTGAAGAAATTTACAGTTACTTTACACTTACCAGAATTCCGGCCATACATCAAACTGCCGTAAACCCCTGGGTTGGCTGTATGGTCTGGGCCTTTCACACTTACCAGAAAGAACGAAAATTCTTTGAGGTTCATCATTTTCTCTGATGACTTACAATAAGAAATTAAAAATTAGAAAATTTGGAACTCTACGTGTGAGACAGTTGGTTTAGAAAATAAATTTTGATTGATTTCCAATGAATTTTAAAAACTAAATTTTTTCCTATTAACTGTCGTTGAAAATACTCAAATGCCAAAAAATGCTATGTTCTATTGAATTCTTGCTCCATAACTTAAACGCAGATTATAATATATGTAAATGATATGTTTAGGATCCGATATAATTCGTTTAAAGAATTCAAGTTTATAAAATAACAGGGGTTTTAAAGCGGCGAGATGTGAATATGTTGAATATTGTCTTCGTTTTAAAAATTACCTCATTCAAATTACTATAGTTACTTTTTAAATTACACGAAGCTTTAGCTGAAATCCTGATAACCAAAAATGTAAATAATTCGAAAAAGTTGAAATTGCCCGTAAATTGCGTAAGTAATACTTTTAATTTAAGAAAAAATAAATACATAATTAGGTAAGGAAAACGCACATAGAAAAAGAAATCTAAAAATTGATCAAAATGAGGAAACATTTGCTAAGAACTTTCAAAGAGCTAAATTTAATATAATATCCTAAGAACGATCTTTACATTAAAGAATATACCGATTTTACATCTGGAATTTAGAATAATCTGGATCCCCTGGATGGGGTTCTAAAATGTTATATGTTAATAAAAACAATTTTAAACAATCATAAAATAATTATATCTCGCTTACCTAAAATGTTAGATGAATATTTTAGATAATATAAAGTTCAGCTGTATAACATTTAAAGAAAAACGGTAAACTATTCTTTGCGGCAAGAAAAAATATGTCTTACGTTTCTCTCCGAAACATACGACTAGTCTAATTCAACCCAGAACAAATCTCACGCGGAAAAAAGATTGATAAACACATGTTTCTCAGCCAATGGGGGAGTGTATGACCAAAAATTTTACAATGGCCCACCGATGTCTCAAGATGAGACCAATCCTCTAATAACTTTCAATGCGGACACTTGTTTCGGCATATATGTGAAAGAAGTCCTTTACTTATATATCTGGGTGATTGAGGGAGATGATTTCCGGATTTCGATCGTTGGAGAGTAATTAACAAAGGATGGATATCCTGGCACGGCAATTCTGAGTGGAACCCCATCGTTTCAAGCAAAGTGTCCTCTCTCATCGGATTTTTTCATGGAAGAGTTAACAGAAACCAGTTTCACATATAAGCTTTTGCAGTTCACAAGTAATGGTCAATATGCCGCCCTAGACGTGGTGTTGATGGCTGTACTGGACGCCCGGTAATATAAAGTAATTAGTTGTTACTTCTGTTACAAGATAAATAATTAAGGTGACATACTGGAAGCGATCCCATTTAGCCCTCTGGTTCTCTTTTTCGAAGGGTAGAATGAAATGATAGCCGTTTTCACTCTTTTATCTGCGAGCAAATGTTTAATATTTATTCAGCATTTCTGTTTTACTTTTTAACGCATACAGCTCAAATGCCCTTGTAAATGCAGTTGCTAGTGCCCCAGAAGTTTTTTTAATTTAAAACCCTGAATTTTTTTATTTAATGGATTTCTTTTATTAAGATTTTTTTATAAAGATATTTAAGTTGACTGAAATGCCGTCCTTAAAGTGTGTCGCCCCAAGCAAGTGCTTGTTTTGCTGGTGCCTTAAGTCTGCCCTGGATATTAAAGGCGAAGATATTAAGAGTGAAGATTATCAACATGCACAAACTGTATGGGATACCTTCAATATAATGAACTTAGGAGAATATCATGACCAGTATGTGAAAATACAGTAGACCCCCCTATAACACGGGTTCATATAAGACGGATTCGTATAACACGGCGGAAAAATTGTGATCGTGTTCGTATAACACGCTAAAAGAGGCTGGAATAACACAGTGAAAGAATGAGACAGATGTTTCGATTTTATTACGTTTTAGCTCCAATAATGAATATAACTTTTGGCTGGTAACACTAAACGTCATTGTGCTTCTCAAATTTCCGAGAAACCCCATTTTTGGAGGAGATCGTCTCAGTTTGTTTCTAGTTGTGATGAACATTAAACGTGTCTGAAAAACTTTTATATCGTATGATTCATTATGTTCAACTTAAATTTGAGGAAAAAAAAAGTTTTAGAAAAATAAATCTTTGCGAAATTAAACCCGATTTCATCTAGAGGAAGTACATATCTGTTATCTCTTGTACATACATACATACTATCAATTAAGCTGTGTTTAAAGTCAAGTGTGTTAAATAAATGTAAAAAAATATTACTAGTGAAGAAAACTCATTACGAATTTTCTGTGAGCCAGAGCAACACTTTACTTTACAAAACTTAAATGAAGGATAAAAATTGGCAAAAAATCTAGAAGAACATTTTGCGAATAATGATCCATCAACAAAGCTCTCTGAGGTATTTAAGAAAAATTGAAAGATTGTTAAGCTCCAAATTTTGAAGTAAAAGAAGATTTAGAAAGTAACAATAATAAATTGTTCAAAGCATAAGAAGATACCCTTTTAAACAACGAAAATAACAGAGAAGAAACAAGTGAATCTTCAAGCTATGAAATAGCACAATCAACTTTTAAAAGAGGATGTCGTTGGAACCTACTTATGGATAGTTCCGACAGTGAATAAATGTCAAAAAAAGTGTAACTGTTTCTTTTATTTAACGCAAAATGAATAACAAAGCATTTTTAATTTCAATATTTGTTTGTTTTGAAGAAAAATAGAAAATATTTTAACTCTTACATATTAAATATTTATTTCACATCTTTGTTAAGTATCTGTATAAGTGTATGTTTATGCATAAGTAAACTGTATGTGAGCTGCTCATTTGCCAAAACTATTAAACCCATAAAAGAAAAGGTAGAAAATATATATTGATAAATTTTTATACATTTCTTGTGAAAAAAACATTTATTATTCAACGGCCATAAAAATTGTTGTCATGTAGTGCCTTAAGCCGGATTATTAAAGAAAGTTATTTAAAATATAATAAGTAAGTTAATCGCTTAGGGCTGTGGATGGCTCATGTATTTGTATAATCTAAGTGACTCGTTCAACAAGGATTCATATAACACGGAACGTATCTACCGTGTTATAGGGGGGTCTACTGCAGATGTTCTACTATTAGCCGATGCCTTTGAAAATTTTCGGAAACTATGCCTATCCCATTATAGTATAGACTGTGCACATATTATGACTGCTTCTGGACTGGCCTGGCAGGCGTCCTTGAAAATGACTGAGCAAACCCTGGAACTTCTCACAGATGCAAATATGCTACTGTTCATAGAACGCGGGATTCGAGGAGGTATATGTATGATTAGCCAGCGTAGATCTGGGGATAATAATAGTTATTTGAAAAATTACGATTCTACTAAGCCCGATAAGCACATTATATACCTTGATACCAATAACCTATTTGGTTGGACCATGTCTCAACCACTGCCCTATGGTGGTTTTGAATGGATATTTCCGGAAAATTTGAATGAATCCCGGATAATGAGCCTAAAGGATAATACTCAAGGGGGGTATATATATTTGAAGTGGATCTGGAGTATCCTGAATCCTTACATGATTACCATAATGAATAACTTATAGTCCCTGAAAGGGTGGACATTGAGAGAGAAATGATATGCTGAACGACTGGTTCAACTGCTACATCATGGCCATTTCGTTAGTACTACGAAATTGGTACCCAATCTACATGACAAGAAACATTATATAGTTCACTATCGAAACCTTCAGCTGTACCTATCATTAGCTTTAAGACTAATTCACAAGGCCTTAAAATTTAATCAGAAGTCTTGGTTGGAGAAATACATCCAATTTAATACAGAAAAGAGAAAGTTGGCGAAGACAAATTTTGAGAAGGATTTCTTTAAATTGCTTAATAACGCTGTGTTTGGTAAAACCATGGAAAATCTTCGAAATTCATTGAATATTGAGTTAGTGAATTCTTTAAAGCTGGCTCAGAAGATGGTGGCATCCCCAGCTTATAGAGATAGCAGGATTTTTAGCGAAGGCCTGGTGGGTGTCGAAAGTGTAAAGAGTTACATTTTAATGAATCGGCCTATATACGTTGGCTTTGCTATCCTGGAACTGTCCAAGCTACTCATGTACGTGTTCCATTATAAGCATAGTAAAAACCAATATGGTTGTTGTTGAAACCCAGACCGTCCGACCTACCAGAAAGGTGTAAGGTAACCAATATGGTGAAAAAGCTTCACTTCTGTTTACAGACACTGATTCATTGGCCTATGAAATCCAAATTGCTGCCATCTATGAAGATATGAGCCAGCATAAGCAGCTGTGTGATTTTTCTGACGATCCCAAGGATCATCCCCTCTTCAGTGAAGACAATAAAAAACGTATTGGATACTTTAAGGATGCACTGAATTCAACCCCTGTTCGAGAGTTCATGAAACTTAGACCTAAGATGCACTCCATTCTATCATCTGTTGGAGAAAAGAAAAGAGCTAAAGGTGTTTCTACGCATGTGGTTGCACGGAAAATTACACACAGTGATTATAGTTCGGTTACCTTACACCTTTCTGGTAGGTCGGACGGTCTGGGTCTCATCAACAGCAACACAGTGACTATAGGCAGTGTCTGTTGAGTGTTCGACCTACCATGGAAGAGCAGATTAGAATTGATAGCGGGAATCATAAACTATTCACTGTTTACCAGAACAATGTGGTGCCTACGGACAATTTAAAATAGAAAAAATAAAATAATAAAATAGAGATTATCACAGTGCATTTATGCATCGGGTGGTGGTGGGGACAATCTTAAAAAAAATTACATTTTTGTAACTAATATTATAATACAGAAATTATACATATATTCGAGGTTGTTGTTGTTGTTGAGACCCAGACCGTCCGACCTACCAGAAAGGTGTGGAAACCCCAGGCCGTCCGACTCGTCCAGAGGACTTGAGTAACTATTTGGACGACCGGTACCAGAAAGGTGTAAGGTAACTGTTTGGACGGCTGGGACGTCCCACCCAATTTAGACCGGAACCCAGTTGGGGAGGCATCCACAAGGACCGCACCCTCCTTCCCCTACCACCAACCTCTCGGAAGGACTTACGGACCCACATGTTTAACGTGATCGTACTCCGCCTGAACACGGCATATATTCGAGGTTGTCGCGGTGCGTATGCGCATCGGATGGTGGCGGGGACAATCTTTTAAAAACATTATCTTTTATTAAAATATTTACATATATTCAGTAGACTACTATTGAGGAAATAGATGCATTCGCCTCATTTTTAAAATACTTATTTTTAAAAAAGGATATTCTCCGGGATTTTTCCGAATTATAAGAGGAATACCAAGCTCATTGGGATATACACTGTTACATAGTTATTTTTGGAATATGTAACATTGCTGAATTGGGGGAAGGACATCGACCTACATAGGATGGTCCCTAGTTCTTTCAGCAATATCTATAAGGTTCCTTTTTGACCACCTGAAACGGAAACAGACAGTGGACTCGGGCATCATCCCAGTGGGGGGCACACTGAAAACAGACGAACGCTTGATGAGTGGTGAGCGACCGTTGGGCCGCAAGGTGCGAGGCGTTAGCGTGGAAGTTCGGCCACCTGCGGTAATAATTCTAGGGCTTGTAGCCAAGCCCCATGTCAAGATCTAGCCACTGGAAAAGGGTTAACCATACACCGCCCAATGAAATTAAGGGGGGCTTAGAACTCGGAACGAATCAGATAGAAGAGGAAGAAGAGGGCGACTTTGAGTTTTTTCGAGAGACAGATTGAGAATGAAAATCAGGGGTGCTTCTTAAGTTTTGAACGGTGAAAGGCCTAAAAAGGCTACAGAGCGATGTGCTCCCGATGTTTCCGTTAAGTGTCGTACGAGAGCCGGTCTGGCCAAGAGACGAAGGTATGCCTAAGACTTCATATTTATTTGCATATTATATGCTCTGAATTGAATAGCTCTCCTTTCTTTCTCTCTCTCTCTCTCTATTCCTCTATGTAAGGAGATTAATTAATTTGCATTGTGGCACCAGACAAGTGAGTTTATTTAAGAATCTCAAGTGGTGTTAAAAATAATGTAATGTCAAATTTTGCAAACAGTGTATTTTGATACTTGTATAATATTTTAAATGAGTAGAGAAGGGATACATTTTAAGTATGTGATTGTGTTAGGTAACAGAATTGTGTATTATCTTATATTAGAATTTCAGGAAGTAATTTTAAAGCTTGTGATTATATTTGAATATTTTAGTAGAGGAATAATTAGACATTATGTTGATTGCGAGAAGTCAGTGTTAGTCCATCGGATGAAAGATTCGGGTAATCAGAATCTTTTATGTTTATTTTTATGTAAATAAATTGTTTTTATTTTATAAATTCATCGATGTCCTCATTTTCCGAGTCTTTAAAATACTACTGATTTTCAGGTGACTTTATACGACACGGCGGCCTATAGATTTAATATTTAATGAGAAATAATGGTAGTTATCACGCCCAAACCGAGCGTGTGGGAAAAACCCACGCAACATTCACACACCCTCAAATTCCCGAGATTCCTGAGATTCTCGAGATTCCCGAGATTTTCGAGATTCCCGAGATTTTCGAGATTCCCGAGATTCCCGAAATTCAGCTTGTTCAAAAACACGCAGTTTCGGCCTTTTCTTTGCAAAAACACACATTTTTTGTGAAAAAATTGTAAAAGTGTGAAAACCTATGTTAATTCCTATAGAGAAATTCTGAATTTTTAAAAAAATCGGCCAATTCCGCATATTCGAAAAAACACATTTTTGACCTTTTTTTTAAAAAGCCACATATTTTTTGTAAAAAATTTGCAAAAGTGTAAAAACACATGTTAATTCCCATAGAGAAATTCTACAATCCTCGAAATTCAAATAAAAAAAATGCACATTTTGGTTATTTTATACAGTTTTTAACACATAAAAACGCATTTTTTACCAAATTTTGTGAAAAATTTGTAAAGTTCGAAAACCCATGTTATTTCCCATAGAGAAATTCTGCAATTCATCTAATTTACCTTGTTCAAATACAAGCATTTTTCGCCGCTTTTTTTGCAAAAACACACATTTTTTGTGAAAAAATTGCAAAAGTGTGAAAACCTATGTTAATTCCCATAGAAAAAATTCTACAGTTTTAAATAAATCGGCCAATTCCGCATATTTGAAAAGACACATTTTTGGCCGTTTGCTTTTAAAAAAACCACACATTTGTTGTAAAAAATTTGCAAAAGTGTGAAAACACATGTTAATTCCCCTAGAGAAATTCTACAATCCCCGAAATTCAACTTATTTAAAAAACGCACATTTTTGGTTGTTTTTTACAGTTTTTAACACAATTTTGTGAAAAAACGTTAAAAATTGGCACACGTGTGAAAAATTATCCCTGAGTAGGCCAGGCTCGGTAACAGTAAGAACTCAAATCTGATTAAAGAACTATTGCGTTTCAAAAAGAAAAATCTGATGTGGGCAGCACATGACTTTCCTTATAATGCAATGGATTTACTTCTTTCGGTGTGTTCAGCGTTTTTAACGTTGAATTGTACATTTGACGCTTTTCGAGATGATAACATGTAAAACTATTTCAAAGTATTCAATAAATTTATATTTCAAGCAACACTAAATCGACAGTTATCCATATTGATAGAATCCTTAATCAGCAATATAATCCATATATTAAAACATTTTAATAATTAAAGCATCAATAAGGCCTCATTTTCATTAACGTGGCGTCATTATTTGCAATTATAATGATATTTTTGATAATCTGGGCCGAAATACCGCAAGTTGGCAATATTCTGCTAGATTATTCGCCAACATGGGTGCAAGTAAGGACATCTAGCCAAGACAGAAAATATTCCAACTTTATTCCATTATATTATAAGTTCCCACATACACACGCAGCAATAGTACGTTCTTTAAAATTATCCACAATCAAATCAACGAAGTCCAATATTTTCCGATTTTGTTGTTGAATGTTGACTTTTTGTATTTGAGTTCCATTTTCAAGGTTTGCCATTGGATTACACAAATCAACTTGCACTAGATACTTATATATGTCGCGAAATGCCATATGGCGCACAACAAAAGGTGTGCCTGTGTAAGTATGATGCCCTTAAGTCACGAAGAGGTTCCAACCAGTTGAAGACTTCAGTAGTGAAGATGGAAGTATCACAGTAAATCTAAGGCCTTTTCAGCAGTCAGGTTAATAAGTGAAATATTATTTAAAGACGTGAATATATCCAATTTTAATATACTATTGCCAAAATGGTTGCTTTTTTTCTGAATCATTGTTTTAATGCCAGTTTTAGGAAAATATTCCTTCACAAGGTTCATACCTATTTTACAAAATGGGCGATGCGTATGCGAACATGACTAAAGAAAGACCCTTAATTAACCAGAAAATAAATATATGCTAGTTTCATTTATCTAATATGCATTATTTAGAAGAAGGAGATGGGTGAAAAAGATAGAAATGGACTCGCGGCGATCCACGAAAACATAAATTGCGCAATCATACTGTATATATGCAAATGATTAAAAAATTAACCAGAATAGTAAAAACACTCTCGGCAATGCACTAGAGCATAAATTGAATTGCGCAATTGTATTGTGTATGCAAAAATAATTAAAAAATTTAACCAGAATAAGGAAAAAAGCTAGTTTAGTCAATTTAATATCAAATATTTAGAAGTTGGCATACCTGGCAACATTAGAGAATAAAAATCCAAATCAGCGTATAATCTGTTCAATATCACTTAGGGAAAAACTGGGGAAAAAACTTTTTACTTCACACATAAAATGTATGCTTTTTCTTTTAAAAGGAAAATGATAACTCATTATAACATTGAAAATGCCAACAAAAAATGTTTTACATAGTCTATAAAAAAGCATATCAGTGGCATACACAGAGAAAAATTTTAGAGGGGACAGGGTCACTGAAACTAAATATGCTCACATCTCAAATTGAAATTTAGTTAATTAAATAAATATAAATAGAAAAATCTGATGTGGGCAGCACATGACTTTCCTTATATAATGCAAGGAATTTACTACATTTACAGTTTAAAAAAATGTTATTCTTACAATAGGTACTTATATTCTTTCCAAGATATTGAATTTTCTTCAATTAGTCGTCATTTTCTTTGATTTAGCGTCATTTTTATCTATTTGGCAAAATTTTCTTTAATTTGGCAACATTTAAAAATGTCGCCAAAATGGCGATATTCCGCTAAATTTGTCGTCAAAATCTCGACAAGTGTTATGGACGGAGAAATAAGTTATTCTTACAGCGGATAAATGATTATTGGCGTTCAAATACAAAAGCATTACCTAAAGTATCGTTTCTCGTGAATGGAACGAGTTAGATCCACGAGAATGATGTCGCCAAATTTATCGTATGATATTACATATGAAAATCGGATGTGGGCAGCACATCACTTTCCTTATATAATGCAATGAATTCACTACTTTTTCAGTATTTTTTCAAATTTTTTTTTATAGTAGATTATATAGTTTTTCTAAGATATCGAATTTTCGTCAATGAGTCGTCATTTTCATTGATTTAGCGTCATTTTTATCCATTTGGGGAGTTTTTCTTTAATTTAACAACATAAGAAAAAATCGCCAAGTTGACGATGTTGCAACCAAATTCGTCGCCAAAATCTCGCCAAGCTTTATGGACGGAGAAATAAGTTATTTTTACAGCAGATAAATGACTATTGGCATTTAAATGCAAAAGTATTACTCAAAGTGTCTTTTTTCATGAATGGAACGAGCTAGACCCACGAGAATGATATCACCAAATTTATCGCATGGTATTTCATATGAAAAGCGAAGATGTTTCTCAATAGGAAATATTATTTTTTTGTTTTATATGACTTTTTGATAATTTGTTTGAAAAATGTGCAATATCTCGAGAACGATTCATGCTAGCGTTCTAAAATTAATGTCAATCGTTTTATATAGAAAATTACATAAGAAATGTCTATTTGCGTAACTTTATTAGAGTCTTTGATTTTTTGACGATTTTTTCAAAATTTCACTCGAAAATTTAGGGGGGTTCTGAACATTTGATTGCGTATAAAAACAATAGCCTTCCAGTGTTTACGGATTGTAATTTTTGTACCAAATTTCGTTCGAATCGGTCCATTCGTTCATCAGTTATCATCTCCACAGACTCACTGACACACACACACACACAGACATCACTTCAACAATGTTTAATTCGTGATCAGGGATGCTTGAAACGTGCTCTCCCGTCGAAAACTCGATTTCGAATTTTCGACCCCGTCACAATACTTTCCTTATACATTATGTATACTGTCATAATACTGTCCTTATACCGTATTGTATATAAGGAAAGTAGTAAAAATGCTATTGGAACACTATAGTACCTAGAAAAAATCCGATGTGAGCAGAACATGACTTTCCTTATATAATGCAATGAATTTACTACTTTTACAGTAAAAAAATAGATTATTTTTATAGTAGTTATATATATTCTTTCCAAGAAATTGAATTTTCGTCAATGAGTCGTCATTTTCCATGTCGTCATCATCAATGAGTCGTCATTGATTTAGCGTCATTTTTATCCATTTGGCGAGTTTTTCGGTAATTTAGCACTATTTAAATAAATCGCCAAGATGGCGACATTCCACCAAATTCGTCGCCAAAATCTCGCCAGGCATTATGGATTGCGAAATAAGTTATTCTTACAACAGATAAATGACTATTGGCGTTCGAATAAAAAAGTATTACTCAAAGTATCTTTCTTCATGAATGGAACGAGCTAGATCCACCAAAATGATGTCGCCCAATGTATCGCATAGTATTGCATATGAAAAGTGAACATGTTTCTCAATAGGAAATATATTTTTTTTTATTTTATATGACTTTTTGATAATTTTTTTGAAAAATGTGCAATCTCTCGAGAGTGGTTCATGTTAGCGTTCTAAAATTTATGTCAATCGTTTTCTAATGAAAAATTAAATAAGAAATGTCTATTTGCGTAACTTTATTAGCGGTTTTGATTTTTTGACGAATTTTTCAAAATTTCACCCGAAAATTTAGAGAGCTTCTGAGCATGCGATTGCGTATAAGAACAATAGGTTTCCAGTGTTTGCGGATTGTGATTTTTGTACCAAATTTTGTTCGAATCGGTCCATTCGTTCATCAGTTATCGTCTCCATGGGCTCACTGACACACACACACACACACATATTTCGCACACACACACAGACATCACTTCAAAAATGTTTGATTCGTAATCAGGAATGCTTGAAACGTGCTCTCCCGTCGAAAACTCGAATTCGAATTTTCGACTCCGTCACATTACTTTCCTTAAGAATTATGTATATAAGGAAAGTAATAAGGGGGGGGGGGGAGGATCCATTGTGTATTCATTTTGAACATATTTGAAGAGAAATAATCCTTTATTTTTATATAAACTGCAAAGATGTAAAAGTATTACAACTGATTTGAGATTTTATCTTCTTAAATAATAAAAGACAATTTCTGTGTGTCTGTCTTGTACGCGATAAGGCAGAACGTATGCCGATTCAGAACATTCAGAAGTAATCTCTCATGCCACACGCCAAACGTCGCTTTATCGCCAGTTCTGGTTTATTCTGGCTACACCTGCAATTGAAGGGGAAAGACGAATTGTTTAATAAAGAATATTGTTCATAATTTGATTGCATATCAGATTGCGTATGAGAATGTCGTTAGATACATTTGTATCAGATTACTTAGAAGATTATTATTTGTAGCAATTATCTAGAAGATTGTTTAGACAATTATTTGTATCAGATTATTAGGAAAGATGTTAGGAAACGTATCAAAGTATACAGTGGTATTTCAAATACTGGTTTGATGATTTATAAATCAAATAACAATCCGACTAATGTGGTCTGCAAGTAATACTATTAAAATGCATGTATTTAAGAACTTTGTGTACTACATACGGATAGTTTGAAATTAGTTAAAGAAATGTTCGACCCACATACATATAATTTATTATTTGAATAAAACGATTCTAAGATTTCGTAGAAAATATATGTGTAGAATCCGTATAATATTCAATTCTTATATAATACAAGAATCCGTAACGAAATTTGAAGATTATTTGAAAGGAGGAAATATTTGTCATTTTAAAAATGCAAATTTTGTAACATTTTAAGGAAATTTGCTTCACATTTTTCAGTTTGTGGGAGCAATGTTGCTTTTCCGACACACGTAGGATAATGCAGCGTTTTTCAAGATGTGTTTGTTATGCGGAACCCTTGGGGTTCTACGACGTGATAGTTTCAAGTAAATTTTCTTAAAAATTAAAAACCGGTAAAATTTTAATGCTTTTATACTTTTAAATTATTTTAAAATTTAATATTTTATTATTAAATTGAAGAATTTCAAATGTTATTGGAAAAAGTAAATAAAAATATTTCCGAATTTAAATATGGTAAATAAATATCAAAATTAATTGCACTTTGCATTTAAAAATTCCCTGGCCAATTCCATTTCCAGCAACTTACGTACGTGTAATCGTTCATTCAAATTAGTAATATATTTTACAATTATTTTTACGTCTAAGTTTGGCAAAATTGAAATTTTTGATACAAAAAATTATAAAAATATGAAAAAGCCTTTATGCAATGGAAAGTGATGTGAACACTTCAATTTCGAAATAAATATTAACTATTTCTATACTTTTTAGCACACTTATTTCACACAGTCATGTGAATTATTGGAAAAACCAGAAGTTGCATATGCAGACCAGGAAATCCTTAGTGAAACCTACCAACCCCTCCGGAATTCAATGTTTAATGTATATCAGTCTTCATCTAAACTGTACCTAAAGCAAAGTTTGAAGAACAGATGTTGGAATGAAAATATAAATTTTTGAATATGAAGTGACATCTCTCTCCCGAACAAGAAGTGAATATCCTTCATGAACAATATCTCCTCCGTAAATTTATGCTACATCCGTATTAGCCACTATATAATACGTAGGATTTAGCCACGAAGGATTTAGATTAAACATCTAAATCCTACGAAATATATGTTTAAAAAAATCGTTAAAAACAATGACAAATTATAAAATTTTCCAACGAATATCTGCATTTCAAAATTATTTAGAGTAAAATTATATTATTATTTTTTGTACACACATGAGATAAATTGTCTGTGACTTACAGTTTTAAGTGGGTTGTGAACAATATACATTTACACTCAGTTTTATCCGTCACAGAAATGAATTTAATATAACAATTATAAGAAGGACTAAATAAACTTTAATTGTTGTATACTGATTTAAAGGTATATTTATGCCGTAGAATGTAAAATCTCACTAATTTGATATTT